>CM033469.1:365434262-365557840 GCA_019447015.1 Hymenochirus boettgeri | reverse complement strand
AGTAATAATAGATATAAAGTATTGTATAGCTAGAGTATCTGGATAGTACCGTATATGAATAGTACAGAATATGGATAGTACAGTATATTATATACATATTGGATAATACAGTGTAATAGATCCAACTGTGTATGGATATAAGTGTATGGATAGTACATTGGGTGATAAGCCAAAAGTATACTACAATTAACAGTATAGAGATATAACAGTATATAGAATATTACCCTATAGGGTGATAGTACGTGTATGGTAGTAAAGTGATGGATGTACAGTATATGGATAGTACAAGTATAATGGATAGTTAGTAAAATGATAGTACAGTATATAAATAGTAGAATTGTATGGATCGTAGGAGTGTATATATAACAAAGTGTATAAATAGCAGAGTGTATTGATAGTAAGTATAATGGATGGTACGTGTATATATAGCCAGTGTAATAATGGTATACAGTATATAGATAGTACAGTGGTTTGAACGTAGCAGTATACGATAGTACAGTAGATAGGATAGCAGCAGTGTACATATAGGGTGGATAGTACAGTTTTATGGTATGAGTACAGTATATGGATAGCTCAGTTATATGGATATACAGTATATAGTTAGTAAAGTCTTAGTACAGTGGAGGGTAATTGTATTAGAAAGTACAGTGTAAGGATAGTACAATCGAGTAGTACAGTATAATGGATAGAACGGGTTATGGTTAGTACAGTAAATAGATAGTCACAGTATATAAATAGTACAATTATATAGATATGTACAGTGTATGATAGTACAGTTACGGATAGTTAGCAGTATATAGGATGTAACAGACGTACAGTATAGGGTGGGAAAGTACAGTTTATGATAGCACAGTATCTGGATAGCTCATATATGGGATAGTACAGTATAAGGTATGAGTAAGTATATAGGAATCAAGTGTCATGGGTAGTTCAGTATAGAAAGTACAGTGGTTAGGATATGTACAATAGTCTTAGCACAGTATATGGATAAGTACAGGGTATGGTTAGTACAACCGTAAATATAAGTATAAGTATATAAATAGTACAATTATAGGGTGAATTATTATAGGTGGGTATAGATACAATCTCTGGATATTACGGTATTTAGATATATACGTGTAGGGATAGTACATATCTAGATAGTCAATACCAAGCCTATGGATAGTACTGTATTAGATAGTACATATAACATGGATCGTATACGTACTACATAGTACCTCTTGGTGAGACAGCAGGTAGAGTATAGTACTGTTTAGTTGATAGTACAGTGGTATGGATATGTACAGTGTATGGATAGTACACTATAGGGTGGGTAGTACAAGGGTATGGATAGTACAGTATATTGACGTGCTTGAGGATATACCTGTATGTCTGTACAAGTGTATGGCTCGTCAGTCATACGGAATCTTACTGTATATGATGTCAGTATAACGTTAGTAAGTATATGTAATAGTACACGTATATGGATAGTAAAGTGCATAGATCAGTACAGTGGTATTCTAGTACAGTGGTAGCTGATAGTACAGTTTTGGATAGTACAGTGTAGATAGTCACTGTGTATGGTTCGTACAGTATATAGATCGTACAGTGTATGTCTACAGTACAGTGTATGGGATTACCGTATATATCGAGTACGTGTACGGAGTACATATATAGATCGTACTGTCTGTGGATAGTACAGTAGACAGATATCATAGTATATAGATATACACTATATGGTGGAAACTACAGTGTATGGATGCACAGTAATAGATCGTACAATATAGTGATACGTATCATTAGGTGGAAATATTGTTATGGATAGTACAGTATATAGATAGTACACTATAGGTGATTATTATAGGGTGGATAGTACAATATATGGATATGTCCGTATTGAATAAGTACGTGTATGGATCGTACGTATATAGATAGTACAGCCAATGAAAAGTACGTAGATAAATAGTAACAGTAATAATGGATGTATAGTATTCAGAGTAGTACACTACATGGGGAGACAGTAGTAGAGTATAGGACTGTTTATTGATAGTACATTGTATGTATTCACAGTGTAGGACCAGTACGAACTATAGGGTGGATATACGCGGTGTTGGATCGTACAAGTCTCTGGATAGTGCACATGTTGGGATATACAGTGGTATAATAGTACCGTTATGGATATTAACAGGATATGAATATTACTGTATATGAATAGTCACCTAATAAAGTTTAGTAAATTAATATGGATGTAAAACAGTATATGGATAGTAAGTCTCATAGATATAGTACAGTGTAAGTATAATACATGGGTATGGATAGTCTCATAATATGGAGAGCTACATGTGTATACTTGTTCGTCCCGTGTTGCATACACTGTACTATCCATGCACTGGACTATCCATATACTGTACTATCTATACACTGTACTATCCATATACTGTAGTATCAGTATGCTGTACTATCCATACACTGTACTATCCACCCTATAGTATAGCTATTTGTCTACCTGTACTATTATTTACTGTACTAACCATACCCTGTACTATCCTATACTGTACATCTATTGTATCTATCCTTACAGTTTTTCTGTATTCTATTACTGAACTACCCATACACTTACATATACTCCTTTATATACTCTAATACTTTACTATCCATATAGCTGAGGCTATCCATATACTGGCTATTCATAAACTTGACTATCCACCTACTGTACTAGGTTTTACGATCCTATATCTGTGCTATCCATATACGTGTACATCCATACACTGTACTATCTATCATAATGTTAGATTTATATACTGTCTATCTATTTTTACTGTTACTAACCATACCCCTGTAATATCCTAGATACCTGTACTATCTATTGTATATCCGTTACACGTGTAAGCTTCTATATATGAACTAACTATACCACTGACTATATCTACGTTACTATACATTATACACTGTACTATCCATATAATCCTGAGCTTAATCACATATACGGCGATCACATAACTTACTATCCACCACTTTATACGTACTACTGTACTATCCTAGCATACTGTACTATCCATATACTGTACTACCATACACTGTACTATCGATAGTATCAGTACTATTTATCACTGTGCTATCTATACCTGTACCGGTCCAATAGGCTGTATCTATCCATCACTCTATCTATATTATTACCACTTGCTATCTATACACTGTACTCTCCCATACACTCTACTGATTTATATGACTGTACGATCACATTATATACTAATCCATATACTGTAATATCCATATACTGTCTATCCATACCTACTGTACTAATCATGCCTGTTATATCCACCCTATGTGTAATATCTATTACTGTCTACCTATCAATACTGTAATAGTAGATACTGTACTATCAATGACACTGTTACTAATCCATACAAGTACTATGCTATAACGGTATTATACATATACTGTACTCCAAGTCAAGATAATGTGACTATCCATATTCGTACTATTCTATACTGTATTCTATGATAATCTACTATCCATATACTTTACTATCATATACTGTACCATCCATCTATGGCAACTACTCCTATACTGTCTATCTATCCATGTTACGACATCCATACACTGAACTATCCATAACTGTTCCAAACACTGTACTAATCTCTATACTGTTCTATCAGTATGCTGTACTATCCATACACTGTACTATCCACGAATCCACCCTATAAGTGTACTATCCATACACTGTACTATTTATACACTGTACTATCTATACACTGTACTCTTCCTACCACTGTACTATCCATGCACTGGACTATCCATATACTGTACTATTCATATATGGTACTATTCACCCTATAGTGTACTATCCACCCTATTATGTACTATCCATATACTGTACTAACTATATACTATACTATCCATATGCTGTACTATCCATACACTGTACTATCTATATACTGTACTATCCCTATACTGTACTATCTATACACTGTACTATCCATACACTGTACTATCCATACACTGTACTATCCAAACACAGTACTTTCCATATACTGTACTATCAGTATGCTGTACTATCCATACACTGTACTCTCTACCCTATAGTGTACTATCCATACACTGTACTATTTATACACTGTACTATCTATGCACTGTACTATTCATGCACTGGACTATCCATATACTCTACTATTCATATATGGTACTATCCACCCTATTATGTACTATCCATATACTGTACTATCTATATACTATACTATCCATACACTGTACTATCTATATACTGTACTATCCATATACTGTACTACCCATACCCTATACTATCTATATACTGTACTATCCATATACTGTATTATCCTTACACTGTACTATCCATATACTGTACTATCCATATACTGTACACTATCCATACACTGTAATTTCCATGTACTGTACTATCTATGTATTGTGCTATACAGCCTTATAATGTGCTATACATATACTGTACTATCCATACACTGTACTATCCATACACTGTACTATCCATACACTGTACTATCCATATACTGTACTATTCATAGACTGTACTATCCATATACTGTTCTATCCATATACTGTACTATGTATGTACTGTACTATACAGCTTTATACTGTACTATTCATACACTGTACTATTGATATACTGTACTATACATATACTGTACTATTCAGCCATATACTGTACTATAAATATACTGTATCATACAGCTATATAATGTACTATACAGCCATATACTATACTATAACTATACTGTACTATACAGCCATATTTTGTACTATACAGCCATATACTGTACTATCCATATAAGGTACTATCTATATACTATACTATATATTTACTGTACTGTCTATATACTGTACTATTGGTATACTGTAGTATCCATACACTGTACTTTCTATATACAATACTATTTATACACTGTGCTATCTATACACTGTACCATCCATATACTGTACTATCCATACACTCTACTATTTATACACTGTGCTATCTATACACTGTACTATCCATACATTCTACTATTTATATACTGTACTATCCATATACTATACTATCTATATACTGTACTATCCATATACTGTACTATCCATACACTGTACTATCCACCCTATAGTGTAGTATCTATATACTGTACTATATATACTGTAATATCTATATACTGTACTGTCCATACACTGTACTATCCATACACAGTACTATCTATACACTGTATTATCCATATACTGTACTATCAATATACTGTACTATCCATATACTGTACTATTCATATACTGTACTATCTATATACTCTACTATCTATACACTTTACTATCTATATACTGTACTATCCATATACTGTACTATCTATACACTGTAATATCCATATACTGTACTATCCATGCACTGTATTATCCATATACTGTACTATCCATACGCTGTACTATCCATACACTGTACTATCTATTTACTGTACTATCCATACACTGTACTTTCTATATACTGTACTGTCCATACACCGTACTATCTATATTCTGTACTATCCATACACTGTACTATCCATATACTGTACTATCCATACACTGTACTATCCATACACTGTACTATCTATATACTGTACTATCCATACACTGTACTATGTATACACTGTACTATCTATACACTGTACTATCCATACACTGTACTATCCATACACTGTAATATCTCTATACTGTGCTATCTATATACTGTACAATCCATACACTGTACTATCTATATACTGTCCTATCCATACACTGTACTATCCATATACTGTACTATCCATACACTGTACTATCCATACACTGTACTATCTATATACTGTACTATCCATACACTGTACTATCCATACACTGTACTATCCATACATTGTACTATCCATACACTACTATCTATATACTGTACTATCCATACACTGTACTATCTATATACTGTACTATCCATACACTTTACTATCCATACACTGTACTATCCATATACTGTTCTATCTATATACTGTACTATCTTTATACTGTACTATCCAACCTATAGTGTACTATCTATATATTGTACTATCTATATACTGTACTATCCATACACTGTACGATCTATATACTGTACTATCAATATACTGTACTATCTATACACTGTGCTATCCACCCTATCGTGTACTATCTATATACTGTACTATCCATATACTGTACTATCCATACACTGTACTATCTATATACTGTACTTTCTATAGACTGTACTATCCATACACTGTACTATCCATACACTGTACTATCTATATACTGTACTATCCATATCTGTACGATACATTACGTACTATACATGTCTCTATCAGTATCTGTATTTATCATATACTGTACTATTCATATACTGTACTATCCATATACTGTTCTATCCATATACTGTACTATGTATGTACTGTACTATAAAGCCATACACTGTACTATTCATATACTGTACTATACATATACTGTATCTGTTGTATTCAATTAGATCAACTGGACTTGAAATGTAGTTCTTGAAGACGTTTCACTAGTCATCCGACTGGCTTTCTCAATTCAGAATGACTTGACAAGACTGTGGCAATTATGTACCCTGGAGATCCCAATTAGCATATCACAGCCAGGTGTGGGGTGTGATTAGATAGTGCTAGAGGTTTATAGGAACGCCCAGAGTAAGTGTCAAAACAGCATTGTACATGGCAGACAGTTGGTGTCGAACCCCCCCACCTCTATTTAGGCTTGGTTTCTTATTTTCACATAAATGGCCTCCTTAACACCTCTCTTGAACCAGTCACGTTCCTTCGCCAGTATTTTAACATTACACTTCAAAGGTATGTCCTTTATCCTTAAATGCAGGTACACGGCTGAGTCCTGACCCGAGGAATTGGCTCTTCTGTGCTGGGCCATACGTTGATGCAGTTGCTTGTTTGGTCTCCCCCACATACAAATCAGAGCATTCTTCACTGCACTGCACTGCATATGATGTCGCTTTTCTTGTGTTTTGGTATTGGGTCTTTCGGATGTACCAACTGCTGCCTCAGTGTGTTGTTCGGTTTAAAGCAGACAGGGATACGATGTTTTTTTGAAATTCTTCTACTTTCTCGGAGACCCCTGCTACATATGGGATGACCATGTTCTTCCTCCTGTCTTGCTTTTTCCCCTTCACTGTTGGTATTCGTTCTTTTCTTTCCTTCTACTTCTTTTGACAAAGGCCCAGTCTGGATATCCACAAGTTTTAAGGGCTCCTCTGAGATGTTTCATTTCTTTAGCCTTCGCCTCTGTGCTAGTGGGGATGTTCTCGGCTCTGTGTTGCAGGGTTCTGTGACCCCCAGCTTGTGATCTAAAGGGTGGTGGGAGTCAAACATCAAATACTGATCTGTGTGTGTTGGTTTCTGTAAACCTCTACTTCCAGTTTACCATTTTCCTTAACTTCTACAAGCAGTCCAAGAAAGCCAGTTTGTTGTTTTGTACCTCTTCCTTGTGAATTTAATGTTTTGGTCCACCGCATTAATGTGTTCTGTGAAAGCTTGTACTTCCTTCTGTGGATTTAAACCCAGGTGTCATCAACATATCTGAACCAGTGGCTGGGTGCTATGCCCTTAAAGGTATTAAGCGCCTGTGTTTCTACCTCCTCCATGTAAAGGTTGGCCACAATAGGTGAAACTGGAGATCCCATAGCACATCCATGTTTTTGCTTATAGAACTTATCCCTGTATTTGAAAATAGGTGGTATTCAGCACAAGTCCAACAAGGAACCCCACCTGTTCTGGGTTGAGACAGTTCTGCTGGTAAGAGTGCTTTCTTGGCCCAGCCGTTTTCCTCACCATGTCAACAGCCTCCTTGGTGGGTATACAAGTGAGAGGATGTCACATCATAGGACACCATAGTTTCTTCTACAACCGTTACTATATCTTCATCTGGGGTGAAATCCTGAGAGTTCTGGACGTGATGCTTAGACTTCCCACCAAAGGTCCTAAGAGTTTAGCTAGATATTTTGCCACCTTGTATGTTACCGAGGTTGAGCTGCTGACTATAGTGTCTTAGTGGGGCCCCTTCCTTATGTATCTTTGGGATTCCATTTATGCATGGATGTGCCTCACCAGGGTAGAGGCGATGATACATTGCTCGGTCAATGGCTTATCCTTTGAAGCTGTTGTAGTAAGTCTATGACTCTTTTTCTTGTAACGGCTGTGGGATCATCCTTGTTTAAGCCTCATATGTGTTTGTTATCGGCCAGGAGCATGGTCACCTTATCATGGTAGTCTGAGGTGTTGAGTACCACTGTGCATCTTCCCTTGTCTGCCGGTAGAATGGTGATACTGGAATCTTTCTTGAGGGATGTTAAGGCTCTTCTTTCCTGTGTAGTCAGGTTAGATGACGGATTTTTAGCACTGGCTAAGGCTGCAGATACCTTAAGGCGAAGTTGTTCTGCCTCACTGCTGTTTATGACACCTTACTCTGAGCGTTCCTAAACACCTCTTAGCCACTATCTAACACACCCTTAACACCTTGGCTGTGATATGCTAATTGGGTATCTTCCAGGGTACATAATTGCCACAGATTCTTGTACAAGTCATTCTGAATTGAGAAAGCCAGTCGGATGACTAGCGAAATGTCTTCAAGAACTACATTCAAGTTCGCAGTGATCTAATTGAATACAACAGATATACCATACCGGATGAATGAGAACCTTCACAAGCATTACATATACTGTACTATTCAGCCATAAACTGTACTATACATATACGTATCGTACAGCTAAAATGTATTATACATATACTGTACTATACAGCCATATTTTGTACTATACAGCCATATACTGTACTATTCAGCTATACACTGTACTTTACGCCATATA
Organism: Hymenochirus boettgeri; assembly: GCA_019447015.1. Taxonomy (NCBI): domain Eukaryota; kingdom Metazoa; phylum Chordata; class Amphibia; order Anura; family Pipidae; genus Hymenochirus; species Hymenochirus boettgeri. The sequence goes on along the minus strand of CM033469.1, from coordinate 365,549,016 downwards.
CTGTACTATTCATATACTTTACTATACATATACTGTACTATACAGCCATATAATGTACTATACCAAAAGCCATATACTGTACTTTACAGTCATATACTGTACTATACATATACTGTACTATACAGCCATATACTGTACTATGCATCTATTGTACTATACAGCCATAAACTGTACTATACCTATACTGTACTATCGTCATACTTACTTTACAGCCATATCTGTACTATACTAGCTGTACTATACAGCCTAAACTGTACTAAACCTATACTGTACTATCAGTCATATACTGTATTATACAGCCATATACTGTACTATACTATACTATACATATACTGTAATATACAATCATATACTGTACTATATATATACCCGTACTATACAGCCATATACGGTAATATACTATACATATATTGTACTTTACAGCCATAACTATACTATACATCATATACTGTACTATACATAACTTTACATACAGCCACTGTATTTCAGCCATATACTGTACTGTACATACATATAGTACTTTACAGCCCTATAATGTACACACTATACTGTACTACTCAGCCCTATACTGTACTATTCATATACTGCCACTATACATATACTTTACTATATAGTTATATTCTGCACTATAACATTACTGTACTATACAGCCATATGCTGTACTTACATATACTGTACTGTACAGCCATATACTGGGACTATACATTTACTGTACTATACAGCCATGTACTGGACTATATCTTTACTGTACTATACAGCCATATACTGGACTATACATATACTGGACTAAAAGCCAATACTATACATATATACTATACAGCATATACTTTACTATAGTCATACTGTACTATACATTACTGTTCTATAGAGCCATATACTACACTATACATATACTGTACCTATAGAGCCGTATACTGTACTATACATATTGTACTATAGAGCCATAAACTACTATATAGCCATATACAGTACCATACAGCCATATACTGTACTACATACACTGTACTATACAGCCATATACTGTACTACACAGCCTATACTGTAACTATACAGTCATATGCTGTACTATACATATATTGTACTATAAAGCCATATACTGTACTATAGTCATACGTAATTACATATACTGTACTATACAGCCATATACAGTACTATACATATACTGTTCTATAGAGCTATATACGTTATTTAACATATAGTGTACTTAGAGCCTATACGCACTATACGGCCATATATTGTATTAAAAATACAAACAACGTTTGATAGGACCTGTAGAACATATAATTAGCACACATAGAAAACTTATGTGCTTACTTCTATAATCAAGGTGGCCCAGGTGCAACACAGCCCCGGGCCCTTCGTGGAATAACAGGTAAGAAACCGTCCCACTGCACCATTAATGGAGACTCCAGTTAAACCGGTTACATAGGGCGGATGCCCAATAGAAAAAAGCAAGCTAGCATCTCACCGCTTCTGTCTCTTGGTCCGGTTCGAGATTGCCCCGAACCCTCCACTAAACGTTCTTACCCAGATAAAACAAAGTGAAGAGCAATCCATCCATCAGACAAGGATCCACACGTACGTTATAGGTAATAAAAATAACTAAATTTATTGCAAAGGCACGGTACACAAGCTCGTATGGCTTACAAGGTGAACCGCCTGACGTGTTTGGGTGAAGCTCTGCCCTTAGTCATAGGCTCATAGCCATTACGGGCTTGTGTACCGTGCCTTGCAATAAATTTAGTTATTTCTTATTACCTATAAACGTACGTGTGGATCCTTGTCTGATGGATGGATTGCTCTTCACTTTGTTTTATCCATATATTGTATTATTAATATACTGTATTATAAGACGTATTCTGTACCTAACAGCCATATGCTGTACTATACATATACTGTACTATACAGCCCTATACTGTACTATACATATAACTGTAATATACAGCCATAAACTGTACTATACAGCCATATACTTCTACTTACAGCTATATACTGTACTATACACACATTGCACTATATACCATATACTTGACTATATAGCCCTATACTGTTCTATACAACCCTATACTGTACTATTCACCTACTGTACTATACAGCCTTATACTGTACTATACAGCCATATACTGTACTATACATATATTGTACTATATAACTATATACGTAACTATACTATACTGTACTATACAACCATATAATGTTCTATACAATACGAACTATACACCCATATACTCACTATTCATCTAATGTACTATACAGTCATATACTGCACTATACAGCCATATACTGTACTATACATAAATGTACTCTACAGCCATATAATGTACTATACAGCCATATACTGTACTATATAGCCATATGTACTATATAGCCATATACTGTACTATACAGCAATATACTGTACTATACAGCCATATACTTTACTATACAGCCATATACTGCACTATATACCACCATATATGGGACTATACAACCATATACTGTACTAACAGCCATAAACTGTACTATACAGCCATATACTGCACTATACATATACTGTACTATACAGCCATATACTGAGATACCGTAGCTCCTTACTTCCGATTTCTCCTATTCACTGCTAAAGTTCTATCCCCAATGTTCAGAATATATCAGTGCAGTAAGATGAGCAGTACAGGCACACAAAACTCTCTGGGGATGGCCTTTGATGCTTAGTTTATCCACATGACAGGTTTTTTATACAGCCATAACTGTATATAGTCATAAACTGTACTATACATATACTGAACATAACAGCCATATACTGTCATACTATATTGTACTATACAGCATATACTGTACTTTACTTGTACTGTACTATACAGCATATACTGTACTATACACGCCATGTACTATACAGCCATATACTGTGCATAATACTGTACTAACAGCATACTGTACTATACGCAATATACTGTACTATACAGCTATATACTGTACATATACATATACTGTACTACCAGCCAGGACATTAACCAAAGAAAACGGAACACTCCTGGGTCTCTTCCAATGCTGAAGAATTTATTTTATGCACAGTCATCGACGCGTTTCGGCCCTTACCGGGGCCGTTCTCCTTTTTTTTCCAATGCTGAAGAATTTATTTTATGCACGCATATCGACGCGTTTCGGCCCTTACCAGGGCCGTTCTCAAGACACTAAGTGCGTGTAACAACACATCTATTTATATAAAACAAAGCACAAAGGTGCTCCTCCTACCCAACCCTCCTGCCCCCTCTGACGGAATCAGGCAATGCTCTAGGACAGGGACACTCGGGAGGCGTTACTGTGACCAGTCCAGAGAACGGCCCTGGTAAGGGTCGAAACGCGTCGATATGCGTGCATAAAATAAATTCTTCAGCATTGGAAGAGACCCAGGAGTGCTCAGTTTTCTTTGTTTAATGTCCTGTTTGTAGCCTACTATGGAAGCAACCCGGGCAGTTGCTTAAAGTGGATTTGGAGTGCCACTCCATCTTGGTTTATTGTACTATACAGCCATATATTTTACTATACGTATACTGTACTATACAGCATATACTGTGTTATACATATACTGCACTTTACAGCAATATATGGTACTATATATCTATACCTACTATACAGCCATATACTGTACTATGCAGCCATATATTGTACAATAATATCTGTACTATACAGCCATATACTGTAATATACAGCCATATACTGTATATACAGCCATATACTGGAGTTATACAGCCATACACTGTACTATACATATACTGTACTATACAGCATATACTCTACTATAGAACTATATACTGTACTATAGAGCCATATACTGTACTCTAGAGCCATATACTGTACATGAAGCAAATACTGTACTATAGAGTCATATACTTACTATACATATAGCCATATTTGTAGTATAGAGCCATAGCCATATATCAAACCTGAGCTAAGTAAGGCAGCCCTGACTGGCCCCTCAAACCGACTCCAAATATCTTAATATTAATTCATTGTCTCAGGCCTGGATAATTGATTTATTTTTATTAAGTTAGAGTAGTATAGAGCCATAGCCATATTGTAGTATAGAGCCATAGCCATATATTGTAGTATTAGAGCATAGCCATATATTGTGATTATAGAGCCATAGCCATACATTGTTATAGAGCCAAAGCCATATATTTATGTATAGAGCATAGCCATATTTGTATTATAGAGCCATAGCCATATATTGTAGTATGAGCCATAGCCATATATTGTAGTATAGAGTCATTGTACATACTACTGTGTTTATACTGATCTGTCCTGGATTTAATGCCAGGGAAATCATTAACCCTTGTTGTGACACAGAATGGCTAAACTGAGCTCTTTGCTGATCTTGCTGACCCTTGTTTACATGTCCTCCATCCCCCAATAGAAATACATTAAGGGGTCTGCTCAGTGCTTGGGAACTGTACTAATGCAACTTCATTAGATCTACAGGTCAGCACCGTCTCCCTACAGTTCTACAGACACTTACTATTCTATACAGTTCAGCATTTACTGAATGGGACACGTTACAATTGTAAAACCAGAGCTTTTTAGACCCTGTGGATCCAGTTACATTGCATTGTTTGGGACTGGGGATCAGAACCACGGACAGCAGCGAAGTCTGCGGGGGTGTATGTTTGTCGCCATCTAGAGGTCCAGTTGGAAGAATGAGGTCACAGGCTGGAAACACAGAATGCACATTAGATTATGCAAGATTTAAAGGTTTCCATAACGTAATTTACCCGGATTAGATAGGAATTAAAGTGGATTTGGATCCCCCCAGATGCGTTTCCTCCACAGTTTACCTTTTATTGTGTTTTTTCCTCTGATTAAAAATAGCCTCCAATATATTTTATCCAGCCTTATGGTAACCAAGGGGAAAATTTATGTATGTGGTTTATAATCAAAGTGTACAACCTTCCTTCTTTACTTTGTCCATACAGGTTGATGCACCTATGCAATGTGATGTGGGACCTTCCTTCTTTACTTTATCCATACAGGGAGATGCCCTATGCAATGTGATGTGGGACCTTCCTTCTTTACTTTATCCCTACAGGGAGATGCCCCTATGCAATTGTATGTGGGACCTTCCTTCTTTACTTTATCCATACAGGGAGATGCCCCTATGCAATGTGATGTGGGACCTTCCTTCTTACTTTATCCATACAGGGAGATGCCCCTATGCAATGTGATGTGGGACCTTCCTTCTTTACTTTACCATACAGGGAGATTGCCCCTATGCAATGTGATGTGGGACCTTCCTTCTTTACTTTATCCATACAGGGAGATGCCCCTATGCAATGTGATGGGGACCTTCCTTCTTACTTTATCCATACAGGGAATGCCCCTATGCAAAAGTCGCAATTGCTTTCTATCACTCGCTGTGACGCTGCGTGGGCGCTATTTGTGATGCCAGTGCAGCCACTGAAAAATGCATGCTTAGCACAAAAACATTGCTAAGTGTGACTATTGCTTGCGGCCTTTGGTGCATTGCCCTGATTTTGTGCTGATTCCTAAAGAAGAGTATGAAGAACAGAGATTTTGCCCTTTGAAGCACTGACTACGTTACCTCTCCCATCCCATGATTCCTGGGCCTTAGATGTAACTAAATTCCTATACAACATTTCATCAACAAAGGTTATCATGGGATTGTATGAACCCCACAGTATTGTGTGATTCCATAGTTAACACTTCACTGTTTGCCCTGGAGACAAGCCTTGCTATTCTGTTTGGTTACAGTCATTTATTTATCGATTGCATAGAGAATAATGAGGTGCGGATGATACCCTGTCACAAAGAAATTATTGGCTGATATTGAAACTACCATTCATCATGTATCACAAGAATCACAATTAGGAATTTATTGTAAAATAAAAACAACTCAATTAGCGTGTTAGAAATTAATATAGTTCAATAGAACTTATTACACGAGACATCTTTACAACAAACCTGACAGTGAATTAAACAATGTATGGGATTAGTTATTGGACAACAAAGTGACACATTATTTCTTATAAAAACATCTTCCTGTAAGATGTCCTGAGTTCCACAGATCAGGATAATATCAATACATGTCACTGGAGACGGAATACACAATATTCGCATATATAGAAAAATAGAGACAGCGCATACACCGTCAACACTCACACTCATACACAGTCATACATACACCACATACACTCACACTCATACACAGTCCACAATCATACCACACACTGTCTATACACTCACCCTACACAGTCATACCACCGTCATACACTCACACTCATACACATCACACAATGACTAACACACTGTCCATACATTCATTTTCCGTATAAGTTCATTCATTCCTTTCCGATAAGTTCATTCATTCCTTTCAGTATAAGTTCATTCATTCCTTTCAGTATAAGTTCATTTATTCCTTTCAGTATAAGATTATTCCTTTCAGATAAGTTCATTCATTCCTTTCAGTATAAGTTCATTCATTCCTTTCAGTAATAAGTTCACATTCCTTTCAGTATAAGTTCATTCATTCCTTCAGTATCAGTTATTCATTCCTTTCAGTATAAGTTCATTCATTCCTTTCAGTATAAGTTCATTCATTCCTTTCAGTATAAGATCATTCATTCCTTTCAGAATAAGTTCATTCATTCCTTTCCGTATAAGTTCATTCATTCCTTTCAGTATAAGTTCATTCATTCCTTTCAGTATAAGTTCATTCATTCCTTTCAGTATAAGTTCATTCATTCCTTTCAGTATAAGTTCATTCATTCCTTTCAGATAAGTTCACATTCCTTCAGTATAAGATCATTCATTCCTTTAGATAAGTTATTCATTCCTTTCCGTATAAGTTCATTATTCCTTCAGTATAAGTATTCATTCCTTTCAGAATAAGTTCATCATTCCTTCCGTATAAGTTCATTCATTCCTTTCAGTATAAGTTCATTCTTCCTTTCCGTATAAGTTCATTCATTCCTTTCAGTATAAGTTCATTCATTCCTTTCAGTTATAGATCATTCATTCCTTTCAGAATAAGTTCATTCATTCCTTTCCGTATAAGTTCATTCATCCTTTCAGTATAAGTTCATTCATTCCTTCCGTATAAGTCATCATCCTTCAATAAGTTTCTTCATTCTTTCCGTATAAGTTCATTCATTCCTTTCAGTATAGTTAATCATTCCTTTCAGTATAAGTTATTCATTCCTTTCAGTATAAGTTATCATTTCCTTTTCAGTATAAGTTCATTTAATTCCCTTATAAGTTTATTCATTCCTTTCAGTATAAGTTCATTCATTCCTTTCGTATAAGTTCATTCATTCCTTCCGTATAAGTTTCATCCTTTCCGTAACAGTATCATTCCTTTCAGTATAAGTTCATTCAATCCTTTCCATATAAGTTCATTCATTCCTTTCAGTATAAGTTCATTCATTCCTTTCAGTATAAGTTCATTCATTCCTTTCAGTATAAGTTCATTCATTCCTTTCAGTATAAGTTCATTCCTTTCAGTATAAGTTCATTCATACCTTTCCGTATAAGTTCATTCATTCCTTTCCATATAAGCTCATTCATTCCTTTCCGTATAAGTTCATTCATTCCTTTCCATATAAGCTCATTCATTCCTTTCCGTATAAGTTCATTATTCTTTTCAGTATAAGTTCATTCATTTCCTTTCATATTAAAGAAACACTTTTGTTTAATAGAACATTGACAGGGCTGGGCAATATCAGGTCAATAAAACGTACCTCTGACCCAATTTACAGTGATATAATATTGTTTGACGGTAGGCCACACTGCTGCATTGTAAAATCCAACACGTGTTAAAAAGTGCACACAATTTTCCCTAACAATCAGATCTTATTTAACATTTGAAAGCTAACATCTGATTGGTTGTGGCAAAATTAGCACCATTTTTAATAAGAACTTTTATTGAATCTCCCAGGTAGTATTGGGAAATTGTAGTGGCCAAACTAGGTGTTCTGGCGTGTGCTGTGCTGCAATCCATTTTTTGACAGCACACAACAACGTGCACTGCAAACAAATCGAGGAGGCCGTGCAGTGTCACCTCGGTCTTAGCATGATTTTAACACAGGTTTTGTGGTGTCTGCTGCAAGGTTTAAAATTTTGCCTAACTTATGGTGCAAGTGATGCAATATTGTTGCCAATATTTGCTAGAGATTTTAAACAGGAAAAAGCTAAAAGGAATAATGCAATAAAAGTTGCCAAAGTTTACCATGCTAATCTGCAAAAGCCAATCAAATGTTATCTAACTGCAGTAACCCAGTAAAAAAAATCTGATTGGTTGCTGCAAATTAATAGTACAAGTAAACTTTTGAACCTCTCATTGCATCAGCTTAAAAATCTTAACACACGTCCGATTCTGGGCCTGACGCTCTCAGCCATTAGTTACACGCTTCGTCGGGCATCAAGCTCTGTTTTAGGACATGTACGAGGCTTTAAACACATTCAAAGGAATGAAACAGACAGTAGCATAATCAGAATTTTATATCATCTTGTACAGACATTCAGATAATGGTATATGGACTTTTGTTCCAAAGACCATATTTTCAGATTTCAGTACACGCAGAATGCTCAGTGTTCTGTCTATGGAGAAGGTAGGGAGTCCTGCAACACGGAAGAACAAAAGGACGCTCCCCAACAGTGGACAGATCATTAAAGCGGGTACACACATTAAAGATATAGGGCCGATCCCTGATTGGAAAATGTTCTCGGTCGTGGTCACCCCCTATACTAAGGAATAGGGAGTACCCCGCGATCATAGGGAGTATGGCAGAATCTAACTGATTGGTACTGTGTGTACCCACTTTTACATGATCACCAGCTGGTTCAAACAATTATCAGTTAATAACGATATAAATAGCTTTAGGGCTTAAACTGCCATCTTGTTTACACTCAAAATTCAATATACAAAAAAAAGTTATAGTTGGGTAAAGTGCCATTAGCTGTCATACATGAAAACAGATTGTATCCGTGTGGTAATGTGTTAAAAAAAAAATCACTGTTCCCTTAAGTGTGCGTGCTGTGCATGACTCAGAAGACACACAAACATAAACATAGATACTATGGTATGAACAAACAATATACTTGTAAAGATGTTTTCGCTAGTCATCTGAATGGCTTTCTCAATTCAGAATGACTTGTACAAGAATCTATGGCAATTATGTACCCTGGAAAGTCCCAATTAGCATATGACAGCCAGGTGTTAGGGACCATCTGAATGCAAGGTGTGATGCATTGTGGCTAAGAGGTGTTCTAGGAACTGCCCAGAGTAAGGTGTCAAAACAGCATTGTACATGGCAGACAGTGTGGTGTAAATTCACATGCCTTGAACATCGAATATTCGATAATTATCGAAAGCCCGAAAATATTGAAAATATTGAAAATCGGGTAGTCCAAGTCCATTCGAACTAGAATAGTTCGGCTCGAACTCTGTCTGTCTATCTATTATCTATCTACTATCTATCGATCGATTGATCGATCTCTCTGTCTATCTATCTGTCTACCTATTATCTTTCTATCTCTATTATCTAAACTCGGTCTGTCTGTCTATCTATATAACTGTCTGTCTGTCTCTTACATCTAGCAATGCATAGATGCAACTGCTGTTTGGGCTCCCCCACAACAAATTAAGAAACCAAGCCTGAATAGAGGGGGTGGGGGGGGGTTGACACCCAACTGTTTGCCATGTACAATGGCATTTTGACACCTTATTCCATGAACGACTGCGGATTCGAGAATTTGATATTTACTCGCGTATTACTATAATAGACATTTTACTCTGGATTCGATAATTCGGTATTTACTCGCATATAGGTATAATAGACATTTTACTCGCGGATTCGAGAATTCGATATTTACTCGTGTATATGTATAATAGACTTTTACTTGGGATTCAATATTTACTCACGTATCTGGGTCCAGGATAGTTCGAGAAGTCGAGTCCATTCGAACTCGAATAGTTCGGCTCGATAGAAGTTACATAGTTTGTGACATAGACTGTTACATAGTTTGTTATATAGACTGTAACACAAATTTTACATAGACTGTCACAGATTGTTACATAGCTTACATAGTTTTTTGCATAGACTACATAGATTGTTACATAGACTGTTACATAGTTTGTGGCAGACTTACTATTTGTTATATAGACTGTAACACAAATTGTTAATAGACTGTCACATAGATTGTTACATAGATTGTAAAAGACTTTTACATGACGTACATAGTTGTTTACAAGACTATTACATAGACTGTTACATAGACTGTTACATAGACTGTACATAGACTGTTACATAGATTGTTATATACACTGTTACATAGACTGTTACATAGACTGTTATATAGAACTGTACATAGATTGTTATATAGACTGTAATATAGATTGTTACATGATTGTTATATAGACTGTTATATAGATTGTTATATAGACTGTATAGATTGTTACATAGACGGTTACATAGATTGTTACATAGATTATTATATAGATTGTTATATAGATTGTTACATAGATTGTTATATAGACTGTTACATAGACTGTTACATAGACTGTTATATAGATTGTTACATAGATGTGTAAATATACTCTTATATAGATTGTTATTAGAATGTTACATAGACTGTTGCATAGATTGTTACATAGATTGTACATAGACTGTTACATAGTTTGTTACAGACGTAACATAGATGTTACATGGACGTTACATAGACTGTTACATAGTTTGTTACATAGACTGTTACATAGATTGTTACAGTCTGCCCTTTGTTTGACACCAGCATAGAGATTTGTATCAACATACCCTGCAGCTGCCTGAGGTGATTGCTGAGACTGGGTTTAGATACATTACTTACGATTTCTAGTCACTGTGATGGAGCTTAGTGAGCTGTATAGGGGGACAGTAAAATCCTGGAAGGGGTTGTTATAGTTGACTGTCAATGCCCGGGTGCAGTTCCAAAAAATAGTCATATAGTAAAAAAGCGTCAGCACTAATTAAAACATGTATTACTCACATTAAAAAATTGACTCTAAGCATTTCAGCACAGCTAGTGAAAGCAAGTCTAGTTGTGCCAAACTTTCACTTTAAGTTTTTCAAATTATCAGAACAACCTCCCTTATCATAAAAAGGTACTGAAGGTGTTCACTTCAAGTTCCAGTGAAATCCAGATATATAAACAGTTCCAGATCAGTCCTGTTGACTTTGATATTTTTAGCTAAGGATCAGTTCGTATCAACTAGAGATGGCCGATCTTTCGAAAGTTCGGTCCGTTTTCGAACTTTCGAACTATATGGAAAGTTCGACTGTTCGAAGATGGACCCATTAAAGTCAATGGAGTCAAATAGTTCGAAAAATTCTAATGAAATACAATTAAAATATCGATGGTAACTTAATTGTAAATGCTGTGGGACCTGGGAAATGGTCTGGGGAACATGTTCGAATATCCAGGACATTCGAAAAATCAATTTTACTCTATTTGCACTATTTTGAGCTCTCGCGATTGAACATGGATGTTCACGCCTAGGTATGACATTTTTACTCGCGGGATTCGATGCTGGCGTATAGTTTTAATGGACATTTTACTTGCGGATTCGATGCTCGCGTATAGGTATAATAGGCATTTTACTCGCATATTCGATTCCTCGAACAGTCGTTAATTATCAAAAGTCCGGAAATATCGAAAATCCGGGTCAGGGATAGTTCGAAACGTCCGAATTCGTTCAAACTCGGGTTCAAGTTCTAGTCCATCTAGTATCAACCAGCTATTATTTTTCTTTCCAGGTTTATATCACTCTTAAAGGTAATACAATATTGCGATATTAAATTACTTAGTGCTACAGAATTACATTTCTATTATAGCAATGGCCTCCTTCTAAATTAAAACATAGTAAAGCACTGCACATCTCATCTATAGGGTAAAGCAATGAAAGGATTCAAACGGCTGGGACAAGTAAATCAGCTATTTTAGTGAACATGTCAAAATACTTCATAAGGCATAGAAATATGGTACAGACTCAGCTACCCTTCCAAACACTAGAATCTGTGGAGAAAGGGACTGTGTAAAAAAAATAACCTAAAAAAGTAGAGTCAAAAAGAAACTGAAATAGGTTTAATGGGTATCATTCATTTGACTGGATACTTGTCAGTAATCTGCCCGCAGCCCCAACTGCTATTATTACCAGTTTATTAAATGCATTTGTAACCAGTCTAGTTGATATATATATTAATAATAATAATAAATATATAATAACAATAATTACCCTTAATAACTGGTTAGTAATACATCTAATAAAGTGCACAATATATCAATTGGATCAGGGGCAAGTAATGGAAAAGTGGCAAGGTTTTTATTTTAAAGGTGGAGATGCCATACAAACCCCCTACGAACACTTCTTCCTCCCATTTTAAACCATTCTCTCTTGCTGCCCCCTTGATTTGGAAATCTCTCTCTCGCTTTGCATCTACTTTCTGAAAACCAGCACTATTAGGACTAAGTCCCACTATGTGCCTTTTGCTGTCCGTTTTGAGTGCATTAGGACAATACATTTTGTCCACATTCTGTCTATTAGCAGGTTAACAGACATGTATTTGTACGCGTGTTTCCTCGTTTCTAGTCCATTTGGTGTGTGTGCAGTTTTTGGAAAATCAACAAGGGAACAATGGAGAAAAAGTTGTCGCGCGTTTTTTTTGCATTCCCATAGACTATTATAAAGTGCAATTATGAACCACATGGACAAAAGTCATGTACGCATCAGATAAAAATGACCACAGATTAGAACACATAACATGCACGCAAAACAGAAAACGGAATGCAACACGCAAAGTGGGACCTAACCCTTAATGATTGTTAGCTGCCTGAGCATTTGTCCCTCCCCACACTGTATCTGTATGTTGTCCTCCCACTTAGATTGTAAGCTCTTTAGGACAGGGATCTCTCTCCTAATATGTCAAGGCACATCTCACATATAATATATATATATATATATATATATATAATATATAATATATAATATACTAACTCTAAACTTATTTATTAAATTTAATGTATCTATATATTGTAATTGCTATCATTTATTAACAAGTGGCGCTATATAAAATAAAATATACATACATACAGACATACATCAAGGGTATAAGTTGTTCTCATTGATGATAGAGATGGAGGAATCTAAAAAAATTAACTGATTGGACAATTCTTTTCTTCTTGTACTGGAAAATCACAGTGAGCAGTTGTGAGCTCAATGAGCTAGGGGAGAGGAGAAAAATGCAGGGTTTCTGGACTGGAAACAAAATGTTAGGAATATATTAAAAGAAAATCAACATTTTCTGAGCTATAAGTCAGGGTATAAAATATTAAGGACTAGGCCACACGATCCATTTGATGCGGGATCTGATCACAAGTTAAAAAGTGCACACTAGTCTTATCTGATGGGTGGGTAATATAAAGTAATAATTTGCATTAACTAGCACTTAATTGTATTTGTTCCATTATAAACGAAGCTCAATTATAATTTAGCATGAAAGAGGAAAACACAATCAAGTGTTTAACTGGTAATAACTAAGCACATATCCTGGAGAGCACTGGGGCTTTGACAAAATAAATGTTTTGTTATTAAATTTGCATGTCTATAGAGATGTATAATGTAATTTAAGGGACATATCGATGTACCGTTTTGTCATCTGCATGTAATGTAGACGTATTTTTAAGCTTGTTTGATAAGCAGGTACAAAAATTCTTCCTATAATCCTATTTTTGTTTTAATTGAAATTGTAATTACAGCATGCTATTCTGATTTCATGGGATGGCGTCATTGTGATAGGCAATAGTTTGGATTTGAAAAAATAGTATCTATTAGAGTACCATAGATTTGATTGCATAATAAACATTGGGGGGATTGTCGTGTGTAATTCTTTCTACTCATAATTAGTGACAGATGAAAGGCCTCTGGGAAATAAATCTCCTGAACTTGCTTGTGCCACTGCTAAACATGAACAAAGGATTAGTTCACAGACAAGTGGTCTTTGGCATAACTATAATACCCAGAATCCCCAGGAGCTCATTTAAGTGTGCACTGGTATGTACAGTAAATGATTGCTATTCCTAGTCCAGCTTAAAGGGAAAGTTCAGCTTAAATACATGTGCTCTCAAGAGGAAAGGAGTATTTTAATAACTTTAAAGGGAATGTCCACCCCTTCTAAAAAAAATATATATAGATGCAGAACCCCCCAAAACCTACTTTTCGTTTTGTTAAAATATAGTAATTCTGCTCCCAGTAAGAAGAGAAATCATACTCACCAGCTCCTCGATTGGCACTTCCGGGTGACGTCCTGGCCAATCACCGACTGTCATTCCCAGACGAGCCTCCACTGTGGCTGCTCTGGAACACAAAAAGACAGCAGCTGCAGTGGAGGGGGAGCCGAGAGACAGGAGCGCCAGAATTACTATATTTTAACAAAACGAAAAATAGGTTTTGGGGGTCCTGCATACTCTGCATATAAGAGGTGGTCATTCCCTTTAATCTGTCATCCAGTGATGTCTTTGTGCATAAATAAATATTCAAAGTACTAACCTCCTGTACGCAGACACAAATAATATTGTCTGTTATGGTTTGTCCCCTGAGATATCAGATGCCTAGGAGAATCCTGAGCATGTTTGACCACTGATGTAGAACATACTGTAAGGAACATTGCAAGAAAGTGAGCATCATGAGAAGAAGGGGGGCCATTGCAGAACCGAAAAATGCAGCTTGCTAATGACCACAGTTCCTTAAAGGGCATCTATAGTGGGAAAATGAACTTTTTTTTCTTTCTTCCATGTGTTCTATAATTCCCAACCCCCCAGAGTGTCTACTTTTTTCAGATTCCCTCTCTGTCCTGAGATACACCAGTTAGAAGAATACGTGATTGCATTCCTCTACTCCTACTTGGACTGTCATCAAATTCCTGTGATGTGATCCCCTCCCTGCTCTGTATAAACATAGAGATAAGAGCATTAGCAGGGGGAGAGAGGTAGGTATAAGCTGCACTTGACCCCCCTTCTATAATGCTTTCACTGATTGATGATGGGTCACAAAGAGAGAGATCGTAAACTGTACTGATCTCCTTCTTCCATGTCTCCAGGACAGCTTGCTTTCTATTGGCCACTGTGCGTGGGTGTGTTTTTAGGATGTTGAACTTTTAACTCCTACTGCACATGATAAGCTTGTCAGTTAGCCGGAGTTGAGACATAGAGGAGGTAACAGAGGGGAGGGGGAAGGAGGAAGTGCTGCACAACAGATCTGACACCATGGTTAAACAAAGTCACTGACAGAGATAGGATTAAGGCAGTACAGAGTACATGAATTAACTTTGCAAAGGGCAATGTGTTTTTTTTCACTATAGATGCTCTTAAGGGATACATGTGCAGAATCTGTCAACTTCTGTCTTCTTACCCAGTATGTCCTCCTCTTCATTAACATATAATTCCCTTTGAACAAGACAGGACATGTGTCAGGGACACAGACTGTGGGAGGGAGCCAGAGAACAGTTCATTTTTACATGAGTTTAGTGTCTCTTTAAGCTTCTTCATTCTTTAGTATGGTAATGTGTTTGGTTTTTTTTGTTTGTTTCAGTATTCTAAATTGATAACCAATAGAGATGGACAAAACTGCTCAGATTGTTTCACAGGAAGTTTATTTAAATGCTAAAGTAATAGCAAACAAATTGCAAGGAACCTGGTAAAAGACAGGGGGATCTGTTCCAAAGGGCAAAACCTTGTAAATATATTGAATATATATGATCTAGTGTTCTTAGCACTGTGATTGCCTTGATTCTTTGCTGTAACAGTGAAATGTTGCCTCTAGTAACAATATTAATCAATATTAAAGCTTCACCAGGCTTAACATTTTTTCTTGGATAATTCCAATGTTAAAATGATCTGTCAATCAGTTTCTTCAAATCTAGATACCAAATGCATCAAATTCCAATTTATAGCAATAATTATAATCTAAAGTGAGTCATGCTTGAATGAAGAACTATTTATACTGTACACTGTATACTATGGGACAAAACAATACTGTGCCACAACAGCCAATCAGTAACAAATATACACAGATCTATATTATATTGCCAAAATTATCTTTAATATATTTTACACATATAAATACATAAAATGTTCCCAATAGGAAGTCATTAAAAACAATCTTGACAGTTCGTATTGGTGTTGGGGAGTCTCCATGATTAATTAGCACATTTCCCCATGTACAGAGAACAGTAGAAATGGATTCTGGGTTATTTTATTACAGTATATAATGTAAACCTTGCTGGTGCGGCCTTTCAAGATCACAGGACATGTGCTAATTGATAAAGTGAAGCTCTAGTTTCACACTTTATTTCAGGGTTTTTTTTGTTTATTTTTGTATTATGTAATTTAGGTTATTCGTTGATGGGTAAAATGATTTAAAGTTATTATTATGGTAATTTAATATAATGATGAATTTATTTGGCACTGACTGAATAAATGTGGTTTATGAAAGTGATGCAAAAACTAGACAGTAGACAAAAGGAGAACTTTTGTACATAAAGTTTAAAAAAAAAAACAGTTTAAAATGAAAGATATGGGACAGGGAGATAGGTACTTATTTACCTTCCAATATTGTTTCTGTGAGAAGGGCTACCATGAAAAAAAAGGCTTCTGCCAGGCTTCCCCCTGGTTTAAGCACTATCTTTAATACAGGAAGGCCAAGGAATTGCATTGATATTGGGAGGTAGAAATATGCAATCCTACCTCCTTGCCACAGCAAACTTAATAATACTATTCCATACAACTTATAATACTATTCCATACAACTTATAATACTATTCCATACAACCCAACTCTTCCGGTGTGGGTGGTACTGACCCAATCTGAAGGAAAAAACACAGCATTGTTCTGCGGTAGGTGGGACTTGGTGTTCCTGGGTGGGGCCAGAGCGGGGTGCCAGGCCAGGGCTGGTGTATGTACAAGCAAGAGCTAAATAAGTGCTATATACAGGGCTGCCAATATAATTTAGAGACAGTTTGCAAACTGGCATAAACTTTGATGTTACAGTGTCCATTGAAATGTTCCATCCATGAAAGTTGACTCATTCAGCCCATGCCCATGATGTGGCAATGGGAAGCCAAGCTTTTTTACAGATAGGACAGTGTTCTCATTGGTCCTTGTTGCTGTAAGATAGAGAGAAGTGGAGCATACCAGTGATGCAAGGGGACTTAAAGTAAGTTATTCATCTTATCTGAAAAGAAACCAGTGGTGATTAGAGAGGCTGATTGGAAAGTTTGGTACGTTTTAGAACTTTCGAACCATTGGAAAGTTTGAAAACGGACCCATTAAAGTCAATGGGAGTCAAAGTTTGAAAAGTTTGAATGAAATACAACTAAAACATCAATGGTAACTTAATGTAAATGGCTGGGGGAACATGTTCGAATATCTAGGACTTTCAAACCGATTTTCTCTCACCGCTCGCTACTTCTCAGCTCTCGCGTTCGAACATTTGATAATTATCCCATGAATGACTCGCAGATAGACATTTTACTTGTGGATTCGAGAATTCGATATTTACTCGCGTATTGGTATAAAAGACATTTTACTGTGGGATTCGAGAATTCGATATTTACTGCGTATTGTATAATAGACATTTTACTTGTGGATTCGAGAATTTGATATTTACTTGCGTATTGGTATAATAGACATTTTACTCGCGGATTGAAGAATTCGATATTTACTTGCGTATTGGTATAATAGACATTTTACTCGTGGATTCGAGTAATCGATATTTATTGCGTATTGGTATAATAGACATTTTACTCGCGGATTCAAGAATTCGATATTTACTTGCGTATTGGTATAATAGACATTTTACTCGTGGATTCGAGTATTCGATATTTACTTGCGTATTGGTATAATAGACATTTTACTCGTGGATTCAAGAATTCAATATTTACTTGCGTATTGGTATAATAGACATTTTACTCGTGGATTCGAGTATTCGATATTTACTTGCGTATTGGTATAATAGACATTTTACTCGTGGATTCAAGAATTCGATATTTACTTGCGTATTGGTATAATAGACATTTTACTCGTGGATTCGAGTATTCGATATTACTTGCGTATTGGTATAATAGACATTTACTCATGGATCAAGAATTCAATATTACTTGCGTATTGGTATAATAGACATTTTAACTCGCGGATTCGAGAATTCGAAATTACTCGCATATTGGTATAATAGACATTTTACTCAGGGATTCGAGTAAATAGTGATTATCCTGTGATGTGTAGCCTCGATACGCAGTCCCCTGATGTTCAACCGTGCACGGACTTATAGGTTTAATAGACATTTTACTCGCGGATTCGATATTCGATATTTACTCACGTATAGATATAGTAGACATTTTACTAGCAGATTCGAGAATTCAATATTTACTCGCGTATAAGTATAATAGACATTTTACTCGTGGATTCGACATACAATATTTACTTACGTATTGGTATAATAGAATTTTACTCGCAGATTCGAGAATTTCGATATTTACTCGCTATTGGTTTATAGACATTTTACTTGTGGATTTGATAATTTGATATTTACTCGCATATTGGTATAATAGACATTTTACTTGCAGATTCGAATTCGATATTTACTTGTGTATTAGTATAATAGACTTTTACTCACAGATTCCAGAATTTGATATTTACTCACTTGGTATAATAGACATTTTACTCGCGCGATTTAAGATTAAGATTTGATATTTACTCTCATATGGATATAGACATTTTACTTGCGGATTCGATATTCGATATTTACTCGCGTATATATATTATAGACATTTTACTCACGGATTTGAGAATTCGATATTTACTACGTATTGGTATAATAGACATTTTACGTGCAGATTCGAGAATTTCGATTTACTCGCTTATTGGTATAATAGACATTTACTCGTGGATTCGATAATTTGATATTTACTCGCGTATTGGTATAATAGACATTTACTCGTGGATTCGATAATTTGATATTTACTCGCGTATTGGTATAATAGACATTTACTCGTGGATTCGATAATTTGATATTTACTCGCGTATTGGTATAATAGACATACTCGTGATTCGATAATTGAATTTACTCGCGTATTGGTATAATAGACATTTACTCGTGGATTCGATAATTTGATATTTACTCGCGTATTGGTATAATAGACATTTTACTTGCGAGATTCGAGAATTCGATTTTACTTGTATTAGTATAATAGACATTTTACTCTCGATTCGAGAATTCGTATTTACTTGCGTGTTGGTATAATAGACATTTACTTGTGGATTTGAGAATTCGATATTTACTCGCGTGTTGGTATTATAGACATATTACTCGCGGATCAAGAATTCGATATTACTCACGTATTGGTATAATAGAAATTTTACTCCGCATATTTGCATGCCTTGAAAGTTTGAACATTTGCTAATTATCAAAAGTCTGGAAAATATCAAAAATCCGGTCCGGGATAGTTCGAGAAGTCCGAGTCCGTTCGAACTCGAATAGTTCGGCTCTAACTCGGATTCGAGTTCTAGTCCATCTCTAGTGGTGATGAGAAAGTGGTTTTCACCCAGGATACTGTTGATATGGGGTGGGTTGCCTGGGGGGTATATTTCCCTTTTAATAAGTTACACTGGTTGTAGTGTCTCCTCCTGGTACAGGTACTGTTTGGCTCTGTATAAATAGAAAAGTTGAACTAGTAGGCAGGCATATTGTCACTAAGGCTGGGTACACACCAGACAATCACGACGATTTGTGCGGTTCCCTAGGAGCCGCACGGTCGATTGATCACAAATTCGGATGCGGGCAAATTTGCAGCGACCGACGTAGCGAGCAATCGTCGGGTCAAATTGTCCCTCCATGTGTACCAGCCAACTGTTTGGCCAAAAGCACTTAGCAGATAGAACAGCCCACTTTGACAGATGGCATCGAATGAGATTGGTAAATGGCACAGCAGCATTCTATGTATAATGACAACACACACTGTACCTGTGGATATGTAGGATATACACGTCAGTAGCACTTGGGCAGGAGGATTGAGTAAGAGGTGGGGGCAGGTGGATGTGAAGACTGGGTAGGGAGTGGGATGAGTGGATGGAAGACATAGAGTTGCTGCAGGGTTGCCTTTGCTTCTAATCTTATCAGTCACCAGTTAAAAGATGCTCAGACCCAACATTATCTGGAAGGTTCTTTGTACTTCTCTGTACTTTGTCCCCTCCCACAGTTTTCAAGCTAGAGAGAAATCTTTATGGAATTGCAGGACTCCTAGAAGGAGTGTGCTATCTTCTAGCTAAGGAATCCATGGTGTTTTACCGCGTTATCGGTGAATTTCGGGACATTTTTTTCCCATTCACTATAGAAGCTCAATGGAACATGAACATTCTGAGTTTCAGACTCATGTGTTCAAATCCCAACTGTCACTTCTTAATGAAAGCACCGGGCAAACTATAAGGAAAGAAAGATCGACGAGTGGAGACAAGAGCAAAATTTATTTAAAACTTTTTCCATCTCTGTCACTTCACAATTCCGTGCGCTCACTTCTGATCATGTTGTCCAGTTTCAACGTAGCAGAAAATATTTGTAGTGAACTGTTTCCATCTCGCTCAACTCTCTCCTGTTATTATGCCCTCCATCTTCAAACTTTTCTCTCAGGTCAGAACTGCAGGTGCGGTTGCCCCAGTAACCGAGCTCTACAGTTTGCTTTAAGGAATGTGATGCACAACATTTTATTGTCAGCGAATATAGATAACTAATGATCAGTTAGAGTAACTTCTCAGTTATTGCATTTATAACATACTGTTTGTCCTTAAACCAATAAACAATACTGTATGTCCTTAAACCAATAACAATACTGTATGTCCTTAAACCAATAACATACTGTTTGTCCTTAAACCAATAACAATACTGTAGAAGAAATATGCAGGCTTTGAACAGTGACAGATTCTCAACCAAGACAGACTGTCACATAAACATTCACTTATGCGATATAATCTGTAATGAGTTTGTATGATTTCTTGCCCACATCACATATAGCAACCAAGAGAACAGCGCATTCTCATCACAGAATGATTACAGGTTACCATGGCAGCGCTGTAACATTATCTAGTAGATTCCTGAGCTGTAGAAGATACCCTAAATCAGCAAATAAAGGGTTACCAGATGTGATCACATTATTATTTTAAGGGCAATAATAGATCCTGAGCTTTTGTGTGAAACAAGTTGGAGTCATGCGTGTGAAGGTTCTCATTCATCCAGGTCATGGTATATCTGTTGTATATCTGTATTCTGTATTCAATTACATCAACTGGACTGAAGTTTAGTTCTTGAAGACGTTTCGCTATCATCCGACTGGCTTTCTCAATTCAGAATGACTTGTACAAGAATCTGTGGCAATTATGTACCCTGGAAAATCCCAATTAGCATATCACAGCCAGGTGTGTGTTAAGGGTGGATTAGATAGTGGCTAGAGGTGTTATATAGGAACGCCCAGAGTAAGGTGTTAAAACAGCATGTACATGGCAGACGTGAACCCCCCCCCCCCACACCTTCCTTTCAGTATAAGTTCATTCATTCCTTTCAGTATAAGTTCATTCATTCCTTTCAGTATAAGTTCATTCATTCCTTTCCACGGGAGACGGAATACACAATATTCGCATATATAGAAAAAAGAGGACAGACGCATACACCGTCAACACTCACACTCACACATCATACATACCCCATCATACACTCACACTCATACACCGTCACACAATCATACACACACTGTCATACACTCACCCATACACAGTCATACACACCGTCATACACTCACACTATCACAGTCACACAATGATACCAACTGTCATACACTCAGACTCATAAGTCATACACACGGTCATACACTCACAACTCATACACAGTCACAATCATACACACACGTCATACACAGTCATACACACACCATCCTACCATACACACACCATCATACACATCAGACTCATACACCAGTCGCACAATCATACACACACTGTCATACACTCACACTCATACACAGTCACACAATATACACTGTCATACACTCATACACAGTCATACACACCGTCATACACTCACACTCGTACACACAGTCATACACACACTCTCATACACACATTGTCACACACACACTGTCACAAAGACTCAAACTCATAATGTCATACACACACTCATACAAATGCACGTAACTATCATACACATACTGTCATACACACTCCGACTATCTACACACTCACTATCATACACACACTGTCATACACACTCACACTGCCATAAAAGATTCACACTCATACTGTCATACACACACTGTCATACACACTCATGCTATCATACTGACACTATTATATACACTCACACTATCATACACACATGGTCTACTGATACTATTATACACACACTATACAAATACACGTATACACACACACTATCATACTGATACTATTATCACACTACAAACATACACTGTCATACACACTTTACAAACTCATAGCTGTCATTCACACTCATACACACTTACATGCTATACACACTCACACTGTCATATACTCTCACACTGTTGACACACGCATTGTCATGCACACTCACACTGCCATACACACACTGTTGTACACACACATTCTCATACACACATTATCATACACGCTATTCACTCACAGTTTAACCATGTGTAACCATAGATTTCAATCTATTCTTAGGGTAAATGGGAATTGTATAGAAGTCCTGTTATTCCTGTTAGCAACAACAAGCACAAGTGTATGGATTAATATAGATCATCTGTTGTCATGATATATACAAACTGTAGAGCTTTTCATTCAGTGATCACAGTAATGTATACTAAAACCCCTTTGTTTTAATGTATACCAGTGTGCAGATAATATGTATTGTATGGGGCCTAGGAATGTGCATTGATTATCTTTTCTAGGTCTGTGATAGAAGAATGCCTCACAAGCACAAACTTTGTCCTTATTGCTCTTAAGCATTCTATTTCTCTGCAAATGTCAGAAGTCTGGGTTCTTTTATGCTAAGCTTTACATGAGATGTAATCCCAAGACAAATATGGGGCCTAGTTGGCAGATAAGGATTAAACTGCCATAACAACTACCAATACTATTAGCCAATCATGGGTGAAACTTTGTCTGGTTCATTAATAAAAGCAGCTGTTTTGTCTTTGGTATAGATCGGTAATATCAAAACGTGTATGGCGGCTATTACCACATAGAGTTTAAACTAGGGACATACAGTCCTGATACCAACAGGATTGGACTAGCGAACAGAAGCAGATACAAATCTATAGAGTGTGTGGGTTTTTTTTTTTTTAGGTGCCTTTTTACCCATAACCCTCTGAGAACACAGCACAAATGTAACATAATAGCGAGTACAAGCGGACACAAGCGCATAGCAACAGCACACAGAATTCACACCGCAGAGTGGGGCTTTAGCCAAACCGTATTACAGCCACTAATGCCATACAGAAGGAAAGTGAGGGCCATGCATTTAGGGTGATCCTGGATCGAATATGGTGAGGCAGATTTTCCTGTAATGAGGTCACAGTACGGAACAGAGGAGGATATTCTGCTGTTTTCCTTCCCAAAATGTTGCAAAGGAACTTGACATAGGGTCACTAGTTAAACAGTGATTAGAAATAAACTGGGTCATAGCTCTAAAAAGCTGAGCATCATTGCCCAATGCTGAATGTTACATCTACCGTGTTGAAGCTAAACAGGCATGTCGCCCTGCATGAGCGTGTTATCTGTGTCTAATGTGTCCTATTTGGGGATTTAAAGGAGGTATTTAATAAGGAAATGGGCATGTTTGCTAAAATCAGGCGTATGGCACATCATGATTGCATCAACAGCAAATGCAACAGTCTGGAAGACACAACACACATTGTGTATGTAGGTAAGATCTGTGCCAGGATTACTGCACTTCTCAGACCCATCTGCTACTCAATCAGCTTAAGGGAATTTCCAATCTATTGGGAAAATAAGAGAAGGCTGCAATCTTTCTCAACCATCCCTGTATGTAAAATGCATTATGGAGTATATGGGTGCAAGGAAATGCTTTAAAGATTTTATAATCAGGAGTAGGAGATAGATAGATAGATAAATAGAGAGAGAGTATATCTGTTGAATTCAGTTAGATCAACTGGACTTAAGGTTTAGTTTGAATTGGAAAGCCAGTCGGATGACTAGCGAAATGTCTTCAAGAACTAAACTTTATGTCCAGTTGTCTATCTGAATACAACAGATGTAATCTCTCTCTCTCTATAAATCTATCTATCTGTATCTATCTTATCTATGAATACAACAGATGTACTCTCTTCTATAAATCTCTCTATCTATCTGTATCTATCTGAATACAACAGATGTACTCTCTCTCTTAAATCTATCTATCTTATCTATCTGAATACAACAGATGTACTCCTTCATTATCAATCTATCTATCTGTATCTATCTTATAATCTGAATCAACGTATATCCATGCCTGGTATGAGCCTTCACAAGATAGGGGTATACATAGGGGGGGAGAGAGCAGCATTGCGACATTGTGTGTAGGCGAGATTGTGTGTAGTGAGTGTGAGAGACGTTGTTGTGGGAGAGAGAGATAGTTGGGAGGAGTGTGTGGAGAAAAAAACAACAGGAGACAGACCGACAGACAGACAGACGATAGATGATGATAGATAGATGATAGATAGATAGATAGATAGAGTGATAGATAGACAGATGATAGATAGATACAGATGATAGAGGATAGATAGATAGAGGATATAAGATAGATAGATAGATAGATGATAGATGATAGTAGATAGATAGATAGATAGAGAGATAGAGGAGAGGAGAGAGGATTGATAGACATTCCCTTATTTGTAGTTTGTATATAACCTGGAGAAAGAAACAGCGTGTAGCTCTGAAATAGCGGCAGATGCGCGGGGGCCATCCGTTCCATGAGCTTGACATGGAAATACATTTAGCCTGGGGTTTGGAACATTAGTTGCAGTTGGGCAGCATCCATCTTTGTCAGGAAATGTGACAAGCGCCTTGGTTCACAACCTGATAGGCGTAAAGGGGATGCTGCCAACATGTGATCTTCTCCATCCGTGCCCTATTCTCCTTTACTGACTGCTGTACAGAAATTGTGTACTTGTTTATTCTGTGCTCTTTTCAGACCTCCAGTGTATTTTAGTCTTTTTATACCAGGCAGCGATACAGCTTAAGGTGAGGTGGGCTGAAAAGAGCAAAAAGCCCTCCACTGAGCATGGAATGAAATAGAGCATGAGGCTGTGAATCTCCTTCTGTTTTAAGAAGGCTCTACTCATTTCATGCTCTGTTGAGGGCTTTTTGCTCCTTACCCATAGAAGCCATAAATCTGTATCTTGCAGAGATAAGATTTAACAAGATCAAAAGAAGTCGTCTGCAAGTTGGATGAATGTCTATATACCTTTAGGCTGTATAGCATTTAATTATGGCAGCAGCTCTGGACACATGCATTAGTCACAGGACATAAAGGAGAAACTTTACACGTCTTTGCCCATATCTCTGGGAATGCTGGGAGTGAGAAATCATTCCTTATTTCTTGGATATTTGGGCAATGCTATTTTATATACAGGCTTTAAAGTACATTCAGTTGTCTTTTTTAATGGGATGTTGTTTTTCTATCATACGAAAAATTCAGAAGTTCGGAAGTTCGAAAATGAACCCATTAAACTCAATGTGGAGAAATACTTTAAAATGTTAAGATTAAATACAATTAAAATAGCAATGGTAACTTACTGTAAATGGCTGTGGCAGCTGGTAAATGGTCTGGGGAACATTTCACTGTCACCAAAACTTATTTAAACACTAACTTTACCACAATCGGGCAATTGTCGGGTTTCTGCATGCTACATTCGAGGGTTACGGGCAATTCAAAAGGGGGCCGAACGATACATTCACGGGTTACCAAACGATACATTAGAGGGTTACTGAAATCGATCGCTACATATGATCATTACCGAAGGATACATTCAAGGATTACTGAAATCGAACTCTACATATGATCATTACCGAACGATACTTAAGGGTACTGAAATCGAACGCTACAATGATCATTACCGAACGATACATTCAAGGATTATGAAATCGAACTCACAATAGATCTACCGAATGATACTTTCAAGGGTTACTGAAATCGAACGCTACATATGATCATTACCGAACGATACATTCAAGGATTACTGAAATCGAACGCTACATTTTATCATTACAGAACGATACATTCAAGGGTTACTGAAATCAAACGCTACATTTTATCATTACAGAACAATCATTCAAGGGTTACTGAAATCAAACGCTACATTTTATCATTACAGAACAATACATTCAAGGGTTACGAAATCAAACGCTACATTCGATCATACCGAACGATACATTCAAGGATTAATGAAATCGAAATCTACTCGAGAGTTACCAAATCGACCACTTCATTGGGGGTTACCAAGATCAAAAGAATACATTCAAGGGTTACCAAAAACAAATGATACATTTCAGGGTTACCGAAAACAATGATACATTTCAGGGTTACCGAAATCGAATGATACATTTCAGGGTTACCGATTTAAGAATTCGAGAATTATTGAAAATTAGTCACAAGTTCGAAAAAAACAATACTAGTTCGTAGTACGGAAGTTCGGAATAGTTCAAATCCGGGTTTGGGTTTCAGTTCATCTCTAATGATTATTGTACTGCCCACCTTGTCTTCAATCCTGAGCAGTGCACATTATTAGTATTATATACAGGATCCACCCAGAGGTTGCTGCCACTCTGATGTTTAACTACATATGTTAAATAAAAGTTGCAATCAGACTACTTAATACACTTAAATTCTCATTTATTATCTAAAGGGACATGATATGAAAATAACTATAAAAACAGGTCAGAGCTAATTACAGCCAGAAATATCACCCTAGGCCACTGGGGGTATGTAGATGTCTGTAGGGATTTCTGACACATCACTTCATGAAAATTGCATTTCTTTATTTTATTTAAAGAAGTCGAGTTTTCCTATCTATTGTTTATGAGCATTTTTGTCCATGTGAGATGAATGCTATCAGTCAGTTGACTAAAAATGGAGAGGTTTGTACACGTTGTTCATCCTCTTCTTCTTCCCAGACTCCTCTGCTTCTTGCAGCACCTCTCTGGGAGACTAATCTTTATTTGGTACCAGCCCAATAGATTTAAATTGGGCTTACCTCACCAGCAGAACCATGGGAAATGAGTAGAGAAAGAAAATCAATGATTCATTGTTGTTTAAAGGTACTTGTTTGCTTTTAAAAATGAAAAGCATAGCAGAAAAATTGTTATTCAATGAGAAATTACATTAACTTTATTATTATTAGACTTCAGTTGTCCTTTGATTGCAAATTGTTTGGCACCATGGCCACCTTGCCATGACCAACAAAATAATAATAATATAAACCACAAAGGAAACATAGTAAGTTCATTCATTCCTTTCTGTATAAGTTCATTCATTCCTTTCCATATAAGGTTCATTCATTCCTTTCCATATAAGTTCATTCATTCCTTTCAGCATAAGTTCTCTTCATTCCTTTCATTATAAGTATCATTTCCTTTCAGTATAAGTTAATTCATTCTTTCAGAATAAGTTCATTCATTCCTTTCCATATAAGTTCATTCATTCCTTTCAGTATAATATCATTCATTCCTTTCAGAATAAGTTCATTCATTCCTTTCCATATAAGTTCATTCATTCCTTTCAGTATAAGTTAATTCATTCCTTTCAGTAAGAATTCCTTCCTTTCCGTATAAGTTCATTCATTCTTCAGTATAAGTTCATTCATTCCTTTCAGTATAAGTTCATTCATTCCTTCAGTTAAGTTCATTCATTCCTTTCCGTATAAGTTCATTCATTCCTTCAGTATAAGTTCATTCATTCCTTTCAGTATAAGTTCATTCATTCCTTCAGTATAGTTCATTTATTCCTTTCAGTATAAGATCATTCATTCCTTTCAGAATAAGTTCATTCATTCCTTTCCGTATAAGTTCATTCATTCCTTTCAGTATAAGTTCATTCATTCCTTTCAGTATAAGTTCATTCATTCTTTCAGTATAAGTTCTCATTCCTTCAATAGATATTCATTTCCTTTCAGAAAAGTTCATTCATTCCTTTCAGTATAAGTCATTCATTCCTTTCAGAATAAGTTCATTCATTCCTTTCCGTATAAGTTCATTCATTCTTTCGTATAAGTTCATTCATTCCTTTCAGTATAGTTCATTCATTCCTCAGTATAAGTTCATCATTCCTTCGTATTATAAGTTCCTTCATTCCTTTCAGTTAAGTTCATTCATTTCCTTTCAGTATAAGATCATTCATTCCTTTAGAATAAGTTATTCATTCCTTCCGTATAAGTTCATTATTCCTTTCAGTATAAAAGATCATTCATTCCGTTCAGTATAAAGTTAATTCATTCTTTCAGTATAAGATCATTCATCCTTCAGAATAAGTTCATCATTCCTTTCCGTATAAGTTAATTCAATTCCTTTCAGTATAAGTTCATTCATTCCTTCAGATAATTTCATTCATTCCTTTCAGTATAAGTTCATTCATTCCTTTCCGTATAAAGTTACATCATTCCTTTCAGGTATAAGTTCATTTCAGTCCTTTCAGTATAAGTTCATTCATCTCTTTCCGTATAAGTTCATTCATTCCTTCAGTATAAGTTCTTCATTCCTTTCAGTATAAGTTTATTCATCTTCAGTATAAGTTCATTCATTCCTTTCCGTATAAGTTCATTCATCCTTCCGAATAAGTTCTTCATTCCTTCCGATAAGTTCATTCATTCCTTTCAGTATAAGTTCATTCAATCCTTTCCATATAAGTTCATTCATCCTTTCAGATAGAAAGTTCATTTCATTCCTTCTTTAAGTCATTCTCATTCCTTCAGTATAAGTTCATTCATTCCTTTCCATATAAGCTCATTCATTCCTTTCCGTATAAGTTCATTCATTCCTTTCCATATAAGCTCATTCATTCCTTTCCGTATAAGTTCATTTATTCTTTTCAGTATAAGTTCATTCATTCCTTTTCATTATTAAAGAAACACTTTTGTTTAATAGAACATTGACAGGGCTGGGCAATATCAGGTCAATAAAACGTACCTCTGACCCAATTTACAGTGATATAATATTGTTTGACGGCTAGGCCACACTGCTGCATTGTAAAATCCAATCACGTGTTAAAAAGTGCACACAATTTTTCCCCTAACAATCAGATCTTATTTAACATTTGAAAGCTAACATCTGATTGGTTGTGGCAAAATTAGCACCATTTTTAATAAGAACTTTTATTGAATCTCCCAGGTAGTATTGGGAAATTGTAGTGGCCAAACTAGGTGTTCTGGCGTGTGCTGTGCTGCAATCCATTTTTTGACAGCACACAACAACGTGCACTGCAAACAACTCGAGGAGGCGCTGCAGTGTCACCTCGGTCTTAGCATGATTTTAACACAGGTTTTGTGGTGTCTGCTGCAAGGTTTAAAATTTTGCCTAACTTATGGTGCAAGTGATGCAATATTGTTGCCAATATTTGCTAGAGATTTTAACAGGAAAAAGCTAAAAGGAATAATGCAATAAAAGTTGCCAAAGTTTACCATGCTAATCTGCAAAAGCCAATCAAATGTTATCTAACTGCAGTAACCCAGTAAAAAAAATCTGATTGGTTGCTGCAAATTAATAGTACAAGTAAACTTTTGAACCTCTCATTGCATCAGCTTAAAAATCTTAACACACGTCCGATTCTGGGCCTGACGCTTCAGCCATTAGTTACACGCTTCGTCGGGCATCAAGCTCTGTTTTAGACATGTACGAGGCTTTAAACACATTCAAAGGAATGCAAACAGACAGTAGCATAATCAGAATTTTATATCATCTTGTACAGACATTCAGATAATGGTATATGGAACTTTTGTTCCAAAGACCATTATTTTCAGATTTCAGTACACGCAGACTGCTCAGTGTTCTGTCTTAATGGAGAAGGTAGGGAGATCCTGCAACACGGAAGAACAACAGGATCGCTCCCCAACAGTGGACAGATCATTAAAGCTGGGTACACACATTAAAGATATAGGGCCGATCCCTGATTGGAAAATGTTCCTCGGTCGTGGTCACCCCCTATACTAAGGAATAGGGAGTCACCCGCGATCATAGGGAGTATGGCAGAATCTAACTGATTGGTACTGTGTGTACCCACTTTTTACATGATCACCAGCTGGTTCAAACAATCGTTATCAGTTAATAACGATATAAATAGCTTTAGGGCTTAAACTGCCATCTTGTTTACAACTCAAAATTCAATATACAAAAAAAAGTTATAGTTGGGTAAAGTGCCATTAGCTGTCATACATGAAAACAGATTGTATCCGTGTGGTAATGTGTTAAAAAAAAAATCACTGTTCCCTCTAAGTTGCGTGCTTGTGCATGTACTCAGAAGACACACAAACATAAACATAGATACTATGGTATGTAACAAACAATATACTTGTAAAGATGTTTCGCTAGTCATCTGACTGGCTTTCTCAATTCAGAATGACTTGTACAAGAATCTATTGGCAATTATGTACCCTGGAAAGTCCCAATTAGCATATGACAGCCAGGTGTTAGGGACCATCTGAATGCAAGGTGTGATTGCATTGTGGCTAAGAGGTGTTCTAGGAACTGCCCAGAGTAAGGTGTCAAAACAGCATTGTACATGGCAGACAGTTGGTGTTAAATTCACATGCCTTGAACATTCGAATATTCGATAATTATCGAAAGCCCGAAAATATTGAAAATATTGAAAATCCGGGTAGTCCAAGTCCATTCGAACTAGAATAGTTCGGCTCGAACTCTGTCTGTCTATCTATTATCTATCTATCTATCTATCGATCGATTGATCGATCTCTCTGTCTATCTATCTGTCTACCTATCTATCTTTCTATCTCTATCTATCTAACTCGGTCTGTCTGTCTATCTATATAACTGTCTGTCTGTCTATCTATCTATCTAGGCAATGCATAGATGCAACTGCTGTTTGGGCTCCCCCACATACAAATTAAGAAACCAAGCCTGAATAGAGGGGGTGGGGGGGGTTGACACCAACTGTCTGCCATGTACAATGGCATTTTGACACCTTATTCCATGAACGACTCGCGGATTCGAGAATTTGATATTTACTCGCGTATTACTATAATAGACATTTTACTCTCGGATTCGATAATTCGGTATTTACTCGCATATAGGTATAATAGACATTTTACTCGCGGATTCGAGAATTCGATATTTACTCGTGTATATGTATAATAGACTTTTTACTTGCGGATTCAATATTTACTCACGTATCTGGGTCCAGGATAGTTCGAGAAGTCCGAGTCCATTCGAACTCGAATAGTTCGGCTCGATAGACTGTTACATAGTTTGTGACATAGACTGTTACATAGTTTGTTATATAGACTGTAACACAAATTTTTACATAGACTGTCACAGATTGTTACATAGACTTACATAGTTTTTTGCATAGACTTACATAGATTGTTACATAGACTGTTACATAGTTTGTGGCAGACTTACATATTTTGTTATATAGACTGTAACACAAATTGTTACATAGACTGTCACATAGATTGTTACATAGATTGTAACATAGACTTTTACATAGACTGTTACATAGTTTGTTACATAGACTATTACATAGACTGTTACATAGACTGTTACATAGACTGTTACATAGACTGTTACATAGATTGTTATATACACTGTTACATAGACTGTTACATAGACTGTTATATAGACTGCTACATAGATTGTTATATAGACTGTAATATAGATTGTTACATTGATTGTTATATAGACTGTTATATAGATTGTTATATAGACTGTAATATAGATTGTTACATAGACGGTTACATAGATTGTTACATAGATTATTATATAGATTGTTATATAGATTGTTACATAGATTGTTATATAGACTGTTACATAGACTGTTACATAGACTGTTATATAGATTGTTACATAGACTGTTAAATATACTCTTATATAGATTGTTATATAGACTGTTACATAGACTGTTGCATAGATTGTTACATAGATTGTTACATAGACTGTTACATAGTTTGTTACATAGACTGTAACATAGATTGTTACATGGACTGTTACATAGACTGTTACATAGTTTGTTACATAGACTGTTACATAGATTGTTACAGTCTGCCCTTTGTTTGACACCAGCATAGAGATTTGTATCAACATTAACCCTGCAGCTGCCTGAGGTGATTGCTGAGACTGGGTTTAGATACATTACTTACGATTTCTAGTCCACTGTGATGGAGCTTAGTGAGCTGTAATAGGGGGACAGTAAAATCCTGGAAGGGGTTGTATAGTTGACTGTCAATGCCCGGGTGCAGTTCCAAAAAATAGTCATATAGTAAAAAAGCGTCAGCACTAATTAAAACATGTATTACTCACATTAAAAAATTGACTCTACGCATTTCAGCACAGCTAGTGAAAGCAAGTCTAGTTGTGCCAAACTTTCACTTTAAGTTTTTTCAAATTATCAGAACAACCTCCCTTATCATAAAAAGGTACTGAAGGTGTTCACTTCAAGTTCCAGTGAAATCCAGATATATAAACAGTTCCAGATCAGTCCTGTTGACTTTGATATTTTTAGCTAAGGATCAGTTCGTATCAACTAGAGATGGCCGATCTTTCGAAAGTTCGGTCCGTTTTCGAACTTTCGAACTATATGGAAAGTTCGACTGTTCGAAGATGGACCCATTAAAGTCAATGGGAGTCAAATAGTTCGAAAATTTCTAATGAAATACAATTAAAATATCGATGGTAACTTAATGTAAATGGCTGTGGGACCTGGGAAATGGTCTGGGGAACATGTTCGAATATCCAGGACATTCGAAAAATCAATTTTACTCTCATTTGCACTATTTTTGAGCTCTCGCGATTGAACATTGGATGTTCACGCCTAGGTATCATGGACATTTTACTCGCGGATTCGATGCTGGCGTATAGGTTTTAATGGACATTTTACTTGCGGATTCGATGCTCGCGTATAGGTATAATAGGCATTTTACTCGCATATTCGATTTCCTCGAACAGTCGTTAATTATCAAAAGTCCGGAAAATATCGAAAATCCGGGTCAGGGATAGTTCGAAACGTCCGAATTCGTTCAAACTCGGGTTCAAGTTCTAGTCCATCTCTAGTATCAACCAGCTATTATTTTTCTTTCCAGGTTTATATCACTCTTAAAGGTAATACAATATATTGCGATATTAAATCTACTTAGTGCTACAGAATTACATTTCTATTATAGCAATGGCCTCCTTCTAAATTAAAACATAGTAAAGCACTGCACATCTCATCTATAGTGTAAAGCAATGAAAAGGATTCAAACGGCTGGGACAAGTAAATCAGCTATTTTAAGTGACATGTCAAAAATACTTCATAAGGCATAGAAATATGGTACAGACTCAGCTACCCTGCCAAACACTAGAATCTGTGGAGAAAGGAGACTGTGTAAAAAAAATAACCTAAAAAAGTAGAGTCAAAAAGAAACTGAAATAGGTTTAATGGGTATCATTCATTTTGACTGGATACTTGTCAGTAATCTGCCCGCAGCCCCAACTGCTATTATTACCAGTTTATTACATGCATTTGTAACCAGTCTAGTTGTATATATAATATTAATAATAATAATAAATATATAATAACAATAATTATCCCTTAATAACTGGTTAGTAATACATCTAATAAAGTGCACAATATATCAATTTGGATCAGGGGCAAGTAATGGAAAAGTGGCAAGGTTTTTATTTTAAAGGTGGAGATGCCACTACAAACCCCCTACGAACACTTCTTCCTCCCATTTTAAACCATTCTCTCTTGCTGCCCCCTTGATTTGGAAATCTCTCTCTCGCTTTGCTATCCTACTTTCTGAAAACCAGCACTATTAGGACTAAGTCCCACTATGTGCCTTTTGCTGTCCGTTTTGAGTGCATTTAGGACAATACATTTTGTCCACATTCCTGTCTATTAGCAGGTTAACAGACATGTATTTGTACGCGTGTTTCCTCGTTTCTAGTCCATTTGCGTGTGTGTGCAGTTTTTGGAAAATCAACAGGGAACAATGGAGAAAAAGTTTGTCCG
Source organism: Hymenochirus boettgeri (assembly GCA_019447015.1). Taxonomy (NCBI): domain Eukaryota; kingdom Metazoa; phylum Chordata; class Amphibia; order Anura; family Pipidae; genus Hymenochirus; species Hymenochirus boettgeri. The sequence goes on along the minus strand of CM033469.1, from coordinate 365,514,761 downwards.
CGTTTTTTTTGCATTCCCATAGACTATTATTAAAGTGCAATTATGACACACATGGACCAAAAGTCATGTACGCATGCAGATAAAAAATAGACCACAGATTCAGAACACATAACATGCACGCAAAACAGAAAACGGAATGCAACACGCAAAGTGGGACCTAACCCTTAATGATTGTTAGCTGCCTGAGCATTTTGTCCCTCCCCACACTTGTATCTGTATGTTGTCCCTCCCACTTAGATTGTAAGCTCTTTAGGACAGGGATCTCTCTCCTAATATGTCAAGGCACATCTCACATATATATATATATATATATATATATATATATATATATATAATATATATATATATTCTTAACCTATTAAACTTTATTTATTTAAATTTAATGTATCTATATATTGTAATTGCTATCATTTATTTAACCAAGTGGCGCTATATAAATAAAATTATACATACATACAGACATACATCAATGGGTATAAGTTGTTCTCATTGATGATAGAGATGGAGGAAATCTAAAAAAATTAACTGATTGGACAATTCTTTTCTTCTGTACTGGAAAATCACAGTGAGCATGTGTGAGCTCAATGAGCTAGGGGAGAGCGGAGAAACTGCAGGGATTTCTGGACTGGAAACAAAATGTTAGGAATAATATTAAAAGAAAATCAACATTTTCTGAGCTATAAGTCAGGGTAAAATATATTTAAGGACTAGGCCACAACGATCCATTTTGATGCGGGATCTGATCACACGTTAAAAAGTGCACACTAGTCTTATCTGATGGGTGGGAATATAGTATAAAGTAATAATTTGCATTAACTAGCACTTAATTGTTATTTGTTCAATTATAAACGAAGCTCAATTATAATTTAGCATGAAAAGGGAAACACAATCAAGTGTTTAACTGGTAATACAATAAGCACATATCCTGGAGAGCACTGGGGCTTTGACAAAATAAATGTTTTGTTATTAAATTTGCATGTCTATAGAGATGTATAATGTATCATTAAGCTGACATATCGATGTACCGTTTTGTCATCTGCATGTAATGTAGACGTATTTTTAAGCTTGTTCTGATAAGCAGGTACAAAAATTCTTCCTATAATCCTATTTTTGTTTTAATTGAAATTGTAATTACAGCATGCTATTCTGATTTCATGGGATGGCGTCATTGTGATAGGCAATAGTTTGGATTTGAAAAAAATAGTATCTATTAGAGATACCATAGATTTGATTGCATAATAAACATTGGGGGGATTGTCGTGTGTAGTATTCTTTCTACTCATAATTAGTGACAGATGACAGGCCTCTGGGAAATAAATCTCCTGAACTTTTGCTGTGTCCACTGCTAAACATGAACAAAGGATTAGTTCACAGACAAGTGGTCTTTGGCATAACTATAATACCCAGAATCCCCAGGAAGCTCAGTTTAAGTGTGCACTGGTATGTACAGTAAATGATTGCTATTCCTTAGTCCAGCTTAAAGGGAAAGTTCAGCTTAAATACATGTGCTCTCAAGAGGAAAGGAGTATTTTCTAATAACTTTAAAGGGAATGTCCACCCCTTCTAAAAAAAATATATATAGTATGCAGAACCCCCCAAAACCTACTTTTCGTTTTGTTAAAATATAGTAATTCTGCTCCCAGTAAGAGAAATCATACTCACCAGCTCCTCGATTCTGGCACTTCCGGGTGACGTCCTGGCCAATCACCGACTGTCATTCCCAGACGAGCCTCCACTGTGGCTGCTCTGGAACACAAAAAGACAGCAGCTGCAGTGGAGGGGGAGCCGAGAGACAGGAAGCGCCAGAATTACTATATTTTAACAAAACGAAAAATAGGTTTTGGGGGGTCCTGCATACTCTGCATATAAGAGGTGGTCATTCCCTTTAATCTGCTCATCCAGTGATGTCTTTGTGCATAAATAAATATTTCCAAAGTACTAACCTCCTGTACGCAGACACAAATAATATTGTCTGTTATGGTCTTGTCCCCTGAGATATCAGATGCCTAGGAGAATCCTGAGCATGTTTGACCACTGATGTAGACATTACTGTAAGGAACATTGCAAGAAAGTGAGCATCATGAGAAGAAGGGGGGCCATTGCAGAACCGAAAAATGCAGCTTGCTACTGACCACAGTTCCTTAAAGGGCATCTATAGTGGGAAAATGAACTTTTTTTTCTTTCTTTCCATGTGTTCTATAATTCCCTACAACCCCCAGAGTGTCTTCACTTTTTTCAGATTCCCTCTCTGTCCTGAGATACACCAGTTAGAAGAATACGTGATTGCATTCCTCTACTCCTACTTGGACTGTCAATCAAATTCCTGTGATGTGATCCCCCCTCCCTGCTCTGTAATAAACATAGAGATAAGAGCATTAGCAGGGGGAGAGAGGTAGGTATAAGGCTGCACTTGACCCCCCTTCTTAATAGCTTTCACTGATTGATGATGGGTCACAAAGAGAGAGATCGTAAACTGTACTGATCTCCTTCTTCCATGTCTCCAGGACAGCTTGCTTTCTATTGGCCACTGTGCGTGGGTGTGTTTTTTAGGATGTTGAACTTTTAACTCCTACTGCACATGATAAGCTTGTCAGTTAGCCGGAGTTGAGACATAGAGGAGGTAACAGAGGGGAGGGGGAAGGAGGAAGTGCTGCACACAGATCTGACACCATGGTTAAACAAAGTCACTGACAGAGATAGGATTAAGGCAGTACAGAGTACATGAATTTAACTTTGCAAAGGGGCAATGTGTTTTTTTCACTATAGATGCTCTTTAAGGGATACATGTGCAGAATCTGTCAACTTTCTGTCTTCTTACCCAGTATGTCCTCCTCTTCATTAACATATAATTCCCTTTGAACAAGACAGGACATGTGTCAGGGACACAGACTGTGGGAGGAGCCAGAGAACAGTTCATTTTTACATGAGTTTAGTGTCTCTTTAAGCTTCTTCATTCTTTAGTATGGTAAATGTGTTTGGTTTTTTTTGTTTGTTTCAGTATTCTAAATTGATAACCAATAGAGATGGACAAAACTGCTCAGATTTGTTTCACAGGAAGTTTATTTAAATGCTAAAGTAATAGCAAACAAATTGCATAGGAACCTGGTAAAAGACAGGGGGATCTGTTCCAAAGGGCAAAACCTTGTTAAATATATTGAATATATATGATCTATGTGTTCTTAGCACTGTGATTGCCTTGATTCTTTGCTGTTAACAGTGAAATGTTGCCCTCTAGTAACAATATTAATCAATATTAAAGCTTCACCAGGCTTAACATTTTTTCTTGGATAATTCCAATGTTAAAAATGATCTGTCAATCAGTTTCTTCAAATCTAGATACCAAATGCATCAAATTCCAATTTATAGCAATAATTATAATCTAAAGTGAGTCATGCTTGAATGAAGAACTATTTATACTGTACACTGTTATACTATGGGACAAAACAATACTGTGCCACAACAGCCAATCAGTAACAAATATACACAGATCTATATTATATTGCCAAAATTATCTTTAATATATTTTACACATAAATAAATAATCAAAAATGTTCCCAATAGGAAGTCATTAAAAACAATCTTGACAGTTCGTATTGGTGTTGGGGAGTCTCCATGATTAATTAGCACATTTCCCCATGTACAGAGAACAGTAGAAATGGATTCTGGGTTATTTTATTACAGTATATAATGTATAACCTTGCTGGTGCGGCCTTTCAAGATCACAGGACATGTGCTAATTGATAAAGTGAAGCTCTACGTTTCACACTTTATTTCAGGGTTTTTTTTGTTTATTTTTGTATTATGTAATTTTAGGTTATTCGTTGATGGGTAAAATGATTTAAAGTTATTATTATGGTAATTTAATATAATGATGAATTTATTTGGCACTGAATAAATTGTTGGTTTATGAAAGTGATGCAAAAACTAGACAGTAGACAAAAGGAGAACTTTTGTACATAAAGTTTAAAAAAAAAAACAGTTAAAATGAAAAGTATCTGGGACAGGGAGATAGGATACTTATTTACCTTCCAATATTGTTTCTGTGAGAAGGGCTACCATGAAAAAAAAGGCTTCTGCCAGGCTTCCCCCTGGTTTAAGCACTATCTTTAATACAGGAAGGCCAAGGAATTGCATTGATATTGGGAGGTAGAAATATGCAATCCTACCTCCTTGCCACAGCAAACTTAATAATACTATTCCATACAACTTATAATACTATTCCATACAACTTATAATACTATTCCATACAACCCAACTCTTCCGGTGTGGGTGGTACTGACCCAATCTGAAGGAAAACACACAGCATTGTTCTGCGGTAGGTGGGACTTGGGTGTTCCTGGGTGGGGCCAGAGCCGGGTGTGCCAGGCCAGGGCTGGTTGTATGTACAAGCAAGAGCTAAATACAGTGCTATATACAGGGCTGCCAAATATAATTTAGAGACAGTTTGCATAAACTGGCATAAACTTTGATGTGTACAGTGTCCATTGAAATGTTCCATCCATGAAAGTTGACTCATTCAGCCCATGCCCATGATGTGGCCAATGGGAAGCCAAGCTTTTTTACAGATAGGACATGTGTTCTCATTGGTCCTTGTTGCTGTAAGATAGAGAGAAGTGGAGCATACCAGTGATGCAAGGGAGACTTAAAGTAAGTTATTCATCTTATCTGAAAAGAAACCAGTGGTGATTAGAGATGGCTGATCTTTGGAAAGTTTGGTACGTTTTAGAACTTTCGAACCATATGGAAAGTTTGAAAACGGACCCATTAAAGTCAATGGGAGTCAAATAGTTTGAAAAGTTTGAATGAAATACAACTAAAACATCAATGGTAACTTAATGTAAATGGCTGTGGGAACATGTTCGAATATCTAGGACTTTCAAAAACTCGATTTTTCTCTCACGCTCGCTACTTTCAAGCTCTCGCGTTCGAACATTTGATAATTATCCCATGAATGACTCGCAGATAGACATTTTACTTGTGGATTCGAGAATTCGATATTTACTCGCGTATTGGTATAAAAGACATTTTACTTGTGGATTCGAGAATTCGATATTTACTCGCGTATTGGTATAATAGACATTTTACTTGTGGATTCGAGAATTTGATATTTACTTGCGTATTGGTATAATAGACATTTTACTCGCGGATTGAAGAATTCGATATTTACTTGCGTATTGGTATAATAGACATTTTACTCGTGGATTCGAGTAATCGATATTTACTTGCGTATTGGTATAATAGACATTTTACTCGCGGATTCAAGAATTCGATATTTACTTGCGTATTGGTATAATAGACATTTTACTCGTGGATTCGAGTATTCGATATTTACTTGCGTATTGGTATAATAGACATTTTACTCGTGGATTCAAGAATTCAATATTTACTTGCGTATTGGTATAATAGACATTTTACTCGTGGATTCGAGTATTCGATATTTACTTGCGTATTGGTATAATAGACATTTTACTCGTGGATTCAAGAATTCGATATTTACTTGCGTATTGGTATAATAGACATTTTACTCGTGGATTCGAGTATTCGATATTTACTTGCGTATTGGTATAATAGACATTTTACTCATGGATTCAAGAATTCAATATTTACTTGCGTATTGGTATAATAGACATTTTACTCGCGGATTCGAGAATTCGAAATTTACTCGCATATTGGTATAATAGACATTTTACTCAGGGATTCGAGTAAAATATGTGATATCCTGTGATGTGTAGCCTCGATACGCAGTCCCCTTGATGTTCAACCGTGCACGGACTTATAGGTTTAATAGACATTTTACTCGCGGATTCGATATTCGATATTTACTCACGTATAGATATAGTAGACATTTTACTAGCAGATTCGAGAATTCAATATTTACTCGCGTATAAGTATAATAGACATTTTACTCGTGGATTCGACATACAATATTTACTTACGTATTGGTATAATAGACATTTTACTCGCAGATTCGAGAATTTCGATATTTACTCGCTTATTGGTTTAATAGACATTTTACTTGTGGATTTGATAATTTGATATTTACTCGCATATTGGTATAATAGACATTTTACTTGCAGATTCGAGAATTCGATATTTACTTGTGTATTAGTATAATAGACATTTTACTCACAGATTCCAGAATTTGATATTTACTCACGTATTGGTATAATAGACATTTTACTCGCGGATTTAAGAATTTGATATTTACTCTCATATTGGTATAATAGACATTTTACTTGCGGATTCGATATTCGATATTTACTCGCGTATATATATTATAGACATTTTACTCACGGATTTGAGAATTCGATATTTACTCACGTATTGGTATAATAGACATTTTACGTGCAGATTCGAGAATTTCGATATTTACTCGCTTATTGGTATAATAGACATTTACTCGTGGATTCGATAATTTGATATTTACTCGCGTATTGGTATAATAGACATTTTACTTGCAGATTCGAGTCGGTATTTATCGCATATAGTATAATAGACTTTTACTCGCGGATTCGAGAATTCGATATTTACTCGTGTATATGTATAATAGACTTTTTACTTGCGGATTCATATTTACTCACGTATCTGGGTCCAGGAATAGTTCGAGAAGTCCGAGTCCATTCGACTCGAATAGTTCGGCTCGATAGACGTTTACATAGTTTGTGACATAGACTGTTACATAGTTTGTTATATAGACTGTAACACAATTTTTACATAGACTGTCACAGATTGTTACATAGACTTACATAGTTTTTTTGCATAGACTTACATAGATTGTTACATAGACTGTTACATAGTTTGTGGCAGACTACATATTTTGTTTATAGACTGTAACACAAATTGTTACATAGACTGTCACATAGATTGTTACATAGATTGTAACATAGACTTTACATAGACTGTTACATAGTTTTGTTACATAGACTATTACATAGACTGTTACATAGACTGTTACATAGACTGTTTAGACTGTTACATAGATTGTTATATACACTGTTACATAGACTGTTACATGACTGTTATATAGACTGCTACATAGATTGTTATATAGACTGTAATATAGATTGTTACATTGATTGTTATATAGACTGTTATATAGATTGTTATATAGCTGTAAATATTGTTACATAGACGGTTACATAGATTGTTACATAGATTATTATATAGATTGTTATATAGATTGTTACATAGAATTGTTATAGACTGTTACATAGACTGTTACATAGACTGTTATATAGATTGTTACATAGACTGTTAAATATACTCTTATATAGATTGTTATATGACTGTTCATAGACTGTTGCATAGATTGTTACATATGTTACATAGACTGACATAGTTTTGTTACATAGACTGTAACATGATTGTTACATGGACTGTTACATAGACTGTTACATAGTTTGTTACATAGACTGTTCACTAGATTGTTACAGTCTGCCCTTTGTTTGACACCAGCATAGAGATTTGTATCAACATTAACCCTGCAGCTGCCTGAGGTGATTGCTGAGACTGGTTTAGATACATTACTTACGTTTCTAGTCCACTGTGATGGAGCTTAGTGAGCTGTATATGGGGGACAGTAAAATCCTGGAAGGGGTTGTATATTTACTGTCAATGCCGGGTGAGTTCCAAAAAATAGTCATATAGTAAAAAAGCGTCAGCACTAATTAAAACATGTATTACTCACATTAAAAAATTGACTCTACGCATTTCAGCACAGCTAGTGAACAAGTCTAGTTTTGCCAAACTTTCACTTTAAGTTTTTTCAAATTTCAGAACAACCTCCCTTATCATAAAAAGGTACTGAAGGTGTTCACTTCAAGTTCCAGTGAAATCCATATATAAACAGTTCCAATCAGTCCTGTTGACTTTGATATTTTTAGCTAAGGATCAGTTCGTATCAACTAGAGATGGCCGATCTTTCGAAAGTTCGGTCCGTTTTCGAACTTTCGAACTATATGGAAAGTTCGACTGTTCGATGGACCCATTAAAGTCAATGGGAGTCAAATAGTTCGAAAATTTCTAATGAAATACAATTAAAATATCGATGGTAACTTAATGTAAATGGCGTGGGACCTGGGAAATGGTCTGGGAACATGTTCGAATATCCAGGACATTCGAAAAATCAATTTTACTCTCATTTGCACTATTTTTGAGCTCTCGCGATTGAACATTGGATGTTCACGCCTAGGTATCATGGACATTTTTACTCGCGGATTCGATGCTGGCGTATAGGTTTTAATGGACATTTTCTTGCGGATTCGATGCTCGCGTATAGGTATAAAGGCATTTTACTCGCATATTCGATTTCCTCGAACAGTCGTTAATTATCAAAAGTCCGGAAAATATCGAAATCCGGGTCAGGGATAGTTCGAAACGTCCGAATTCGTTCAAACTCGGGTTCAAGTTCTAGTCCATCTCTAGTATCAACCAGCTATTATTTTTCTTTCCAGGTTTATACACTCTTAAAGGTAATACAATTATTGCGATATTAAATCTACTTAGTGCTACAGAATTACATTCTATTATAGCAATGGCCTCCTTCTAAATTAAAACATAGTAAAGCACTGCACATCTCATCTATAGTGTAAAGCAATGAAAAGGATTCAAACGCTGGGACAAGTAAATCAGCTATTTTAAGTGACATGTCAAAAATACTTCATAAGGCATAGAAATATGGTACAGACTCAGCTACCCTGCCAAACACTAGAATCTGTGGAGAAAGGAGACTGTGTAAAAAAAATAACCTAAAAAAGTAGAGTCAAAAAGAAACTGAAATAGGTTTAATGGTATCATTCATTTTGACTGGATACTTGTCAGTAATCTGCCCGCAGCCCCAACTGCATTATTACCAGTTTATTACATGCATTTGTAACCAGTCTATGTTGTATATATATTAATAATATAATAATATATAATAACAATAATTATCCCTTAATAACTGGTTAGTAATACATCTAATAAAGTGCCACAATATCAATTTGGATCAGGCAAGTAATGGAAAAGTGGCAAGGTTTTTATTTTAAAGGTGGAGATGCCACTACAAACCCCCTACGAACACTTCTTCCTCCCATTTTAAACCATTCTCTCTTGCTCCCCCCCTTGATTTGGAAATCTCTCTCTCGCTTTGCTATCCTACTTTCTGAAAACCAGCACTATTAGGACTAAGTCCCACTATGTGCCTTTTGCTGTCCGTTTTGAGTGCATTTAGGACAATACATTTTGTCCACATTCCTGTCTATTAGCAGGTTAACAGACATGTATTTGTACGCGTGTTTCCTCGTTTCTAGTCCATTTGCGTGTGTGTGCAGTTTTTGGAAAATCAACAGGGAACAATGGAGAAAAAGTTTGTCCGCGTTTTTTTTGCATTCCCATAGACTATTATTAAAGTGCAATTATGACACACATGGACCAAAAGTCATGTACGCATGCAGATAAAAAATAGACCACAGATTCAGAACACATAACATGCACGCAAAACAGAAAACGGAATGCAACACGCAAAGTGGACCTAACCCTTAATGATTGTTAGCTGCCTGAGCATTTTGTCCCTCCCCACACTTGTATCTGTATGTGTCCCTCCCACTTAGATTGTAAGCTCTTTAGGACAGGATCTCTCTCCTAATATGTCAAGGCACATCTCACATATATAATATATATATATATATATATATATATATATAATATATATATATATTCTTAACCTATTAAACTTTATTTATTTAAATTTAATGTATCTATATATTGTAATTGCTATCATTTATTTAACCAAGTGGCGCTATATAAATAAAATTAATACATACTACAGACATACATCAATGGGTATAAGTTTGTTCTCATTGATGATAGAGATGGAGGAAATCTAAAAAAATTAACTGATTGGACAATTCTTTTCTTCTGTACTGGAAAATCACAGTGGCATGTGTGAGCTCATGAGCTAGGGGAGAGCGGAGAAACTGCAGGGATTTCTGGACTGGAAACAAAATGTTAGGAATAAATTTAAAAGAAAATCAACATTTTCTGAGCTATAAGTCAGGGTAAAATATATTTAAGGACTAGGCCACAACGATCCATTTTGATGCGGGATCTGATCACACTTAAAAAGTGCACACTAGTCTTATCTGATGGGTGGGAATATAGTTAAAGTAATAATTTGCATTAACTAGCACTTAATTGTTATTTGTTCAATTATAAACGAAGCTCAATATAATTTAGCATGAAAAGGGAAACACAATCAAGTGTTTAACTGGTAATACAATAAGCACATATCCTGGAGAGCACTGGGGCTTTGACAAAATAAATGTTTTGTTATTAAATTTGCATGTCTATAGAGATGTATAATGTTCATTAAGCTGACTATCGATGTACCGTTTTGTCATCTGCATGTAATGTAGACGTATTTTTAAGCTTGTTCTGATAAGCAGGTACAAAAATTCTTCCTATAATCCTATTTTTGTTTTAATTGAAATTGTAATTACAGCATGCTATTCTGATTTCATGGGATGGCGTCATTGTGATAGGCAATAGTTTGGATTTGAAAAAAATAGTATCTATTAGAGATACCATAGATTTGATTGCATAAAAACATTGGGGGGATTGTCTTGTGTAGTTTCTTTCTACTCATAATTAGTGACAGATGACAGGCCTCTGGGAAATAAATCTCCTGAACTTTTGCTGTGTCCACTGCTAAACATGAACAAAGATTAGTTCACAGACAAGTGGTCTTTGGCATAACTATAATACCCAGAATCCCCAGGAAGCTCATTTAAGTGTGCACTGGTATGTACAGTAAATGATTGCTATTCCTTAGTCCAGCTTAAAGGGAAAGTTCAGCTTAAATACATGTGCTCTCAAGAGGAAAGGAGTATTTTCTAATAACTTTAAAGGGAATGTCCACCCCTTCTAAAAAAAATAATATAGTATGCAGAACCCCCCAAAACCTACTTTTCGTTTGTTAAAATATATAATTCTGCTCCCAGTAAGAGAAATCATACTCACCAGCTCCTCGATCTGGCACTTCCGGGTGACGTCCTGGCCAATCACCGACTGTCATTCCCAGACGAGCCTCCACTGTGGCTGCTCTGGAACACAAAAAGACAGCAGCTGCAGTGGAGGGGGAGCCGAGAAACAGGAAGCGCCAGAATTACTATATTTTAACAAAACGAAAAATAGGTTTTGGGGGGTCCTGCATACTCTGCATATAAGAGGTGGTCATTCCCTTTAATCTGCTCATCCAGTGATGTCTTTGTGCATAAATAAATATTTCCAAGTACTAACCCCTGTACGCAGACACAAATAATATTGTCTGTTATGGTCTTGTCCCCTGAGAATCTCAGATGCCTAGGAGATCCTGAGCATGTTTGACCACTGATGTAACATTACGGTAAGGAACATTGCAAGAAAGTGAGCATCATGAGAAGAAGGGGGGCCATTGCAGAACCGAAAAATGCACTTGCTACTGACCACAGTTCCTTAAAGGCATCTATAGTGGGAAAATGAACTTTTTTTTCTTTTTTCCATGTGTTCTATAATTCCCTACAACCCCCAGAGTGTCTTCACTTTTTTCAGATTCCCTCTCTGTCCTGAATACACCATTAGAAGAATACGTGTTTGCATTCCTCTACTCCTACTTGGACTGTCAATCAAATTCCTGTGATGTGATCCCCCCTCCCTGCTCTGTAATAAACATAGAGATAAGAGCATTAGCAGGGGGAGAGAGGTAGGTATAAGGCTGCACTTGACCCCCCTCTTAATAGCTTTCACTGATTGATGATGGGTCACAAAGAGAGAGATCGTAAACTGTACTGATCTCCTTCTTCCATGTCTCCAGGACGCTTGCTTTCTATTGGCCACTGTGCGTGGGTGTGTTTTTTAGGATGTTGAACTTTTAACTCCTACTGCCACATGATAAGCTTGTCAGTTAGCCGGAGTTGAGACATAGAGGAGGTAACAGAGGGGGGGGGAAGGAGGAAGTGCTGCACACAGATCTGACACCATGGTTAAAAAGTCACTGACAGAGATAGGATTAAGGCAGTACAGAGTACATGAATTTAACTTTGCAAAGGGGCAATGTGTTTTTTTTCACTATAGATGCTCTTTAAGGGATACATGTGCAGAATCTGTCAACTTTCTGTCTTCTTACCCAGTATGTCCTCCTCTTCATTAACATATAATTCCCTTTGAACAAGACAGGACATGTGTCAGGGACACAGACTGTGGGAGGAGCCAGGAACATTCATTTTTACATGAGTTTAGTGTCTCTTTAAGCTTCTTCATTCTTTAGTATGGTAAATGTGTTTGGTTTTTTTTGTTTGTTTCATTCTAAATTGATACCAAATAGATACAAAACTGCTCAGATTGTTTCACAGGAAGTTTATTTAAATGCTAAAGTAATAGCAAACAAATTGCATAGGAACCTGGTAAAAGACAGGGGGATCTGTTCCAAAGGGCAAAACCTTGTTAAATATATTGAATATATATGATCTATGTGTTCTTAGCACTGTGATTGCCTTGATTCTTTGCTGTTAACAGTGAAATGTTGCCCTCTAGTAACAATATTAATCAATATTAAAGCTTCACCAGGCTTAAACATTTTTCTTGGATAATTCCAATGTTTAAAAATGATCTGTCAATCAGTTTCTTCAAATCTAGATACCAAATGCATCAAATTCCAATTATATCATAATTAATAACTAAAGTGAGTCATGCTTGAATGAAACTATTTATACTGTACACTGTTATACTATGGGACAAAACAATACTGTGCCACAACAGCCAATCAGTAACAATATACACAGATCTATATTATATTGCCAAATTACTTTAATATATTTTACACATAAATAAATAATCAAAAATGTTCCCAAAGGAAGTCATTAAAAACAATCTTGACGTTCGTATTGGTGTTGGGGAGTCTCCATGATTAATTAGCACATTTCCCCATGTACAGAGAACTAGAAATGGATTCTGGGTTATTTTATTACAGTATATAATGTATAACCTTGCTGGTGCGGCCTTTCAAGATCACAGGACATTGTGCTAATTGATAAAGTGAAGCTCTACGTTTCACACTTTATTTCAGGTTTTTTTTTTGTTTATTTTTGTATATGTAATTTTAGGTTCGTTGATGGGTAAATGATTTAAAGTTTTTATTATGGTAATTTAATATAATGATATTTATTTGGCACTGAATAAATTGTTGGTTTATGAAAGTGATGCAAAAACTAGACAGTAGACAAAAGGAAACTTTGTTACATAAAGTTTAAAAAAAAAACAGTTAAAATGAAAAGTATCTGGGACAGGGAGATAGGATACTTATTTACCTCCAATATTGTTTCTGTGACTCGCGGATTTAAGAATTTGATATTTACTCTCATATTGGTATAATAGACATTTTACTTGCGGATTCGATATTCGATATTTACTCGCGTATATATATTATAGACATTTTACTCACGGATTTGAGAATTCGATATTTACTCACGTATTGGTATAATAGACATTTTACGTGCAGATTCGATAATTTGATATTTACTCGCGTATTGGTATAATAGACATTTACTCGTGGATTCGATAATTTGATATTTACTCGCGTATTGGTATAATAGACATTTTACTTGCAGATTCGAGAATTCGATATTTACTTGTGTATTAGTATAATAGACATTTTACTCTCGGATTCGAGAATTCGATATTTACTTGCGTGTTGGTATAATAGACATTTTACTTGTGGATTTGAGAATTCGATATTTACTCGCGTGTTGGTATTATAGACATATTACTCGCGGATTCAAGAATTCGATATTTACTCACGTATTGGTATAATAGACATTTTACTCGCATATTTGCATGCCTTGAAAGTTTGAACATTTGCTAATTATCAAAAGTCTGGAAAATATCAAAAATCCGGTCCGGGATAGTTCGAGAAGTCCGAGTCCGTTCGAACTCGAATAGTTCGGCTCTAACTCGGATTCGAGTTCTAGTCCATCTCTAGTGGTGATGAGAAAGTGGTTTTCACCCAGGATACTGTTGATATGGGGTTGGGTGCCTGGGGGGGTATATTTCCCTTTTAATAAGTTACACTGGTTGTAGTGTCTCCTCCTGGTACCAGGTACTGTTTGGCTCTGTATAAATAGAAAAGTTGAACTAGTAGGCAGGCATATTGTCACTAAGGCTGGGTACACACCAGACAATCACGATCGATTGTGCGGTTCCCTATGGAGCCGCACGGTCGATTGATCACAAATTCGGATGCGGGCAAATTTGCAGCGACCGACGTAGCGAGCAATCAGTCGGGTCAAATTGTCCCTCCATGTGTACCCAGCCTAACTGTTTGGCCAAAAGCACTTAGCAGATAGAACAGCTCCACTTTGACAGATGGCATCGAATGAGATTGGTAAATGGCACAGCAGCATTCTATGTATAATGACAACACACACTGTACCTGTGGATATGTAGGATATACACTGTCAGTAGCACTTGGGCAGGGAGGGATTGAGTAAGAGGTGGGGGCAGGTGGATGTGAAGACTGGGTAGGGAGTGGGATGAGTGGATGGAAGACATAGAGTTGCTGCAGGGTTGCCCTTTGCTTCTAATCTTATCAGTCACCAGTTAAAAGATGCTCAGACCCAACATTATCTGGAAGGTTCTTTGTACTTCTCTGTACTTTGTCCCCTCCCACAGTTTTCAAGCTAGAGAAATTCTTTATGGAATTGCAGGACTCCTAGAAGGAGTGTGCTATCTTCTAGCTAAGGAATCCATGGAAGTGTTACCGCGTTATCGGTGAATTTCGGGACATTTTTTCCCATTCACTATAGAAGCTCAATGGAACATGAACATTCTGAGTTTTCAGACTCATGTGTTCAAATCCCAACTGTCACTTCTTAATGAAATGCACCTGGGTCCAAGGCTGCACTAACTACACATCTGCCTTAAAGGGATAGGTCATTTTACAGCCGCAATCATACATTTACAATTCGATCGAGATTGTTTTGTCCAGTTTCAAACGTAGCAGAAAATATTTTGTAGTGAAACTGGTTTTCCATCCTCGCTCAACTCTTCTCCTGTTAACTTTATGCCCTCCCATCTTCAAACTTTTCTCTCAGGTCAGAACTGCAGGTGCGGTTGCCCCAGTAACCGAGCTCTACAGTTTGCTTTAAGGAATGTGATGCACAACATTTTATTGTCAGCGAATACTAGATACTAATGATCAGTTAGAGTAACTTCTCTAGTTTATTGCATTTATAACATACTGTTTGTCCTTAAACCAATAACAATACTGTATGTCCTTAAACCAATAACAATACTGTATGTCCTTAAACCAATAACAATACTGTTTGTCCTTAAACCAATAACAATACTGTAGAAGAAATATGCAGTCCTTTGAACAGTGACAGATTCTCAACCAAGACAGACTGTCACATAAACATTCACTTATGCGATATACCTCTGTAATGAGTTTGTATGATTTCTGCCCACATCACATATAGCAACCAAGAGAACAGCCGCATTCTAATCACAGAATGATTACAGGTTACCATGGCAGCTGCTGTACATTATCTAGTAGATTCCTGAGCTGTAGAAGATACCCTAAATCAGCAAATAAAGGGTTACCAGATGTGATCACATTATTATTTTAAGGGCAATAATAGATCCTGAGCTTTTGTGTGAAACAAGTTGGAGTCATGCGTGTGAAGGTTCTCATTCATCCAGGTCATGGTATATCTGTTGTATATCTGTATATCTGTATTCAATTACATCAACTGGACTTGAAGTTTAGTTCTTGAAGACGTTTCGCTAGTCATCCGACTGGCTTTCTCAATTCAGAATGACTTGTACAAGAATCTGTGGCAATTATGTACCCTGGAAAATCCCAATTAGCATATCACAGCCAGGTGTGGTGTTAAGGGTGTGATTAGATAGTGGCTAAGAGGTGTTATAGGAACGCCCAGAGTAAGGTGTTAAAACAGCATTGTACATGGCAGACAGTGAACCCCCCCCCCCCCACACACACACACACACCTCTATTTAGGCTTGGTTTCTTTATTTTCACATAAATGGCTTCCTTGACACCTCTCTTGAATCAGTCCTGTTCCTTTGCCAATATGTTAACATAACAATCTTGAAAGGTATGTCCTTTATCCTTAAGATGCAAGTACATGGCCTGACCCGAGGAATTGGCTCTTCTGTGCTGGGCCATACGTTGATGCAGTTGCTGTTTGGTCTCCCAAACATACAAATCTGAGCATTCTTAACTGCACTGCGTATATGATGTCTCTTTTCTTGTGTTTCGGTATTGAAACACAAGCCTGAATCGAGGTGTGTGTGGGGTGGGGTTGACACCAGTGTCTGCCATGTACAATGCTGTTTTAACACCTTACGCTGGGCGTTCCTATAACACCTCTTAGCCACTATCCAATCACACCCTTAACACCTGGCTGTGATATGCTAATTGGGACTTTCCAGGGTACTTATATTGCCAACAGTTTCTTGTACAAGTCATTCTGAATTGAGAAAGCCAGTCGGATGACTAGTGAAACGTGTTCAAGAACTAAACTTTAAAGGTTCGTATGCACCTGCAGTTGGAGTCATGTGAGGTCAAATTTATAGGTTACCTTTTATTTTAAAGAAATATATAAATATATTGAGTGTGAAAATAGTAAAGGAAGTTGGCCAATGGTGTGGGTAACATTTGCTTCCCTGGTGGTTTCATACCCCCACCTGTCTCACAGCTTGTCAGACCCGCAACCCATGGATACCCGACCCATTATAGGACTTGTATCAATGGCCACAACCTGTTAAAAAATATTTTATATACTGATAAAAGCCTAAAGGCCTGCCAACTGCTGGCATAACTGGCAATGTTAGAGATAAATATGGCACCGCAGGTTAATAGGAAAAGTCAAATTTCATTCTTGTTTTTCTTTATCCAAATATTTTCTACTCCTTCCTCCTTCTGTCTCCCATTTTTCTCTTCTCTTGATTTCCATCACCACCTTTCCTCCCACTTCGTCTATCTGGTACTCTCTCCTGCTGTTTTTTATTTTTATTCTCTGTTCGTTCTGAAGGTGCATACACATGTGTGATCATAGGGGCCGACACGCAACCGCAACGCATGACATGTATGCACGGCTGTTTCGTGACGTGTATGTTACCCGATACGCCAGGTGGATCATCAACGTGCATACGAGCCTTTACTTATGTTATCACTTTATTATCATTTTCCATAATTCTAACTTCTATTTATCCTTCTCTACTTCCACCGTTTGTTCTTTCTTTACATTTCCAGCTTTTCTTTTTTCTTTACGATACCAGTTCAACCTCACAGCTTTCCTTCCCTCTCACGCACCCAGATATCTTCATTGTCTCCTCCATTGATTTCTCTCTGTACCATGTAAGGTCCACTGATGCAATGACACGCTTATTAGCTTGTCCATGGGACTATATATACCCTGCCCAGCAACTAATATTCCATCACCTCATGTGATGAAAAATATAAATGGGGAGTATAATGCCATCTTACCATAATGGATGCATAGGAGCGGAAGACTTCTAAGATTGCCTGGGCCTAAACAAGTTATAGAAAATGGCACCATATAAACATGGTATAATGTCACAGATTATAACATGAGAACTGTTACTCTTCTCTGCTTTTTGGCAGATTTCAGCTGTTGTAGGGAGTTATCTCAGCCATTTTGTCCCACCCCCAGTTCTCTTTTCTGTCATGACTGCAAAATAAAATTCTGGACAATACAGATTGGTCAAGTCCCTCTCAGGTCCTATCAGTCATCTATGGATCCCAAAACACATTGATCCCCAATCTTAGAAAGATTGACTTTTCATTCCAGTGAATCTCCACTCATTTTTGGAAAGAGAGGCAATATTGTTTGTCCCATGGGTTACTTGCCTTAAAATGCAGGAACCAATAAATCCATTTTAATAACGTGCCTTTCAAACCAAACATACAGTATACAAATACATATTTAAGCGTGAAGTCAATAAAATCTTTCTCTACTGCTAACTTTGCCACTCATCCCTCTAACCACTGACACTGGCATGCTCAGTGCACTTAATCCACAAAGAGCAAGGGAGACAATGACAATGCAATTGCAGGGTTTGTAGTAAAACATTTTACCGACCTCACACCGGTATATTTTTGGTTAGGAATTACTCAAGGAAATCAATAGTTTCAGGGCTATAAGTCATAAAAATGTGTTTTAGCCTGGACTTTTTATTAAAATAAATAACATCCCACACACCATGGCCTTTCCTTTTTTTAAATTAAATGAACAGGTCTAACAGGCAAAAACAGGCTAAAAGGCGACAATCACCAAGATCAACTAAAACTACTATGGGGAAAAAAACTCATAAAAGAGGAAGGGACTGGTATGATTCCTTCTCTCGGGACCGGAGATAATGATAAGTATGGAAAATGTGGGTTTAGGGGTGGTGATTAGTGGGGGGGGGGGTGAACTAGGAGATGAGTGCATGCATTGCTGATAAAAGACAGACAGGCCTATTTTATAAAAGGTCTTCAGGGAGATTCAATAAAAGTTCTTATCATTAAAAATGGTGCTAATTGTGCCCCAACCAATCAGATCTTATTTACCGTTTGAAAGCTAACATCTGATTGGTTGGGTCAAAATTAGCACCATTTTTAACAATAATTTATTACATAGGCCTGATTGTTTGTCGGTATTTGTTGATTAACAGCCATGATTTTAGCGAAAAATTTCCAGTCCTGCGGTCGACACACCAAATATTTTTCTCAGGTTTGCATTTAGCTCCGTTTTTTTAGTTTGGAAAAGTAATATCAATCTTTACACGCAGGGCCGTTTTTAGGCATAGGCCACCTAGGCAAAGAACTAAGGCACCTATGTTGATCCAGGGCGCCTATTCTTCTCCCTACCATCACCCTGTCAGCTGGTACTTGCTGTGTTAGATCTGCTCTCCTTGTTCAGCTGTAACCTGCAACATTGTATCTCGTACAGAGCCTGAACTCCACACACTCTACATAGCAACAAATGTTGCAATTTGCAAATGAACTGAAGGTGAAGGAAGGAGGGGGGAGGATGAGCTCAGCTAATAGGACTGAGGAGAACAGTTCTAAAATGCCAGGTAAAAGCTGCTGCAGACTTTATAACAGTGACCCTGTGACTAGCAGCCATGAGATCCCTATCCCTGCCTCTTTCTATCTTCCACCCAACTCTCCAATTAGAACTTAGAGTGGGTGAGGAGTGAACAATTCAATGGAGGAGACGTGGAAAGTAGGTACATATTATATATCATGTCAATGCTGGCAGCTGAAAGGGTTAAAGGTAATACTCTGCTGGCACTGATAGTGTTAATGGCAATACTATGGGGACATCTGCTGGGACTGAAGGGTTAATAGCAATTCTCTGGAAAGGTGCTGGCACTGAAAGTATTAATAGTAAAGTCTGATGACACTATAGGGTTAATGGTAATGTTCTGCTGGCACTGAAGGGTTAATAGTAAATTTAAAAATCAGTACTTTTTTTACTATGTGGTTTGTATGTGTTTGATGTCCATTTGCCTCATGCCCTAGCCATGGTTTGTCCTGTTTGGTGGATGGGTGATGCGGGTGTTTTGTGGAGCACATGGGGTAATACCAGGGTTGTGGCTGGTTTATTTCATAAAAAGTGGTCAGAGTGATGATATTGTACCGTTTTATGTATTGGGCGCGAACATAGGCACTACCATAAAGATACGGAACATGTATCAAAGGGTAAGCTATTGAACTGACCTTTTTCAACTACTTTTCTACTACTTAGATATAGAGTACCAGGCTAGGAGTAGCCTAAAAACCTAATCTCAGTTTATACTCAGGTCAAGTCCTAATTTAGATCCAAATGCTGCAAGTGCAGATAGTAACTAGTAGGTGGCGCTGTGTTAAAAAAACTTCTTCACCTGCATAGAAAGTTACAGGATCTGCCTTTACACTCCTTCCTGCTTCCTGTACGTACTCAGCACTGTCACTGCTCATATGGATGCTGTAAATTTGAAGGGTCTTCTCAGTTTGGGGCAAAAAATGGATGCTAGTTCAGTGCAACTGACAGCTTGAAACTACAACTCTCAGGTGACACTTTTAACTATTGGGGTCAGAGCGCCCTTTACTATATGGGGGTCAGAGGGCCCTTTACTATATGGGGTCAGAGTGCCCTTTACTATATGGGGGTCAGAGGGCCCTTTACTATATGGGGTCAGAATGCCCTTTACTATATTGTAAATGATGGTAAGCTTAATTAAAAGTTTATTGAACCTTGCCACTCCACATGTTTAGAAACTACAATTCCCAGCAACAAAGCATGCTAGGAGTTGTAGTTTCCAAACATCTGGAGTGCCAAGGAATTGGGGGTTACTGGTACTGGTTTTGGCTATTACTGTATGGGACTACTGTATGGTAATTCTGCTGTCCATTTAAAGGGAAACTAAAGCCTCAAAACAATACAGAATCAGAAGGCAGTAGTGGTCATAATTTCTACCCTCGGTTTATACTGGAGTCAATCAAGTTTTTACTAATTTTTCAGGTAAAAATAGGGACCTCGACTTGTACTCGGATCGACTTACACTCAAGTATATATGGTACTCAGGAGACATAGAGGATTTTGCCTACATGTCAATAGGAACATTTTAGTTTTTGGATATTTGTTTGGTATCATTGATTTTAAATGTTTTATCTGTTTTGTCATTCATCTAAAAATTAACAGTACAATAATTTCTCTGTAAGCACACTATACATACCCATTCCTTTCCATTGAAAAAAACACAAACTATTATCATAATCAATTTTTATTAACTACTAAAGATACTTATGGGAAGAGTTACCCATCAGCTTTCACAGTTAGGAAAATTTTAGCTGCAACCATAATAGGTTCAACCCAATATGTTATAGCACATCGCTGATGTCCAAACCTGCTCAAAAGTTCTAAAGGGTACTGATAGGTACATCACTTTTTGGGGGGGCTTAAGTTTTTTGTTATTGACAGTAAATTTTTATTTGTTATTGACAGTAAATATTGTCTTTTTAATTACATATAAGTTTTGTTTCAAAGGGAACTTAAAGGGAAACAGTGGTCCAAAAATGACTTTAGGTAAATTGAGGTAAATTGATAGGAATTGCTCCCCTGAGAATTTTTGCAATTGATTTCCATTGTTTATTTTGCATAGTTTTGAAGATATTTACATTTTTGTGTGTGATATGGAAGCAGCATCACCAGGTCCCCTGCACTTCCTGCTTCCTGCTATGAAACTGTCAGTCAATCTGTCCTGTGTCTCCTCCTCCCCTTTGCAGCTCCCCTGGTCCCTCCCACTCATGGACCCCATTGTCCCTCAAGTTGCAGGCCCCCATGGCCTATTATCTTACAGCCCCATGTGGCCCAGCCCACTTGTGGGTGTCCTGCCCTACCCACTTGCGGGCGTTGTGGCCCTGCACACTTGCGGGTGTCTAAGCCCCGCCCACTCATGGGTGTCTAAGCCCCGCCAACTCGCAGGTGTCTTAGCCCTGCCCACTCACGGGTGCCATGGGTTACTCAGACACACACCCCACCCCCCCCCCCCACAGAAAACTCTGTGGAAACAGCCTTTTCAGGCAGTGAGAACTGTGCCTGAAAAGGCTGTTTTCACACAGTGAAAGAGAAGGGCTGTAGATTCCCTTACCTTCTCTGTCAGGACTTCACACAGCAGAGAGGAGGAGGGACTTCCTGTCTCCCTCACACACTGAGGGAGTCTGAGGCTATGCTTGCCGGTGGCACTGTGCAGGAGAAGCCTCAGAAATGTCACAAGTCAGCCTCCCACCCATTAACTTTCTGGTCAGTCATTTCTGTATATCTTGGGCTGTGGAGCACGTAGAGAGGTGGTTGATGGCTCGTTTTAAAGGTAGGAAACTGGCCTTTCATTAACTTGTTTGGAGACCACAGTTCCCCTTTAAGATCTCAACCAACCACCCTCCTTTTTAATGCACCCAGATTGAGGACCTAAAATGCTAGGTCACTCCTCATCTCTGGGTTTACCTTAGACAAAGATGATTTGATAGATTAAGTTGTACTTCCTGTCTGCTTCTGTCTGGCTTTGCCCTACATGCCAGCATGCATTGGGAAATGCTGTCTATGGTTGGACATGTATGGTAGGACATGTATATTGCATGTCTTCCTATAGGTTGGCCTTCCAATGATCGTGGTCATACAATTACGATCACAATTGTACATCAGCACATCATCATAATTACATCATAATTGTACGATCTGTTATACAATACCATTGCTTTACTCTAGTACGACTTGGTATTATACAGCCACATGGTCAGAAATGTTCAACCAATGCTGTTCTTGTCTTTTACGCCAACCCGTGGTGTCTGAGGCTACTAAATATGCCCCTAGCAATTCACAAGCAGTTTTCCTTATCTAACAAGAGATGAAGGCTAACATTGTAATATTCCCTTTAGCCTGTAATTGGATCTTTCTCCAAAAACATACAAAATCTAATTGGGCTAAAGGGATTGTTCCTCAAACTTACACAAACTTTATATCATTAAAATAGACATTCCTGCCAATATAAAGTTTTTCCAGGAACTCCAATACATCTATGTAACAAATCAATTTATTTAAAAAAAAAAGTGCAAATAAATGCTATTTTATTATATTCATAGACAGAACAGTTTTGTTTTGTCCTATTGTAAAATCCAATTCTCTTCACATGAGTTAGGAAAGCAATAGTATGACCAGATTTTAATTAACATTATTTACTTTGCTGCTTTGACCACTGATCATTCAGCCACTTGATGATCTGTATAGTCAGTCAGTGACCAGAGATCTCTGTGAGTCTGTTTTTCAAACAAGCTTAGACTTTACATCAGTGCTAATTAAAAAGTGAACATTTGCAGTGATTAATATCTCCAACGCAATATCATTTATAACAAATAAATGGGAAAATCGTTGCAGGGCTTTTCCACCCGTACATGAAAAATTATACATACATCACCCCCCTTAAAAAAATACTCAAACCACATTGATGGCTTGGTTATTTCTTTTATCCCTGGTCCAGCCTGTTCTTCTAGGCACAGCAGTTAATCACAGCTGGGACGTCAAATGGCACAGCTGGTTGCATTCCTCTGTGCAACCGTGTAACAAGCTCATATAGTTTTAATAATGGGTGGCAACATTTGGGGAAGAAGACAACTATGATATAGAAGTAACATAGTAGCATATTAATTGAGTTTGAATAAAGACATATGTCCATCAAGTACATGTATTAACACAGTATATGTATTAATACCAGTAATTCTCAATATTATATAGTATCCCTGTACCAACCACAACTACAGTATATGTATTAATACCAGTAATTCTCAATATTATATAGTATCCCTGTACCAACCAGAACTACAGTATATGTATTAATACCAGTAATTCTCAATATTATATAGTATCCCTGTACCAACCAGAATTACAGTATATGTATTAATGCCAGTAATTCTCAATATTATATAGTATCCCTGTACCAACCAGAATTACAGTATATGTATTAATACCAGTAATTCTCAATATTATATAGTATCCCTGTACCAACCAGAACTACAGTATATGTATTAATACGTAATTCTCAATATTATATAGTATCCCTGTACCAACCAGAACTACAGTATATGTATTAATACCAGTAATTCTCATTAATATATGGTCCCTGGATCAACCAGAACTCAGATAGTATTAATACCAGTAATTCTCAATATTATATAGTATCCCCTTACCAACCAGAATACAGTATATGTATTAATCCAGTAATTCTAATTTTTATATAGTATCCCTGTCCAACCGAAAATACAGTATATGTATTAACACACAGTAATTCTCATTAATATATGTGTCCTGTCAACCAGAACTACAGTATATGTATTAATACCAGTAATTCTCAATATTATATGTATCCCTGTACCAACCAGAACTACAGTATATGTATTAATACCAGTAATTTCAATATTATATAGTATCCCTGTACCAACCAGAACTACAGATAGAGTATAATACCAGTAATTCTAATATTATATAGTATCCCTGTACCAACCAGAACTACAGTAGATATTAATACCAGTAATTCTATTAATATATAGTCCCGATCAACCAGAACACAGTAATGTATTAATACCAGTAATTCTCCATATTATATGTATCCCCTTACCAACCAGAACTACAGATATGTATTAATACCAGTAATTCTCAATATTATATAGAATCCCCGTACCAACCAGAACTACAGTATATGTATTAAAACCAGTAATTCTCAATATTATATAGTATCCTGTACCAACCAGAACTACAGTATATGTATTAATACCAGTAATTCTCAATTTATATAGATCCCCGTACCAACCAGAACTACAGGATATGTATTAATACCAGTAATTCTCAATATTATATAGTATCCCTGTACCAACCAGAACTACAGTATATGTATTAATACCAGTAATTTATTAATTATAGTGTCCTGATCAACCAGAAACTACAGTATATGTATTAATACCAGTAATTCTCAATATTAATAGTATCCTTACCAACCAGAACTACAGTATATGATAATACCAGTAATTCTAATATTATATAGAATCCCCGTACAACCAGAACTACAGTATATGTATTAATACCAGTAATTCTCAATATTATATAGTATCACTGTACCAACCAGAACTACACAGTATATGTATTAATACAAGTAATTCTCAATATTATATAGAACCCCGTACAACCAGAACTACAGTATATGTATTAATACCAGTAATTCTCATTATTATATAGTATCCCTGTACCAACCAGAACTACAGTATATGTATTAATACCAGTAATTCTCAATATTATATAGTATCCCCGTACAGCTCTAGCCGTGGCTGTATGGCATTGTTTGCCAGCAGTAAAAAGCATGTGTTTTTTTTACACATTTGACTGTCTGCTAGTGCAAGATACTGCTGCACATTTCTCTTCCATAGGAATAAGAAGTGGTCCATGCCATGTAGCCACTACAAGTGATTTCTGCAAAAAAAAAAATGACCTCTCATATGTTTTTACGTTAATTCCTATATACATGAACAGCCTTAAAATCCAAAGATAAAAAAGATCCACACCAGCCATGGAACAGAATAGAAATTCTGTAAATTCGAATTTGACAGACTATAAGGATGTTTAACTAACCTTTAATTCCAAAAGGGCAAATGGAACATAGATCTGTAAATTAAAATCAAATAGGATTACTGCTTGTTTACAAAGCAGATAAAATTGCAGTAACAGATGTTACTGTGAATATATATAAAGCCAAAAATATACTCTGGGCTTCAGCAGAAGGGGGGGGGGGCATTGTAGCAAGTATAAGCAGTACATAATGTGTCTTTTAGCATTCGTGAGCCATTGGAACTGCTGTTGCGATACTGATATGCCTAACTAGGACAATAACCCTATCCCTGCGTTACATTTACATTATACACAGAATTAATCAATGAGTAATCAATAAAGAAATGTCATACAGAATGTGACAAATTGGAGTTAAATTATCTAGGGATTCCTGTACAGACACTTGTGCTTTTTAATTGGGGAGTTGGAGCAATAAGGAGAAATATGTAAGAACTAGAATTGCTCCACAACATCTAAAATCAACTAAAAATATCCTATGGACACACCAAGCCACCTTAATAGTACCCAGGATTAGCACCTAATTCCCTAGGTCATAAAAGGTGATACTGCATCTTTAATTTTAATTTTAACTTAAAAATATTTTTACAACTGCAATTGGTCATAATTGTACAATAGTCCATGTAATACTATTGTGGTATGGTACTGAACGGCCTAGCCAGTTGTAAATGTATGGTGCTCTGCCTTCTGATTCAGTGTTGTTCTGAGTCTTTAGTAGGGATGGCCAGTTCGCGGATCCGAACCGGATCCGCCGCGGATTTATCCCGTTCGCGAACGGCGGATTTTTCCGGATTTTCCGCCTTCCGAACCGCGGATTTCTCGAATATTCGAAATTACTAGATTTCTCGTCTTTTCGGAAATACGTATATTCGAAAATTTTCGAAATTACGAGGATTACGCGTATTTTCGAAAATGCGGATTTTCGAATATTTTCGAAAATACGAGGATGTCTTATTTTCGTAAATACGTATTTTCGAAATTACGAGGATTACATGTATTTTCGGAAAATAAATTTTCGAAATTACGAGATTTCCCGTAATTTTGAAAATTTTCGAAAATACGAGAAACACGTAATTTCGAAAATTTTCGAAAATACGAGAAATTATGTAATTTCGAGAATATTTTTCATTTTAATTCGAATTTTATACCCCATACAGTAACCCCCAATTTTTTGCCACTGTAAATGTTTGAAAACTACAACTCCCAGCAACTAAAGCATTCTGGGAGTAGTAGTTTCCAAGGAATTGGGGGTTACTGTATGGGATTACTGTCCATTTAAGATGCAGGGAAAGGTGGTGTACCGTGTTAGCCAGTCAAAATGTTTACAGGGTAACCCTTTTGAAATAAAAAAATAACAAGTGGTATAAAGGTGATACCTTTATTGGCTAACTAAGATAATCATAGCAAGCTTTCAGAACATTCTAGTTCCTTTTTCAAGCTGATTACAATGAAGCTGTGGTGCTCTCTGATATTTATACAATGTTTGGCTCATAGTTGAAATAACCAGAAAAAAGGAATATCAGTGTGGAAGGTGTTAACAAAGTCATATAAAGGGGTCTGCAAGGGACAAACAGATCAGGTACAAGATACTGTGGATCAAAGTGGCTGATATATATAGTAGAAAAGGCAGCTAGAAAGCTTAGGGAGAGAGGGGCCAAAAGAAGCAAAAAGCCCTTATAAATAGTAGTAAGTTACTGAAGTGTGAAGTGAAAGGAATTCCATGTAATTAACTGTCCCAATGTCCATTTAAAGGACAACTAATGCCTCAAAATAATACAGATTCAGGAGGATGGTATTTATTGTTAAAAAGATTGCCTTCTAATTCTGTATTGTTTTAAGGGTTTAGTTGCCCTTTAAATGCACAGCAGAATTCCCATACAGTAGTCTCATACAGTAGTCCCATACTGGATTTGGCTATTACTGTATGTGACTACTGTATGGGAAGTCTGCTGTCCATTTAAAGGGCAACTAAAGCCTTAGAACAATATGCTTGTGAAGGTTCTCATTCATCCAGGTCATAGTATATCTTTTATATTCAATTAGATCAACTGGACTTGAAGTTTAGTCCTTGAAGACGTTTCGCTAGTCATCCGACTGGCTTTCTCAATTCAGAATGACTTGTACAAGAATCTGTGGCAATTATGTACCCTGGAAAATCCCGATTAGCATATCACAGCCAGGTGTTAAGGGCGTGATTGGATAGTGGCTAAGAGGTGTTATGGGAACGCCCAGGGTAAGGTGTCAAAACAGCATTGTACATGGCAGACAGTTTGTGTCGAACCCACTTCTATTTAGGCTTGGTTTCTTTATTTTCACATGACTCGGGTCAGGACTCAGCCATGTACCTGCATCTTAAGGATAAAGTACATACCTTTGAAGATTGTAATATGTTAATTGGGATTTTCCAGGGTACATAATTGCCAATAGATTATTGTACAAGTCATGCTGAATTGAGAAAGCCAGTTGGATGACTAGCGAAAGGTCTTCAAGAACTAAACTTCAAGTCCAGTTGATATAATTGAATACAACAGATATACATCAGAACAATACAGAATCAGTAGGTTGTAGTGGTCATAATTTCAACCCTCGGCTTATACTCGGTTTAATCAGGTTTTCCTAATTTTTGAGGGAAAAATAGTTACCTCGGCTTATGCTCGGGTCAGCTTATACTGGAGTATATACGGTATATACACACTGGGCCTTTGTAAAACTAGAAGAAAGAAAGAAAAGAACACAAATAGCCCAGTGAGAAGCAAGACAGGAGAAAGAACATGGTCGGCCCACATGTATCTGGGGTGTTAGAGATATTAAGATGAATTTTTCAGAGACACAGTATTCCTGTCTGCTTTAAACTGAGCAACTCACTGAGACAGCAACAGCTGCATCCAAAAGGCAATGGTTTGTATGGGAGGGAGATAAAACAGCAGCTGCACCAATGTACGGCCCAGCACAGATGAGAAAATTCCTTGTGTACCTGCATCTTAGGAAAAAGAGACATACGTTTGAGGACTGTAATGCTATCATATTAGACAAAGAGCAATACTTGTTCAAAAGACATGTAAAGGAAGTCATGTAAACAAGCCGGGTGGAGGGAGTAGTGCATGGATTTTATCTGCTACATACAATGCTGTTTTGATGCCTTACCCTGCCAGTAGGCTTCATATTAGAAACACATAGTTAAGGTTAAGTTAAGTAAGGTTAAGGGTCAGGAAACAAAAAACAAGGCAGAGGGTTGTTCTCCAAAGTGAATTCAACATTTATTGATAATCACACATACACTCACAACGTTTCAGGGGTTGAAACTGCCCCCTTCTTCAGGTGATGGCCAGGCACCACTACCTAGCGCACAGAGTCACGCATGAATGTGCGATTAGTGTGCGATTAGTGTGTGCTTCCACGTGCTGCTTTTGATGTTGCCCTATCATAGCGCAAAAAAAATGGTGACTGCAAGCACTGCGAAAGTCTCCCGAATAGCTAGGCAGAGGGCTTAGTGGGGCTTCTCACATCCACTAACATTGGCTTGTGCTAGCGAGTGTTGCCATACAGCATGTATTCCATGGACTGGACTGGTCTGGCATAATGTAGATTTTTACAGTGGGTTTTAAAGGGAAAGGTTGCAATTTGAATAAATAGAAACACATTTGAAAAATCTAATTAGCAGGACTGATTGCAAAGTGATTGCAATTAAACAGCATTCATTCTAATCCAGCCATACAATTATATAATTAATAGGTACCCTTTTTAATATGACATGGTAACCCTGCTTGTGCTCCAGGTGGAATTAACAGATCTTGGAGTAATTAGAATTAGCAGGGCTGCACTGATTGGCTGATGTCTTCATGGGTCTCCTCCAATCATCTGGTAGTACTGTACTACGATAAGCTGCATGTTCTCATGCACATGACTGAATGAACCTCTGTAAACATGTTTACCACATATGCAGGTTTACAAATTAGAACATATTAACACTCAACCCCCATTGTTTGCTCACAGGTGTGTGATGCAGAATCAGCAAAAATTAAACAGTAAAGGAAACAGTCCCCACATCCCAATGGTCCACATTACATGCTTGTTGAAAAGGTTTGATTAAAACCAACATCCAGAGGAATTGTGCAATAATAGCACCTGCGACAGTTAAGAAAATCTGCAATCAGTATTTATATCATATTGTGGTTTAGCACAGGTGCAGGCAATGAATGGAAACAAACTTGCAACTTCAAGCACTTTGCTATTCAGGAATTCCTGGAAACCCAGTTAATTCAGGGTCAGGGGCTTAACTACCAGGGGAGCAGGGGGAGCAACCACAGGGGGGGGGGGCTGGGAGCCTAGGGGGCCTGAACTTCTTATTTTTCCTATGACAGTTCCTCCCAGAAAACCACTGTGGATGAAGCACGGATGGCGCCCCATCATAGCTTTGCACAGTCCAAATTAAAATGATGATCTCTTTCCTATAACATTTGCTTGGTGAATAGGTTGTTTTATCTTAATGGGAAGTTCAGCACAAATATATTTCAATTCTGACTTCAATTACTAAAATCTGCTTATCCTATTATTTCTCTGTATATTAAATTAAAGGGCAACTAAAGCCTCACAACAACATTGAATTAGAAGGCAGATCTCCAGTGTCCCGCCTCTCATTTTCATATGGTTGTTGAGAAATTTACCTTTCTAATTTGAGGTTTGTGTTTTATATCCCAGTGTTCCGGTATTGCGTGTTCCGGTAAAGTGGTCACTGACCATTATGTTCTTTACACATGCTCAGTCCTAAGATACTGCAGGAACTTGTTACAGTTGGTCCAGTTGGTCACACACAAAACACACCAGTAGCCTCTAGCCAATCCTTTTACAGGACAGAATAGGCAAAGGAGCATGTGACTGAGGTCAGGGGTGTGGCCAGTCACTGTACATACTCACAGTTATTTCATCCAATTCTTCAAGTGCTAACATTTACTTTAATGCTATTTACTGTATTGCTATTTTACAGTTTACTGGTGTTTTTAGAGGGTAAATGTTCAGATTCTGGGGTGTAAAAATGTAGGTTTCCTTCTCCTTTAATGCTTCGAAAGCACAAACTAGAGGTGGCTGAAGCACTTGCAGATTCGTGGATTTAAAAAAAAAGTATGGGGTATGGCCAACGATTTTTAACATTCCTTTTTACTGTTTAACTGAAGAACAGGAGCTAAATGAGCTATGTCTTACCATTCTTCAGTAAAACGTGCAGGAGGGAGGACAGAGCTTACCGTGGATCGCTCCAGCGTCTTACTGACAGTCTCCGACGCATCCACACTCCCATGCGCTTTCGCCCACAATGCAGTGCGCCCACAATGCGCCCACAAAGGGACAAGGGATGCTTCGGAGAGTGTCAGTGGTGTTGGAGACTGTTAATGGCGCTGGTCCATTCCTGCACATTTTACTGAAGAATGGGAGGTAAGACATAGATCATTTACCTCCCGTTCTTCAGTTAACAGTATAAAGGAATGTTTAAAAATCAGTGCACATACCCTTTTAAAAAAATCAAAAATTTCTGCTCAAAATTGAGGTATAAATTGCAATGGAACCTTACTGTAAATGGCTCAGGTACCTTGAAAATGGTCTGGGCAACACATCTCAATGCCCAAAATGTTTAAAAAAAAACCCACTGCCCAGTACCAGGAATGTCAAGCGCTTCCTGTTTTGGAATTCCGCAAAGAAAATTCAAAAACTTTTGATTTAGTAAATTTGAAATCTCTAGAAATTTCGAATAGTTCCGCAGTTCGGAAAAATACGAAAAAGTCCAAAATCTGCAGACTCCGAGTTTCAGCAGTTTTGTGAAATCTGCTTCGGAAACCTTGTTCGGTTTTGGGTTTAAGTCAATCTCTAGCACAGACTTCCTGTTTCAGGATCCCTTATAGAGATGGCCGAACTGCTATATTTTTAACACTAATATTTCTTACAGGAGTTGCTCCTATTGCCGCCATCTAATCTATAATGGGGCTGATTTCTTCACTATTTGAACAGCTGAAAAAAAAAAACAGGGAAACATACAGAAAAATCAAGCAGGGATCCAGGGTGCCATATATATATATTTTATTTTGGAACTTTACAGTTTAGTTTTTATTCTAACCTCCATCTCCATCCAGCATGTACCTCTGTACTGGTAACACAGACAGTGATACCTACTGTACTTTGTATCTGATTGGTTGCTTTACTGTGACCATGAAATGTGATTTGACATTGTTTCTTGCTAACTACAGTACAAGGGATACAAATGCTGCTGGCAAAAGTAGACCCAGAAAATAAATTTACTTGCACTGGTCTTTTAGCCAATGGCAGATTCCTTTCTGTCATTATCTAACAACATTTACCGAAACACAATACAAATCATTACAGCGCATCCGACTGTATACTGATAATGGCATCATAGAATAGAAATTACATGCACACTGATCAGACAATGGGAATGTCTAGCTTGTCATCGGTATTCTGGCAATGCTCTTTGTCATCTCTCCTGACAGTATTAGTCTTCATAGATAACACTGTCTGACTAGCTGGCAGTTTACATAGTGAATTCCTATCTACGGATAGAAGGATGTAAATGGAATGTGGGTGATGTGGGTATCCATATAATAATAAATATCAAAATAAATGCACTCTTAACTGCAGGAAACACTTGTCTAAATGGCAGGTTTACCCACATCCCCAAACTAGAATTTAAACTTAAAGGGTACCTATATTGAAAAATAGGTTATTTTAAATTGACCATAACTGGAAACTATAATTCTTCCCAAAAACCACTGTATAATTTTTTTGTTGATCTGCCCCCTATTTCTTTAGATATCCAATATAAAACTTCGTATATTTCAGCTGTCAATCAAGTTCCTTGCTCTCAAGAACTATTCTTCTGTGAGTAGTTTTACTGTAGCTGGAATGGTGACAGAATTTTGACAGTTGCTGTATGCTGTGTGCAGGCTTGACAGTTGGTTTGTTGGGAAAAATTCAGGTTGGATGGAAGTGGGAGTGGTTAAAAGAGGGAGGGGGAATACTGCTCCTAAACAAAATGTGTGCTGGATTGAAGGCATGCAGCAACACACACAAATCAGAGTAAGTGCCACTTACATGTATTCAATAATAGATTAAGATGAGGCAAAGTCATATTTTCAGTATAGGGGCCCTTTAATCTAATGACACACCTAAACACATGCATGTAAGCATGTTTAGGAACATCTGGCAGAATTTTTAACCTAGCAAGGTTTAGGTTTTGGGGGGTGATTAGCATCAGTTAACATTTTAGTTTGGGGGTTGGAGATACCCTTTATTATTAGAAAATGATGTTAATGATATGTAAGCTAGCTATACACATGTGACTGTTGTGTATTTAAACACGAACTCCAATGGCAATATACAACGATTTGTGCACATACTCACTTGACCAACCTCCCACATTCTTTATTGGGAAGTTCGGCCATGTGTAAATTAAGTAAATGGAGCCAATGTGATCCAATGGAAATTTCCTATCTGGATCAGTTTTCCAGGATGCTTATGGCGTTTGTTCATTGGCATCATGGAGGATTGTTTTTGCCCCATACATCTTGGAGATTTAGGGAAAATCCCTTTGGATCTGATGGGATTTCCCCTATATTGTTAATGTGAATGGGCTCTTTAATTGCACTCCTTTGGTTCCTAGAGAACTCTGGTGGGAATGCAGGAATTCACATTGCTCCCCCATACAGATTCTGATAATTTGATAACGCCTTAGCCCTGCTACCTGTAGTTCCTTTATCTAGTAATCTCATTTATAGGGATGGCATAGAACTCGAACTCGAACCCGAGTTCGAGCTGAACTGTTCGAGTTCGAACGGACCCGGACTTCTCGAACTATCTCGGACGCGGACTTTCGATATTTCCCGGACTTTCGATGATTTATCGAATGTTCGAACGGTCGAATCCGCGAGTAAATTGTACATGGTATCTAGGCGCGAACATCGAATCTGCGAGTAAAGTCTCCATTAAAGCCTATAGGCGAGCATCGAATCTGCGAGTAAAATGTCCATGTTACCTCGAACGTTCGAACGCAAAGCTTGAAAGTAGCGCGTGTAGAGTAAATCGATTTTACGAAAGTCCTGGATATTGGAACATGCTCCCCAGACCATTTCCCAGGTCCCACAGCCATTTACATTAAGTTACCATTAATATTTTAGTTGTATTTGACTCGAACTTTTCGAACTATTTGCCTCCCATAGACTTTAATGGGTCCGTTTTCGAACTTTCGAACTTTTAAAATAGTTCGAAAGTTCGAAAACGGACCGAACTTTCAATAGTTCGACCATCTCTACTCATTTAGTAACCACCAATTTGCAGTAGATACATAGAAGAATAAATAAGAAGATAAATAAATCCATTAAAAGGTAAATTACTCCAGATCTATTAGTAGAACATACAAATCTCCCTTTGTACCATAAGAATAAAACAGCACATTTTTAATAGCGGAGATTGGGACAGGAGAGGGGGAAGAGACACGTTTTAGAGAAAAGGCAACGAAGAGGCAGGGAGGTGTTGCAAATTAACCTTCTTTCCAGAGAGGGTCGGAGGGCGACAAAATCACTATGAACTTTACTAAATAGGTTCCTACCGGGACTGAAGCTTTGAATGCAGCTTTAGTTGGGACACTGAAGGGCTGGCTAATGGTAATACTCTGCTGGCACTACACAATTGACTAGTCTGGGAAAGTTCTGTCACTGAATGTTAATAGCAATACTCTGGGAAAGTTCTGTCACTGAAAGTGTTAATAGCAATACTCTGGGAAAGTTCTAAGTTCTGTCACTGAAAGTGTTAATAGCAATACTCTGGGAAAGTTCTATCACTGAAAGTGTTAATAGCAATTTCGTGCCAGCACTTTCCCCAAGTATTGCTATTAACACTTCAGTTGATAGAACTTTCCCAGAGTATTGCTATTAACACTTTCAGTGACGAACTTTCCCAAGTATTGCTATTAACACTTTCAGTGCCAGCACTTTCCCCAAAGTATTGCTATTAACACTTTCAGTGATAGAACTTTCCCAGAGTATTGCTATTAACACTTTCAGTGACAGAACTTTCCCAGAGTATTGCTATTAACACTTTCAGTGACAGAACTTTCCCAGACTATTGCAATTGTGTAGTGCCAGCAGAGTATTACCATTAGCCAGCCCTTCAGTGTCCCAACTAAAGCTGCATTCAAAGCTTCAGTCCCGGTATGGAACCTATTTAGTAAAGTTCATAGTGATTTTGTCGCCCTCCGACCCTCTCTGGAAAGAAGGTTAATTTGCAACACCTCCCTTGCCTCTCTTGCCTGCTTTTCTCTAAAACGTGTCTCTTCCCCCCTCCTGTCCCAATCTCCGCTATTAAAAATGTGCTGTTTTATTCTTATGGTAAAGGAGATTTGTATGTTCTACTAATAGATCTGGATAATTTACCTTTTAATGGATTTATTTATCTTCTTATTTATTCTTCTATGTTACTCTACTGCAAATTGGTGGTTACTAAATGAGTAGAGATGGTCGAACTATTGAAAGTTCGGTCCGTTTTCGAACTTTCGAACTATTTTAAAAGTTCGAAAGTTCGAAAACGGACCCATTAAAGTCTATGGGAGGCAAATAGTTTCGAAAAGTTCGAGTCAAATACAACAAAATATTAATGGTAACTTAATGTAAATGGCTGTGGACCTGGGAAATGGTCTGGGGAGCATGTTCAAATATCCAGGACTTTCGTAAAATCGATTTACTCTTACACGCGCTACTTTCAAGCTTTTGCGTTCGAACGTTCGGGTAACATGGACATTTTACTCGCAGATTCGATGCTCGCCTATAGGCTTTAATGGAGACTTTACTCGCAGATTCGATGTTCGCGCCTAGATACCATGTACAATTTACTCGCGGATTCGACCGTTCGAACATTCGATAAATCATCGAAAGTCCGGAAATATCGAAAGTCCGCGTCCGAGATAGTTCGAGAAGTCCGGGTCCGTTCGAACTCGAACAGTTCAGCTCGAACTCGGGTTCGAGTTCGAGTTCTATGCCATCCCTATAAATGAGATTACTAGATAAAGAACTACAGGTAGCAGGCTAAGCGTTATCAAATTATCAGAATCTGTATGGGGGAGCAATGTGAATTCCTGCATTCCCACCAGAGTTCTCTAGGAACCAAAGGAGTGAATTAAAGAGCCCATTCACATTAACAATATAGGGGAAATCCCATCAGATCCAAAGGATTTTCCCTAAATCTCCAAATGTATGGGGCAAAAAACATCCTCCATGATGCCAATGAACAAACCCATAGCACCTGGAAAACTGATCCGATAGGAAATTTCCATTGGATCACTTGGCTCCATTTACTTAATTTACCCATGGCCGAACTTCCCAATAAGAATGTGTGAGGTTGGTCAGTGAGTATGTGCACAAATCGTTGTTATATTGCCATTGGAGTTCGTGTTTAAATACACAACAGTCACATGTGTATAGCTAGCTTACATATCATTAACATCATTTTCTAATAATAAGGGTATCTCCAACCCCCAAACTAAAATGTTAACTGAGCTAATCACCCCCCAAAACCTAAACCTTGCTAGGTTAAAAATTCTGCCAATGTTCCTAAACATGCTTACATGCATGGTGTTTATGTTGTCATTAGATTAAAGGGCCCCTATACTGAAAATATGACTTTGCCCATCTTAATCTATTATTGAATACATGTAAGTGGCACTTACTCTGATTTGTGTGTGTTGCTGCATGCCTTCAATCCAGCACACATTTTGTTAGGAGCAGTATTCCCCCCTCCCTCTTTTAACCACTCCCACTTCCATCCAACTGAATTTTTCCCAACAAACCAACTGTCAAGCCTGCACACAGCATACAGCAACTGTCAAAATTCTGTCACCTTCCAGCTACAGTAAAACTACCTCACAGAAGAATAGTTCTTGAGACAAGGAACTGATTGACAGCTGAAATATACGAAGTTTTATATTGGATATCTAAAGAAATAGGGGGCAGATCAACAAAAAATTATACAGT
Source organism: Hymenochirus boettgeri (assembly GCA_019447015.1). Taxonomy (NCBI): domain Eukaryota; kingdom Metazoa; phylum Chordata; class Amphibia; order Anura; family Pipidae; genus Hymenochirus; species Hymenochirus boettgeri. The sequence continues at coordinate 365,478,547 of CM033469.1, read as the reverse complement.
GTTTTTTGGGAAGAATTATAGTTTCCAGTTATGGTCAATTAAAATAACCTATTTTTCAATATAGGTACCCTTTAAGTTTAAATTCTAGTTTGGGGATGTGGGTAACCTGCCATTTAGACAGTGTTTCCTGCAGTTAAGAGTGCATTTTTTTGATATTTATTTTATATGGATACCCACATCACCCAACTTCCATTTACATCCTTCTATCCGTAGATAGGAATTCACTATGTAAACTGCCAGCTAGTCAGACAGTGTTATCAGAAGACTAATACTGTCAGGAGAGATGACAAAGAGCATTGCCAGAATCCCGATGACAAGCTACATTCCCATTGTCTGATGTGTGCATGTAATATTCTATGCTGCCATTATCAGTATACAGTCGGATGCGCTGTAGATTTGTATTGTGTTTCGGTAAATGTTGTTAATAATGACAGAAAGGAATCTGCCATTGCTAAAAGACCAGTGCAAGTAAATTTATTTTCTGGGTCTACTTTTGCCAGCAGCATTTGTATCCCTTGTACTGTATTTAGCAAGAAACAATGTCAAATCACATTTCATGGTCACAGTAGAAAAACCAATCAGATACAAATTACAGTAGGTATCACTGTCTGTTACCAGTACAGAGGTACATGCTGGATGGAGATGGAGGTTAGATAAAAACTAACTGTAAAGTTCCAAAATAAATTATATATATGGAACCCTGGATCCCTGCTTGATTTTTCTGTATGTTTCCCTGTTTTTTTTTTTCAGCTGTTCAAATAGTGAAGAAATCACCCCATTATAGATTAGATGGCGGCAATAGGAGCAACTCCTGTAAGAAATATTAGTGTTAAAATATAGCAGTTCGGCCATCTCTATAAGGGATCCTGAAACAGGAAGTCTGTGCTAGAGATTGACTTAAACCCAAAACCGAACAAGGTTTCCGAAGCAGATTTCACAAAACTGCTGAAACTCGGAGTCTGCAGATTTTGGACTTTTTCGTATTTTTCCGAACTGCGGAACTATTCGAAATTTCTAGAGATTTCAAATTTACTAAATCAAAAGTTTTTGATTTTCTTTGCGGAATTCCAAAACAGGAAGCGCTTGACATTCCTGGTACTGGGCAGTGGGTTTTTTTTTAAACATTTTGGGCATTGAGATGTGTTGCCCAGACCATTTTCAAGTACCTGAGCCTTTACAGTAAGGTTCCATTGCAATTTATACCTCAATTTTGAGCAGAAATTTTTGATTTTTTTAAAAGGGTATGTGCACTGATTTTTAAACATTCCTTTATACTGTTAACTGAAGAACGGGAGGTAAATGATCTATGTCTTACCTCCCATTCTTCAGTAAATGTGCAGGAATGGACCCAGCGCCATTAACAGTCTCCCCCACCCACTGACACTCTCCGAAGCATCCCTTGCCCTTTGTGGCGCATTGTGGGCGCACTGCATTGGGGGCGAAAGCGCATGGGAGTGTGGATGCGTCGGAGACTGTCAGTAACGCTGGAGCGATCCAGGTAAGCTCTGTCCTCCCTCCTGCACGTTTTACTGAAGAATGGTAAGACATAGCTCATTAGCTCCTGTTCTTCAGTTAAACAGTAAAAAGGAATGTTAAAATCGTTGGCCTACCCCATACTTTTTTTTTAAATCCACGAATCTGCAAGTGCTTCAGCCACCTCTAGTTTGTGCTTTCGAAGCATTAAAGGAGAAGGAAACCTACATTTTTACACCCCAGAATCTGAACATTTACCCTCTAAAACACCAGTAAACTGTAAATAGCAACAGTAAATAGCATTAAAGTAAATGTTAGCACTTGAAGAATTGGATGAAATAACTGTGAGTATGTACAGTGACTGGCCACACCCCTGACCTCAGTCACATGCTCCTTTGCCTATTCTGTCCTGTAAAAGGATTGGCTAGAGGCTACTGGTGTGTTTTGTGTGTGCACTGGACCAACTGTAACTGTAACAGTTCCTGCAGTATCTTAGGACTGAGCATGTGTAAAGAACATAATGGTCAGTGACCACTTTACCGGAACACGCATACCGGAACACTGGGATATAAAACCAAACCTCAAATTAGAAAGGTAAATTTCTCACCAACCATATGAAAATGAGAGGCGGACACTGGAGATCTGCCTTCTAATTCAATGTTGTTGTGAGGCTTTAGTTGCCCTTTAATTTATATACAGAGAAATAATAGGATAGCAGATTTTAGTAATTGAAGTCAGAATTGAAATATATTGTGCTGAACTTCCCATTAAGATAAAACAACCTATTCACCAACAAATGTATAGGAAAGAGATCATCATTTTAATTTGGACTGTGCAAAGCTATGATGGGGCGCCATCCGTGCTTCATCCACAGTGGTTTTCTGGGAGGAACTGTCATAGGAAAAATAAGAAGTTCAGGCCCCCTAGGCTCCCAGCCCCCCCCCCTGTGGTTGCTCCCCCTGCTCCCCTGGTAGTTAAGCCCCTGACCCTGAATTAACTGGGTTTCCAGGAATTCCTGAATAGCAAAGTGCTTGAAGTTGCAAGTTTGTTTCCATTCATTGCCTGCACCTGTGCTAAACCACAATATGATATAAATACTGATTGCAGATTTTCTTAACTGTCGCAGGTGCTATTATTGCACAATCCTCTGGATGTTGTTTTTAATCAAACCTTTTCAACAAGCATGTATGTGGACCATTGGGATTGGGGACTGTTTCCTTTACTGTTTAATTTTTGCTGATTCTGCATCACACACCTGTGAGCAAACAATGGGGTTGAGTGTTAATATGTTCTAATTTGTAAACCTGCATATGTGGTAACTGTTTACAGAGGTTCATTCAGTCATGTGCTGAGAACAGCAGCTTATCGTAGTACAGTACTACCAGATGATTGGAGGAACCCATGAAGACATCAGCCAATCATGCAGCCCTGCTAATTCAAATTACTCCAAGATCTGTTAATTCCACCTGGAGCACAAGCAGGGTTACCATGTCATATTAAAAAGGGTACCTATTAATTATATAATGTATGGCTGGATTAGAATGAATGCTGTTTAATTGCAATCACTTTGCAATCAGTCCTGCTAATTAGATTTTTCAATGTGTTTCTATTTTCAAATTGCAACCTTTCCCTTTAAAACCCACTGTAAAATCTACATTACGCAGACCAGTCCATTCCATGGAATACATGCTGTATGGCAACACTCGCTAGCACAAGCCAATGTTAGTGGATGTGAGAAGCCCCACTAAGCCCTCTGCCTAGCATTCGGGAGACTTTCGCAGTGCTTGCAGTCACCATTTTTTTTGCGCTATGATAGGGCAACATCAAAAGAGCACGTGGAAGCACACACTAATCGCACACAATCGCACATTCATGCGTGACTCTGTGCGCTAGGTAGTGGTGCCTGGCCATCACTGAAGAAGGGGGCAGTTTTCAACACCCCTGAAACGTTGTGAGTGTATGTGTGATTATCAATAAATGTTGAATTCACTTTGAGAACAACCCTCTGCCTTGTTTTTTGTTTCCTGACCCTTAACCTTACTTAACTAACCTTAACTATGTGTTTCTAATATGAAGCCTACTGGCAGGGTGGCATCAAAACAGCATTGTATGTAGCAGATAAATCCATGCACTACTCCCTCCACCCGGCTTGTTTCATACTTCCTTTACATGTCTTTTGAACAAGTATTGCTCTTTGTCTAATATGATAGCATTACAGTCCTCAAACGTATGTCTCTTTTTCCTAAGATGCGGTACACAAGGAATTTTCTCATCTGTGCTGGGCCGTACATTGGTGCAGCTGCTGTTTTATCTCCCTCCCATACAAACCATTGCCTTTTGGATGCAGCTGTTGCTGCTCAGTGAGTTGCTCAGTTTTAAAGCAGACAGGAATACTGTGTCTCTGAAAAATTCATCTTAATATCTCTAACACCCCAGATATGTGGGCCGACCATGTTCTTTTCTCCTGTCTTGCTTCTCACTGGGCTATTTGTGTTCTTTTCTTTCTTTCTTCTAGTTTTACAAAGGCCCAGTGTGTATATACCGTATATACTCCAGTATAAGCTGACCCGAGCATAAGCCGAGGTAACTATTTTTCCCTCAAAAATTAGGAAAACCTGATTAAACCGAGTATAAGCCGAGGGTTGAAATTATGACCATACAACCTACTGATTCTGTATTGTTCTGATGTATATCTGTTGTATTCAATTATATCAACTGGACTTGAAGTTTAGTTCTTGAAGACCTTTCGCTAGTCATCCAACTGGCTTTCTCAATTCAGCATGACTTGTCCAATAATCTATTGGCAATTATGTACCCTGGAAAATCCCAATTAACTATTACAATCTTCAAAGGTATGTACTTTATCCTTAAGATGCAGGTACATGGCTGGTCCTGACCCGAGTCATGTGAAAATAAAAGAACCAAGCCTAAATAGAAGTGGTTCGCAACAAACGTCTGCCATGTACAATGCTGTTTTGACACCTTACCCTGGGCGTTCCCATACACCTCTAGGCCACTATCCAATCACGCCCTTAACACCTGGCTGTGATATGCTAATCGGGATTTTCCGGGTACATAATTGCCACAGATTCTTGTACAAGTCATTCTGAATTGAGAAAGCCAGTCGGATGACTAGCGAAACTTCTTCAAGGACTAAACTTCAAGTCCAGTTGATCTAATTGAATATAAAAATACTATACCTGGATGAATGAGAACCTTCACAAGCTATTGTTCTAAGGCTTTAGTTGCCCTTTAATGGACAGCAGACTTCCATACAGTAGTCACATACATAATAGCAAATCCAGTATGGCTACTGTATGAGACTACTGTATGGGAATTCTGCTGTGCATTTAAAGGGCAACTAAACCCTTAAAACAATACAGAATTAGAAGGCAATCTTTTTAACAATAAATACCATCCTCCTGAATCTGTATTATTTTGAGGCATTAGTTGTCCTTTAAATGGACATTGGGACAGTTAATTACATGGAATTCCTTTCACTTCACACTTCAGTAACTTACTACTATTTATAAGGGCTTTTTGCTTCTTTGGCCCCTCTCTCCCTAAGCTTTCTAGCTGCCTTTTCTACTATATATATCAGCCCCTTTGATCCACAGTATCTTGTACCTGATCTGTTTTGTCCCTTGCGACCCCTTTATATGACTTTGTTAACACCTTCCACACTGATATTCCTTTTTTCTGGTTATTTCAACTATGAGCCAAACATTGTATATATCAAGAGCACCACAGCTTCATTGTAATCAGCTTGAAAGGAACTAGAATGTTCTGAAAGCTTGCTATGATTATCTTGTTAGCCAATAAAGGTATCACCTTTAACCACTTGTTATTTTTTATTTCAAAAGGGTTACCCTGTAAACATTTTGACTGGCTAACACGGTACACACACCACCTTTCCCTGCATCTTAAATGGACAGTAATCCCATACAGTAACCCCCAATTCCTTGGAAACTACTACTCCCAGAATGCTTTAGTTGCTGGAGTTGTAGTTTTCAAACTTTACAGTGGCAAAAATTGGGGTTACTGTTGGGTATAAAATTCGAATTAAAATGAAAAATATTCTCGAAATTACATAATTTCTCTCGTATTTTCGAAATTTTCGAAATTACGTGTTTCTCGTATTTTCGAAAATTTTCAAATTACGGGAAATCTCGTAATTCGAAAATTTATTTTCCGAAAATACATGTAATCCTCGTAATTTCGAAAATACGTATTTACGAAATAAGACATCCTCGTATTTTCGAAAATATTCGAAAATCCGCATTTTCGAAAATACGCGTAATCCTCGAAATTTCGAAAATTTTCGAATATACGTATTTCCGAAAGACGAGAATCTAGTAATTTCGAATATTCGAGAAATCCGCGGTTCGGAAGGCGGAAAATCCGGAAAAATCCGCCGTTCGCGAACGGGATAAATCCGCGGCGGATCCGGTTCGGATCCGCGAACTGGCCATCCCTACTAAAGACTCAGAACAACACTGAATCAGAGGCAGAGCACCATACATTTACAACTGGCAGGCCGTTCAGTACCATACCACAATAGTATTACATGGACTATTGTTACAATTATGACCAATTGCAGTTGTAAAAATATTTTTAAGTTAAAATTAAATTAAAGATGCGTATCACCTTTTATGACCTAGGGAATTAGGTGCTAATCCTGGGTACTATTAAGGGTGCTTGGTGTGTCCATAGGTATTTTTAGTTGATTTTAGATGTTGTGAGCAATTCTAGTTCTTACATATTTCTCCTTATTGCTCAAACTCCCCAATTAAAAAGCCAAGTGTCTGTACAGGAATCCCTAGATAATTTAACTCCAATTTGTCACATTCTGTATGACATTTCTTTATTGATTACTCTTGATTAATTCTGTGTATAATGTATGTAACGCAGGGATAGGGTTATTGTCCTAGTTAGGCATATCAGTATCGCACAGCAGTTCCAATGGCTCACGAATCTAAAAGACACATTATGTACTGCTTATACTTGCTACAATGCCCCCCCCCCCTTCTGCTGAAGCCCAGAGTATATTTTGGCTTTATATATATTCACAGTAACATCTGTTACTGCAATTTTATCGCTTTGTAAACAAGCAGAATCCTTTTGATTTTAATTTACAGATCTATGTTCCATTTGCCCTTTTGGAATTAAAGGTTAGTTAAACATCCTTATAGTCGGTCAAATTCGAATTTACGAATTTCTATTCTGTTCCATGGCTGGTGTGGATCTTTTTATCTTTGGATTTTAAGGCTGTTCATGTATATAGGAATTAACGTAAAAACATATGAGAGGTCATTTTTTTTTTTGCAGAAATCACTTGTAGTGGCTACATGGCATGGACCACTTCTTATTCCTATGGAAGAGAAATGTGCAGCAGTATCTTGCACTAGCAGACAGTCAAATGTGTAAAAAAAACACATGCTTTTTACTGCTGGCAACAATGCCATACAGCCACGGCTAGAGCTGTACGGGTGACTATATAATATTGAGAATTACTGGTATTAATACATATACTGTAGTTCTGGTTGGTACAGGGATACTATAATAATGAGAATTACTGGATTAATACATATACTGTAGTTCTGGTTGGTACAGGGATAATATATATTGAGAATTACTGGTATTAATACAATACTGTAGTTCTGGTTGGTACGGGGATTACTATAAAATTGAGAATTACTGGTATTAATACATATACTGTAGTTCTGGTTGGTACAGTGATACATAATAATATTGAATTAACTGGTATTAATACATATACTGTAGTTCTGGTTGGTACGGGGATTCTATATAATATTGAGAATTACTGGTAGTAATACATATACTGAGTTCTGGTTGGTAAGGGGATACTATATAATATTGAGAATTACTGGTATTAATACATTATACTGTAGTTCTGGTGATCCGGGACACTAATATTAATAAGAATTACTGGTATTAATACATATACTGTAGTTCTGGTTGGTAAAGGGATACTATATAATATTGAGAATTACTGGTATAATACATATACTGTAGTTCTGGTTGGTACGGGTATTCTATAATATTGAGAATTACTGGTATTAATACATAACTGTAGTTCTGGTTGGTACAGTGATACTATATAATATTGAGAATTCTGGTATTATCATATACTGTAGTTCTGGTTGTACGGGGATTCTATATAATATTGAAATTACTGGTATTAATACATATGCTGTAGTTCTGGTTGGTAGGGGATACTATATAATATTGAGAATTACTGGTTATATACATATACTGTAGTTCTGGTTGATCCAGGGACACTATAATTAATAAGAATTACTGGATTAATACATATACTGTAGTTCTGGTTGGTAAAGGGATACTATATAATATTGAGAATTACTGGTATTAATACATATACTGTAGTTCTGGTTGTTACAGGGATACTATATAATATTGAGAATTACTGGTATTAATACATATACTGTAGTTCTGGTTGGTAAGCAGGATACTATATATATTGAGAATTACTGATTAATACATATCTGTAGTTCGGGTTGATCCAAGGACACTATATTTAATGAGAATTACTGGTGTTAATACATATACTGTAGTTCTGGTTGGAACAGGACTATATAAAAAATGAGAATTACTGGTATTATACATATACTGTAGTTCTGGTTGGTAAGGGGATACTATATATATTGAGAATTACTGGTATTAATACATATACTGTAGTTCTGGTTGATCCGGGACACCTATTATTAATAGAATTACTGGTATTAATACATATACTGTAGTTCTGGTTGGTACAGGGATACTATAATATTGAGAATTACGTATTAATACATATACTGTAGTTCTGGTTGGTACAGGATACTATATAATATTGAGAATTACTGGTATTAATACACATACTGTAGTTCTGGTTGGTACAGGGATACTATATAATATTGAGAATTACTGGTATTAATACATATACTGTAATTCTGGTTGGTACAGGGAAACTATATAATATTGAAATTACTGGCATTAATACATATACTGTAATTCTGGTTGTTACAGGGATACTATATAATATTGAGAATTACTGGTATTAATACATATACTGTAGTTCTGGTTGGTACAGGGATACTATATAATATTGAAATTACTGGTATTAATACATATACTGTAGTTGTGGTTGGTACAGGGATACTATATAAATGAGATTACTGGTATTAATACATATACTGTGTTAATACTGTACTTGATGACATATGTCTTTATTCAAACTCAATTATATGCTACTATGTTACTTCTATATCATAGTTGTCTTCTTCCCCAAATGTTGCCACCATTATTAAAACTATATGAGCTTGTTACACCGGTTGCACAAGATGCAACCAGCTGTGCATTTGACGTCCCAGCTGTGATTAACTGCTGTGCCTAGAAGAACAGGCTGGACCAGGGATAAAAGAAATACCCAGCCATCAATGTGGTTTGAGTATTTTTTTAGGGGGGTGATGTATGTATAATTTTTCATGTACGGGTGGAAAAGCCCTGCAACGATTTTCCCATTTATTTGTTATAATGATATTGCGTTGGAGATATTAATCACTGCAATGTTCACTTTTTAATTAGCACTGATGTAAAGTCTAAGCTTGTTTGAAAACACACTCACAGAGATCTCGGGTCCTGACTGACTATACAGATCTCAAGTGGCTGAATGATAGTGGTCAAAGCAGCAAAGTAAATAATGTTAATTAAAATCTGTCATACTATTGCTTTCCTAACTCATGTGAAGAGAATTGGATTTTACAATAGGACAAAACAAAACTGTTCTGTCATGAATAAATAAAATAGCATTTATTTGCACTTTTTTTTTTAATAAATTGATTTGTTACATAGATGTATTGAGTTCCTGGAAAAACTTTATATTGGCAGAATGTCTATTTTAATGATATAAGTTTGTGTAGTTTGAGGAACAATCCCTTTAGCCCAATTAGATTTTGTATGTTTTTGGAGAAAGATCCAATTACGGCTAAAGGGAATATTACAATGTTAGCCTTCATCTCTTGTTAGATAAGGAAAACTGCTTGTGAATTGCTAGGGGCATATTTAGTAGCCTCAGACACCCACGTGTTGCGTAAAAGACAAGAACCCATTGGTTGAACACTTTCTGACCATGTGGCTGTATATACCAAGTCGTACTAAGATAAAGCAATGGTATTGTATAACAGATCGTACAATTATGATGTAATTATGATGATGTGTGCTGATGTACAATTGTGATCGTAATTGTATGACCACGATCATTGGAAGGCCAACCTATAGGAAGACATGCATATACATGTCCTACCATACATGTCCACCATAGACAGCATTTCCCAATGCATGCTGGCTAGGGCAAAGCCAGACAGAAGCAGACAGGAGTACAACTACTAATCAAATCATCTTTGTCTAAGGTAAACCCAGAGATGAGGAGTGACCTAGCATTTTAGGTCCTCAATCTGGGTGCATTAAAAGGAGGTGGTGGTTGAGATCTTAAAGGGGAACTGTGGTCTCCAAACAAGTTAATGAAAGGCCAGTTTCCTACCTTTAAAACGAGCCATCAACCACCTCTCTACGTGCTCCACAGCCCAAGATATACAGAAATGACTGACCAGAAGTTAATGGGTGGGAGGCTGACTTGTGACATTTCTGAGGCTTCTCCTGCCAGCTGCCACCGGCAACATAGCCTCGACTCCCTCAGTGGTGGAGGGACAGGAAGTCCCTCCTCCTCTCTGCTGTGTGAGTCCTGACAGAGAGAAAGGAATCTACAGCCCTTCTCTTTCACTTTGTGAAAACAGCCTTTTCAGGCACAGTTCTCACTGCCTGAAAAGGCTGTTTCCACAAGTTTTCTGTGGGGGGGGGGGGTGGGGTGTGTGTCTGAGTACCCCATGGCACCCTTGAGTGGGCAGGGCTAAGACCCCTGCGAGTTGGCGGTGGCTTAGACACCCATGAGTGGGCGGGGCTTAGACCCCGCAATGTGTCAGGCCACAACGCCCGCAAGTGGGTAGGGCAGGACACCCACAAGTGGGCTGGGCCACATGGGCTGTAAGATAATAGGCCATGGGGGCCTGCAACTTGAGGGACAATGGGGTCCATGAGTGGGAGGGACCAGGGGAGCTGCAAAGGGGGGAGGAACACGGACAGTTGACTGACAGTTTCATAGCAGGAAGCAGGAAGTGCAGGGGACCTGGTGATGCTGCTTCCATACACACACAAAAATGTAATATCTTCAAAACTATGCAAAATAAACAATGGAAATCAATTGCAAAAATTCTCAGGGGAGCAATTCCTATCAATTTACCTCTCAATTTACCTAAAGTCATTTTGACCACTGTTTCCCTTAAGTTCCCTTTGAAACAAAACTTATATGTATTAAAAAGACATATTTACTGTCAATAACAAATAAAAATTTACTGTCATAACAAAAAACTTAAGCCCCCCCAAAAAGTGATGTACCTATCATACCCTTTAGAACTTTTGAGCAGGTTTGGACATCAGCGTGTGCTATACATATTGGGTTGAACCTATTATGGTTTGCAGCTAAAATTTTCCTAACTGTGAAAGCTGATGGGTAACTCTTCCCATAAGTATCTTTAGTATTTAATAAAAATTGATTATGATAATAGTTTGTGTTTTTTTCATTGGAAGGAATGGGTATGATAGTGTGCTTACAGAGAAATTATTGTACTGTTAATTTTTAGATGAATGACAAAACGATAAAACATTTAAAATCAATGATACCAAACAAATATCCAAAAACTAAAATGTTCCTATTGACATGTAGGCAAAATCCTCTATGTCTCCTGAGTACCATACTTGAGTTAAGTCATCCGAGTACAAGTCGAGGTCCCTATTTTTACCTGAAAAATTAGTAAAAACTTGTTGACTCCCAGTATAAACCGAGGGTAGAAATTGACCACTACTTGCCTTCTGATTCTGTATTGTTTGAGGCTTTAGTTTCCCTTTAAATGGACAGCAGAATTACCATACAGAGTCCCATACAGTAATAGCCAAAACCAGTAACCAGTAACCCCCAATTTCTTGGCACTCCGATGTTTGGAAACTACAACTCCTAGATCTTTGTTGCTGGGAATTGTAGTTTCTAAACATGTGGAGTGGCAAGGTTCAATAAACTTTTAATTAAGCTTACCACATCATTTACAATATAGTAAAGGGCATTCTGACCCCATATAGTAAAGGGCCCTCTGACCCCCATATAGTAAAGGGCACCTGACCCCATATGTAAAGGGCCCTCTGACCCCCATATAGTAAAGGGCGCTCTGACCCCAATAGTTAAAAGTGTCACCTGAGATGTTGTAGTTTCAAGCTGTCAGTTGCACTGAACTAGCATCCATTTTTTGCCCCAAACTGAGAAGACCCTCAAATTTACAGCATCCATATGACAGTGACAGTGCTGAGTACGTACGGAAGCAGGAAGAGTGTAAAGGCAGATCCTGTAACTTTCTATGCAGGTGAAGAAGTTTTTTTACACAGCGCCACCTACTAGTTACTATAGTGTTAATAGCAATACTCTGGGAAAGTTCTGTCACTGAAAGTGTTAGTAGCAATACTCTGGGAAAGTTCTATCACTGAAAGTGTTAATAGCAATGTATTTGCTATTAACACTTTCAGTGATAGAACTTTCCCAAGTATTGCTACTAACACTTTCAGTGACAGAACTTTCCCAGAGTATTGCTATTAACACTTTCAGTGCCAGCACTTTCCCCAAAGTATTGCTATTAACACTTTCAGTGATAGAACTTTCCCAGAGTATTGCTATTAACACTTTCAGTGACAGAACTTTCCCAGAGTATTGCTATTAACACTTTCAGTGCCAGCACTTTCCCCAAAGTATTGCTATTAACACTTTCAGTGATAGAACTTTCCCAGAGTATTGCTATTAACACTTTCAGTGACAGAACTTTCCCAGAGTATTGCTATTAACACTTCAGTGACAGAACTTTCCCAACTATTGCAATTGTGTAGTGCCAGCAGAGTATTACCATTCCCAGCCCTTCAGTCTCCAACTAAAGCTCATTCAAAGCTTCAGTCCCGTATGGAACCTATTTAGTAAAGTTCATAGTGATTTTGTCGCCCTCCGACCCTCTCTGGAAGAAGGTTAATTGCAACACCTCCCTGCCTCTTCGTTGCCTTTTCTCTAAAACGTGTCTCTTCCCCCTCTCCTGTCCCAATCTCCGCTATTAAAAATGTGCTGTTTTATTCTTATGGTACAAAGGGAGATTTGTATGTTCTACTAATAGATCTGGAGTAATTTACCTTTTAATGGATTTATTTATCTTCTTATTTATTCTTCTATGTATCTACCTGCAAATTGTGGTTACTAAATGAGTAGAGATGGTCGAACTATTGAAGTTCGGTCCGTTTTCGAACTTTCGAACTATTTTAAAAGTTCGAAAGTTCGAAAACGACCCATTAAAGTCTATGGGAGCAAATAGTTCGAAAAGTTCGAGTCAAATACAACTAAAATATTAATGGTAACTTATGTAAATGGCTGTGGGACCTGGGAAATGGTCTGGGGAGCATGTTCCAATATCCAGGACTTTCGTAAAATCGATTTTACTCTTACACGCGCTACTTTCAAGCTTTTGCGTTCGAACGTTCGAGGTAACATGGACATTTTACTCGCAGATTCGATGCTCGCCTATAGGCTTTATGGAGACTTTACTCGCAGATTCGATGTTCGCGCCTAGATACCATGTACAATTTACTCGCGGATTCGACCGTTCGAACATTCATAAATCATCGAAAGTCCGGGAATTCGAAAGTCCGCGTCCGAGATAGTTCGAGAAGTCCGGTCCGTTCGAACTCGAACAGTTCAGCTCGAACTCGGGTTCGAGTTCGAGTTCTATGCCATCCCTATAAATGAGATTACTAGATAAAGGAACTACAGGTAGCAGGGCTAAGGCGTTATCAAATTATCAGAATCTGTATGGGGGAGCAATGTGAATTCCTGCATTCCCACCAGAGTTCTCTAAACCAAAGGAGTGCAATTAAAGAGCCCATTCACATTAACAATATAGGGGAAATCCCATCAGATCCAAAGGGATTTTCCCTAAATCTCCAAGTGTATGGGGCAAAAACAATCCTCCATGATGCCAATAACAAACGCCATAAGCATCCTGGAAACTGATCCGATAGGAAATTCCATTGGATCACATTGGCTCCATTTACTTAATTTACACATGGCCGAACTTCCCAATAAAGAATGTGGGAGGTTGGTCAAGTGAGTATGTGCACAAATCTTTGTATATTGCCATTGGAGTTCGTGTTTAAATACACAACAGTCACATGTGTATAGCTAGCTTACATATCATTAACATCATTTTCTAATATAAAGGGTATCTCCACCCCCAAACTAAATGTTAACTGATGCTAATCACCCCCCAAAACCTAAACCTTGCTAGGTTAAAATCTTGCCAATGTTCCTAAACATGCTTACATGCATGTGTTTAGTGTGTCATTAGTTAAAGGGCCCCTATACTGAAAATATGACTTTGCCTCATCTTAATCTATTATTGAATACATGTAAGTGGCACTTACTCTGATTTGTGTGTGTTGCTGCATGCCTTCAATCCAGCACACATTTTGTTAGGACAGTATCCCCCCCCTCTTTTAACCACTCCCACTTCCATCCAACCTGAATTTTTCCCACAAACCAACTGTCAAGCCTGCACACAGCATACAGCAACTGTCAAAATTCTGTCACCATTCCAGCTACAGTAAAACTACTCACAGAAGAATAGTTCTTGAGAGCAAGGAACTTGATTGACAGCTGAAATTACAAGTTTTATATTGGATATCTAAAGAAATAGGGGGCAGATCAACAAAAAATTATACAGTGGTTTTTGGGAAGAATTATAGTTTCCAGTTATGGTCAATTTAAAATAACCTATTTTTCATATAGGTACCCTTTAAGTTTAAATTCTAGTTTGGGATGTGGGTAACCTGCCATTTAGACAAGTGTTTTCCTGCAGTTAAGAGTGCATTTTTTTGATATTATTTTATATGGATACCCACATCACCCACATTCCATTTACATCCTTCTATCCGTAATAGGAATTCACTATGTAAACTGCCAGCTAGTCAGACAGTGTTTCTATGAAGACTAATACTGTCAGGAAGATGACAAAGAGCATTGCCAGAATACCGATGACAAGCTAGACATTCCCATTGTCTGATCAGTGTGCATGTAATTTCTATTCTATGGTCATTATCAGTATACAGTCGGATGCGCTGTAATGATTTGTATTGTGTTTCGGTAAATGTTGTTAGATAATGACAAGAGGAATCTGCCATTGCTAAAAACCAGTGCAAGTAAATTTATTTTCTGGGTCTACTTTTGCCAGCAGCATTTGTATCCCTTGTACTGTAGTTAGCAAGAACAATGTCAAATCACATTTCATGGTCACAGTAAAGCAACCAATCAGATACAAAGTACAGTAGGTATCACTGTCTGTGTTACCAGTACAGAGTACATGCTGGATGGAGATGGAGGTTAGAATAAAACTAAACTGTAAAGTTCCAAAATAAATATATATATATGGCACCCTGATCCCTGCTTGATTTTTCTGTATGTTTCCCTGTTTTTTTTTTTCAGCTGTTCAAATAGTGAAGAAATCAGCCCCATTATAGATTAGATGGCGGCAATAGGAGCAACTCCTGTAAGAAATATTAGTGTTAAAAATATAGCAGTTCGGCCATCTCTATAAGGGATCCTGAAACAGAGTCTGTGCTAGAGATTGACTTAAACCCAAAACCGAACAAGGTTCCGAAGCAGATTTCACAAAACTGCTGAACTCGGAGTCTGCAGATTTTGGACTTTTTCGTATTTTTCCGAACTGCGGAACTATTCGAAATTTCTAGAGATTTCAAATTTACTAAATCAAAAGTTTTTGAATTTTCTTTGCGGAATTCCAAAACAGGAAGCGCTTGACATTCCTGGTACTGGGCAGTGGGTTTTTTTTTAACATTTTGGGCATTGAGATGTGTTGCCCAGACCATTTTCAGTACCTGAGCCATTTACAGTAAGGTTCCATTGCAATTTATCCCTCAATTTTGAGCAGAATTTTTGATTTTTTTAAAAGGGTATGTGCACTGATTTTTAAACATTCCTTATACGGTTAACTGAAGAACGGGAGGTAAATGATCTATGTCTTACCTCCCATTCTTCAGTAAATGTGCAGGAATGGACCAGCGCCATTAACAGTCTCCAACACCACTGACACTCTCCGAAGCTCCCTTGTCCCTTTGTGGGCGCATTGTGGGCGCACTGCATTGTGGGCGAAAGCGCATGGGAGTGTGGATGCGTCGGAGACTGTCAGTAAGACCTGGAGCGATCCACGTAAGCTCTGTCCTCCCTCCTGCACGTTTACTGAAGAATGGTAAGACATAGCTCATTTAGCTCCTGTTCTTCAGTTAAACAGTAAAAAGGAATGTTAAAATCGTTGGCCATACCCCATACTTTTTTTTTAAATCCACGAATCTGCAAGTGCTTCAGCCACCTCTAGTTTTGTGCTTTCGAAGCATTAAAGGAGAAGGAAACCTACATTTTACACCCCAGAATCTGAACATTTACCCTCTAAAACACCAGTAAACTGTAAAATAGCAATACAGTAAATAGCATTAAAGTAATGTTAGCACTTGAAGAATGGATGAAATAACTGTGAGTATGTACAGTGACTGGCCACACCCCTGACCTCAGTCACATGCTCCTTTGCCTATTCTGTCCTGTAAAAGGATTGGCTAGAGGCTACTGGTGTGTTTTGTGGTGTGACCAACTGGACCAACTGTAACAAGTTCCTGCAGTATCTTAGGACTGAGCATTTGTAAAGAACATAATGGTCAGTGACCACTTTACCGGAACACGCATACCGGAACACTGGGATTAAAACCAAACCTCAAATTAGAAAGGTAAATTTCTCAACAACCATATGAAAATGAGAGGCGGGACACTGGAGATCTGCCTTCTATTTCAATGTTGTTTGAGGCTTTAGTTGCCCTTTAATTTATATACAGAGAAATAATAGGATAAGCAGATTTTAGTAATTGAAGTCAGAATTGAAATATATTTGTGCTGAACTTCCCATTAAGATAAACAACCTATTCACCAAGCAAATGTATAGGAAAGAGATCATCATTTTAATTTGGACTGTGCAAAGCTATGATGGGGCGCCATCCGTGCTTCATCCACAGTGGTTTTCTGGGAGGAACTGTCATAGGAAAAATAAGAAGTTCAGGCCCCCTAGGCTCCCAGCCCCCCCCCCTGTGGTTGCTCCCCCTGCTCCCCTGGTAGTTAAGCCCCTGACCCTGAATTAACTGGGTTTCCAGGAATTCCTGATACAAAGTGCTTGAAGTTGCAAGTTGTTTCATTCTTGCCTGCACCTGTGCTAAACCACAATATGATATAAATACTGATTGCAGATTTTCTTAACTGTCGCAGGTGCTATTATTGCACAATTCCTCTGGATGTTGGTTTTAATCAAACCTTTTCACACAGCATGTAATGTGGACCATTGGGATGTGGGGACTGTTTCCTTTACTGTTTAATTTTGCTGATTCTGCATCACACACCTGTGAGCAAACAATGGGGGTTGAGTGTTAATATGTTCTAATTTGTAAACCTGCTATGTGGTAAACATGTTTACAGAGGTTCATTCAGTCATGTGCATGAGAACATGCAGCTTATCGTAGTACAGTACTACCAGATGATTGGAGGAACCCATGAAGACATCAGCCAATCAGTGCAGCCCTGCTAATTCTAATTACTCCAAGATCTGTTAATTCCACCTGGAGCACAAGCAGGGTTACCATGTCATATTAAAAAGGGTACCTATTATTATATAATTGTATGGCTGGATTAGAATGAATGCTGTTTAATTGCAATCACTTTGCAATCAGTCCTGCTAATTAGATTTTTCAAATGTGTTTCTATTTATTCAAATTGCAACCTTTCCCTTTAAAACCCACTGTAAAAATCTACATTATCCAGACCAGTCCAGTCCATGGAATACATGCTGTATGGCAACACTCGCTAGCACAAGCCAATGTTAGTGGATGTGAGAAGCCCCCACTAAGCCCTCTGCCTACTATTCGGGAGACTTTCGCAGTGCTTGCAGTCACCATTTTTTTTGCGCTATGATAGGGCAACATCAAAAGCAGCACGTGGAAGCCACACTAATCGCACACTAATCGCACTTCATGCGTGACTCTGTGCGCTAGGTAGTGGTGCCTGGCCATCACCTGAAGAAGGGGGCAGTTTCAACCCCTGAAACGTTGTGAGTGTATGTGTGATTATCAATAAATGTTGAATTCACTTTGGAGAACAACCCTCTGCCTTGTTTTTTGTTTCCTGACCCTTAACCTTACTTAACTTAACCTTAACTATGTGTTTCTAATATGAAGCCTACTGGCAGGGTAAGGCATCAAAACAGCATTGTATGTAGAGATAAAATCCATGCCTACTACTCCTCCACCCGGCTTGTTTACATGACTTCCTTTACATGTCTTTTGAACAAGTATTGCTCTTTGTCTAATATTAGCATTACAGTCCTCAAACGTATGTCTCTTTTTCCTAAGATGCAGGTACACAAGGAATTTTCTCATCTGTGCTGGGCCGTACATTGGTGCAGCTGCTGTTTTATCTCCCTCCCATACAAACCATTGCCTTTGGGATGCAGCTGTTGCTTTCTCAGTGAGTTGCTCAGTTTTAAAGCAGACAGGAATACTGTGTCTCTGAAAAATTCATCTTAATATCTCTAACACCCCAGATACATGTGGGCCGACCATGTTCTTTTCTCCTGTCTTGCTTCTCACTGGCTATTTGTGTTCTTTTCTTTCTTTCTTCTAGTTTTACAAAGGCCCAGTGTGTATATACCGTATATACTCCAGTATAAGCTGACCCGAGCATAAGCCGAGGTAACTATTTTTCCCTCAAAATTAGGAAAACCTGATTAAACCGAGTATAAGCCGAGGGTTGAAATTATGACCACTACAACCTACTGATTCTGTATTGTTCTGATGTATATCTGTTGTATTCAATTATATCAACTGGACTTAAGTTTAGTTCTTGAAGACCTTTCGCTTAGTCATCCAACTGGCTTTCTCAATTCAGCATGACTTGTACAATAATCTATTGGCAATTATGTACCCTGGAAAATCCCAATTAACATTTACAATCTTCAAAGGTATGTACTTTATCCTTAAGATGCAGGTACATGGCTGATTCCTGACCCGAGTCATGTGAAAATAAGAAACCAACCTAAATAAAGTGGGTTCGACACAAACTGTCTGCCATGTACAATGCTGTTTTGACACCTTACCCTGGGCGTTCCCTAACACCTCTTAGCCACTATCCAATCACGCCCTTAACACCTGGCTGTGATATGCTAATCGGGTTTTTCCAGGGTACATAATTGCCACAGATTCTTGTACAAGTCATTCTGATGGAAAGCCAGTCGGATGACTACGAAACGTCTTCAAGGACTAAACTTCAAGTCCAGTTGATCTAATTGAATATAAAGATATACTATGCCCTGGATGAATGAGAACCTTCACAAGCATATTGTTCTAAGGCTTTAGTTGCCCTTTAAATGGACAGCAGACTTCCATACAGTAGTCACATACAGTAATAGCCAAATCCAGTATGGGACTACTGTATGAGACTACTGTATGGGAATTCTGCTGTGCATTTAAAGGGCAACTAAACCCTTAAACAATACAAATTAGAAGGCAATCTTTTTAACATAAATACCATCCTCCTGAATCTGTATTATTTTGAGGCATTAGTTTGTCCTTTAAATGGACATTGGGACAGTTAATTACATGGAATTCCTTTCACTTCACACTTCAGTAACTTACTACTATTTATAAGGGCTTTTTGCTTCTTTGGCCCCTCTCTCCCTAAGCTTTCTAGCTGCCTTTTCTACTATAATAATCAGCCACTTTGATCCACAGTATCTTGTACCTGATCTGTTTGTCCCTTGCAGACCCTTTTATGACTTTGTTAACACCTTCCACACTGATATTCCTTTTTTCTGGTTATTTCAACTATGAGCCAAACATTGTTAAATATCAGAGAGCACACAGACTTCATTGTAATCAGCTTGAAAAAGGAACTAGAATTTCTGAAAGCTTGCTATGATTATCTTAGTTGCCAATAAGGTATCACCTTTTACCACTTGTTATTTTTTATTTCAAAAGGGTTACCCTGTAAACATTTTTGACTGGCTAACACGGTACACCACCTTTCCCTGCATCTTAAATGGACAGTAATCCCATACAGTAACCCCCAATTCCTTGGAAACTACTACTCCCAGAATGCTTTAGTTGCTGGGAGTTGTAGTTTTCAAACATTTACAGTGGCAAAAAATTGGGGTTACTGTATGGGGTATAAAATTCGAATTAAAATGAAAAATATCTCGAAATTACATAATTTCTCGTATTTTCGAAAATTTTCGAATTACGTGTTTCTCGTATTTTCGAAAATTTTCAATTTACGGGAAATCTCGTAATTTCGAAAATTTTTTCCGAAAATACATGTAACCTCGTAATTTCGAAAATACGTATTTACGAAATAAGACATCCTCGTATTTTCGAAAATATTCGAAAATCCGCATTTTCGAAAATACGCGTAATCCTCGTAATTTCGAAAATTTTCGAATATACGTATTTCCGAAAGACGAGAAATCTAGTAATTTCGAATATTCGAGAAATCCCGCGTTCGGAAGGCGGAAAATCCGGAAAAATCCGCCGTTCGCAACGGGATAAATCCGCGGCGGATCCGGTTCGGATCCGCGACTGGCCATCCCTACTAAAGACTCAGAACAACACTGAATCAGAAGGCAGAGCACCATACATTTACACATGGCTAGGCCGTTCAGTACCATACCACAATAGTATTACATGGACTATTGTACATTATGACCAATTGCAGTTGTAAAAATATTTTTAAGTTAAAATTAAAATTAAAGATGCAGTATCACCTTTTATGACCTAGGGAATTAGGTGCTAATCCTGGGTACTATTAAGGTGGCTTGGTGTGTCCATAGGATATTTTTAGTTGATTTTAGATGTTTGTGGAGCAATCTAGTTCTTACATATTTCTCCTTATTGCTCCAACTCCCCAATTAAAAAGCACAAGTCTGTACAGAATCCCTAGATAATTTAACTCCAATTTGTCACATTCTGTATGACATTTCTTATTGATTACTCATTGATTAATTCTGTGTATATGTAAATGTAACGCAGGGATAGGGTTATTGTCCTAGTTAGGCATATCAGTATCGCAACAGCGTTCCAATGGCTCACGAATGCAAAAGACACATTATGTTGCTTATACTTGTCAATGCCCCCCCCCCCCCTTCTGCTGAAGCCCAGAGTAATTTTGGCTTTATATATATTCACAGTAACATCTGTTACTGCAATTTTATCTGCTTGTAAACAAGCAGTAATCCTATTTGATTTAATTTACAGATCTATGTTCCATTTGCCCTTTTGGAATTAAAGGTTAGTTTAAACATCCTT
Source organism: Hymenochirus boettgeri (assembly GCA_019447015.1). Classification (NCBI taxonomy): domain Eukaryota; kingdom Metazoa; phylum Chordata; class Amphibia; order Anura; family Pipidae; genus Hymenochirus; species Hymenochirus boettgeri. The sequence goes on along the minus strand of CM033469.1, from coordinate 365,457,517 downwards.
ATAGTCTGTCAAATTCGAATTTACAGAATTCATTCTGTTCCATGGCTGGTGTGGATCTTTTTTATCTTTGGATTTTAAGCTGTTCATGTATATAGGAATTAACGTAAAAACATATGAGAGGTCATTTTTTTTTTTGCAGAAATCACTTGTAGTGGCTACATGGATGGACCACTTCTTATTCCTATGGAAAGAAATGTGCAGCAGTATCTTGCACTAGCAACAGTCAAATGTGTAAAAAAAACACATGCTTTTTACTGCTGGCAAACAATGCCATACAGCCACGGCTAGAGCTGTACGGGGATACTATATAATATTGAGAATTACTGGTATTAATACATATACTGTAGTTCTGGTTGGTACAGGGATACTATATAATAATAGATTACTGGTATTAATACATATACTGTAGTTCTGGTTGGTACAGGGATACTATATAATATTGAGAATTACTGGTATTAATACATATCCTGTAGTTCTGGTTGGTACGGGGATTCTATATAATTGAGAATTACTGGTATTATACATATACTGTAGTTCTGGTTGGTACAGTGAACTATATAATATTGAGAATTACTGGTATTAATACATATACTGTAGTTCTGGTTGGTACGGGGATTCTATTATATTGAGAATTACTGGATTAATACATATACTGTAGTTCTGGTTGGTAAGGGGATACTATATAATATTGAGAATTACTGGTATTAATACTATACTGTAGTTCTGGTTGATCCAGGGACACTATATATTAATAAGAATTACTGGTATTAATACATATACTGTAGTTCTGGTTGGTACAGGGATACTATATAATATTGAGAATTACTGGTATTAATACATATACTGTAGTTCTGGTTGGTACGGGGATTCTATATAATATTGAGAATTACTGGTATTAATACATTATTGTAGTTCTGGTTGGTACAGTGATACTATATAATTGAGAATTACTGGTATTAATACATATACTGTAGTTCTGGTTGTTACGGGGATTCTATATAATTTGAGAATTACTGGTATTAATACATATGCTGTAGTTCTGGTTGGTAAGGGGATACTATAATAATTGAGAATTACTGGTATTAATACATATACTGTAGTTCTGGTTGATCCAGGGACACTATATATTATATAAGAATTACTGGTATTAATACATATACTACTGTAGTTCTGGTTGTACAGGGATACTATATAATATTGAGAATTACTGGTATAATACATAACTGTAGTTCTGGTTGGTACAGGGATACTATATATATTGAGAATTACTGGTATTAATACTATACTGTAGTTCTGGTTGTACGGGATACTATATAATATTGAGAATTACTGGTATTAATACATATACTGTAGTTCTGGTTGATCCAAGGACACTATATATTAATGAGAATTACTGGTGTTAATACATATACTGTAGTTCTGGTTGGAACAGGGATACTATATAAAAATGAGAATTACTGGTATTAATACATATACTGTAGTTCTGGTTGGTAAGGGGATACTATATAATATTGAGAATTACTGGTATTAATACATATACTGTAGTTCTGGTTGATCCAGGGACACTATATATTAATGATAAATTACTGGTATTAATACATATACTGTAGTTCTGGTTGGAACAGGGATACTATAAAATATTGAGATATTACGTATTATACATATACTACGTGTAGTTCGGTTGGTACAGGATACTAATTAATATTGAGAATTACTGGTATTAATACATATACTGTAGTTCTGGTTGGTACAGGGATACTATATAATATTGAGAATTACTGGTATTAATACATATACTGTAATTCTGGTTGGTACAGGGATACTATATAATATTGAGAATTACTGGCATTAATACATATACTGTAATTCTGGTTGGTACAGGGATACTATATAATATTGAAATTACTGGTATTAATACAATATTGTATTCTGGTTGGTACAGGGATACTATATAATATTGAGAATTACTGGTATTATACATATACTGTAGTTGTGGTTGGTACAGGATACTATATAATATTGAGAATCTGGTATTAATACATACTGTGTTAATACATGTACTGATGGACATATGTCTTTATAACTCATTAATATGCTACTATGTTACTTCTATATCATAGTTGTCTTCTTCCCCAAATGTTGCCACCCATTATTAAACTATATGAGCTTGTTTACACGGTTGCACAGAGGAATGCAACCAGCTGTGCCATTTGACGTCCCGCTGTGATTAACTGCTGTGCCTAGAAGAACAGGCTGGACCAGGGATAAAAGAATAACCAAGCCTCAATGTGGTTTGAGTATTTTTTTAAGGGGGTGGTATGTATGTATATATTTTCATGTACGGGTGGAAAGCCCTGCAACGATTTTCCCATTTATTTGTTATAAATGATATTGCGTTGGAGATATTAATCACTGCAAATGTTCACTTTTTAATTAGCACTGATGTAAGTCTAAGCTTGTTTGAAAAACAGCTCACAGAGATCTCTGGTCACTGACTGACTATACAGATCATCAAGTGGCTAATGATCAGTGGTCAAAGCAGCAAAGTAAATAATGTTAATTAAAATCGGGTCATACTATTGCTTTCCTAACTCATGTGAGAGAATTGGATTTTACAATAGGACAAAACAAAACTGTTCTGTCTATGAATATAATAAAATAGCATTTATTTGCACTTTTTTTTTAAATAATTGATTTGTTACATAGATGTATTGGAGTTCCTGGAAAAACTTTATATTGGAGGAATGTCTATTTTAATGATATAAGTTTGTGTAAGTTTGAGGAACAATCCCTTTAGCCCAATTAGATTTGTATGTTTTTGGAGAAGATCCAATCAGGCTAAAGGGAATATTACAATGTTAGCCTTCATCTCTTGTTAGTAAGGAAAACTGCTTGTGAATTGCTAGGGGCATATTTAGTAGCCTCAGACACCACGGGTTGGCGTAAAAGACAAGAACAGCATTGGTTGAACATTTCTGACCTGTGGCTGTATAATACCAATCGTACTAGAGTAAAGCAATGGTATTGTATACAGATCGTACAATTATGATGTAATATGATGATGTGCTGATGTACATTGTGATCGATTGTATACCACGATCATTGGAAGGCCAACCTATAGGAAGACATCAATAACATGTCCTACCATACATGTCCAACCATAGACACATCTTCCCAATGCATGCTGGCATGTAGGGCAAAGCCAGACAGAAGCAGACAGGAAGTACAACTTAATCTATCAAATCATCTTTGTCTAAGGTAAACCCAGAGATGAGATGTACCTAGCATTTTAGGTCCTCAATCTGGGTGCATTAAAAAGGGGGTGGTTTGGTTGAGATCTTAAAGGGGAACTGTGGTCTCCAAACAAGTTAATGAAAGGCCAGTTTCCTACCTTTAAAACGAGCCATCAACACCTCTCTACGTGCTCCACAGCCCAAGAATACAGAAATGACTGACCAAAAGTTAATGGTGGGAGGCTGACTTGTGACATTTCTGAGGCTTCTCCTGCACAGTGCCACGCAAGCATAAGCCCAGACTCCCTCAGTGTGTGAGGGAGACAGGAAGTCCCTCCTCCTCTCTGCTGTGTGAAGTCCTGACAGAGAAGGTAAGGGAATCTACAGCCTTCCTCTTTCACTGTGTGAAAACAGCCTTTCAGGCACAGTTCTCACTGCCTGAAAAGGCTGTTTCCACAGAGTTTTTCTGTGGGGGGGGGTGTGGGGTGTGTGTCTGAGTAACCCATGGCACCCGTGAGTGGCAGGGCTAAGACCACCTGCGAGTTGGCGGGGGCTTAGACACCCAGTGTGGGCGGGGCTTAGACCCCCGCAGTGCAGGGCCACAACGCCCCAAGTGGGTAGGGCAGACACCCACAGTGGGCTGGGCCACATGGGCTGTAAGAAATAGGCCATGGGGGCCTGCAACTTGAGGGACAATGGGGTCCATGAGTGGGAGGGACCAGGGGAGCTGCAAAGGGGAGGAGGAGACACAGGACAGATTGACTGACAGTTTCATAGCAGGAAGCAGGAAGTGCAGGGACCTGGTGATGCTGCTTCCATATCACACACAAAAATGTAAATATCTTCAAAACTATGCAAAATAAACAATGGAAATCAATTGCAAAATTCTCAGGGGAGCAATTCCTATCAATTTACCTCAATTTACCTAAAGTCATTTTGGACCACTGTTTCCCTTAAGTTCCCTTTGAAACAAAACTTATATGTATTAAAAAGACATATTTTACTGTCAATAACAAATAAATTTTACTGTCAATAACAAAAAACTTAAGCCCCCCCAAAAAGTGATGTACCTATCGTACCCTTTAGAACTTTTGAGCAGGTTTGGACATCAGCGATGTCTATAACATATTGGGTTGAACCTATTATGGTTTGCAGCTAAAATTTTCCTAACTGTGAAAGCTGATGGGTAACTCTTCCCATAAGTATCTTTAGTAGTTAATAAAAATTGATTATGATAATAGTTTGTGTTTTTTTCAATGGAAGGAATGGTATTGTTAGTGTGCTTACGAGAATTATTGTACTGTTAATTTTTAGATGAATGACAAAACAGATAAAACTTTAAAATCAATGATACCAAACAAATATCCAAAAACTAAAATGTTCCTATTGACATGTAGCCAAAATCCTCTATGTCTCCTGAGTACCATATATACTTGAGGTAAGTCGATCCGAGTACAAGTCGGGTCCCTATTTTTACCTGAAAAATTAGTAAAAACTTGATTGACTCCAGTAATAAACCGAGGGTAGAAATTATGACCACTACTGCCTTCTGATTCTGTATTGTTTGAGGCTTTAGTTTCCCTTTAAATGGACAGCAGAATTACCATACAGTAGTCCCATACAGTAATAGCCAAAACCAGTACCATTAACCCCCAATTCCTTGGCACTCCAGTGTTTGGAAACTACAACTCCTACATGCTTTGTTGCTGGGAATTGTAGTTTCTAAACATGTGGAGTGGCAAGGTTCAATAAACTTTTAATTAAGCTTACCATCATTCAATATAGTAAAGGCATTCTGACCCCATATAGTAAAGGGCCCTCTGACCCCCATATAGTAAAGGGCACTCTGACCCCATATAGTAAGGGCCCTCTGACCCCCATATAGTAAAGGGCGCTCTGACCCCAATGTTAAAAGTGTCACCTGAAGTTGTAGTTTCAAGCTGTCAGTTGCACTGAACTAGCATCCATTTTTTGCCCACACTGAGAAGACCCTTCAAATTTACAGCATCCATATGAGCAGTGACAGTGCTGATTACGTACAGGAACAGGAAGGATGTGAAAGGCAGATCCTGTAACTTTCTATGCAGGTGAAGAAGTTTTTTAACACAGCGCCACCTACTAGTTACTATCTGCACTTGCAGCATTTGGATCTAAATTAGGACTTGACCTAGTATAACTGAGATTAGGTTTTTAGGCTACTCCTAGCTGGTACTCTATATCTAAGTAGTAGAAAAGTAGTTGAAAAAGGTCAGTTCAATACCTTACCCTTTAGATACATGTTCCGTATCTTTATGGTAGTGCCTATGTTGCGCCCCAATACATAAAACGGTACAATATCATCACTCTTGACCCTTTTTATGAAATAAACCAGCCACAACCCTGGTATTACCCCATGTGCTCCACAAAACACCCGCATCACCCATCCACCAAACAGGACAAACCATGGCTGGGCAGGAGGCATGTGACATCAAACACATACAAACCACTAGTAAAAAAAGTACTGATTTTAAATTTACTATTAACCCTTCATTGCCAGCAGAACATTACATTAACCCTATAGTGTCATCAGACTTTACTATTAATACTTTCAGTGCCAGCCCCTTTCCAGAGAATTGCTATTACCCCTTCAGTTCCAGCAGATGTCCCCATAGTATTGCCATAACACTATCATTGCCAGCAGAGTATTACCTTTAACCCTTTCAGCTGCCAGCATTGACATGATATATAATATGTACCTACTTTCCACGTCTCCTCCATTGAATTGTTCACTCCTCACCCACTCTAAGTTCTATTGGAGAGTTGGGTGGAAGATAGAAAGAGGCAGGGATAGGGATCTCATGGCTGCTAGTCACAGGGTCACTGTTATAAAGTCTGCAACAGCTTTAACCTGGCATTTTAGAACTGTTCTCCTCAGTCCTATTAGCTGAGCTCATCCTCCCCCCTCCTTCCTTCACCTTCAGTTCATTTGCAAATTGCAACATTTGTTGCTATGTAGAGTGTGTGGAGTTCAGGCTCTGTACGAGATACAATGTTCTTACAGCTGAACAGAGACAGATCTAACACAGCAGTACCAGCTGACAGGTGATGGTAGGGAGAAGAATAGGCGCCCTGGATCAACATAGGTGCCTTAGTTCTTTGCCTAGGTGGCCTATGCCTAAAAACGGCCCTGCGTGTAAAGATTGATATTACTTTTCCAAACTAAAAAAACGGAGCTAAATGCAAACCTGAGAAAAATATTTGGTGTGTCGACCGCGGACTGAAATTTTTCGCTAAAATCAGGGCTGTTAACACAAATACCGACAAACAATCAGGCCTATTAATAAATTATTGTTAAAAATGGTGCTAATTTTGACCCAACAATCAGATGTTAGCTTTCAAACGGTAAATAAGATCTGATTGGTGGGCACAATTGCACCATTTTTAATGATAAGAACTTTTATTGAATCTCCCTGAAGACCTTTTAAAATAGGCCTGTCTGTCTTTTATCAGCAATGCATGCACTCATCTCCTAGTTCACCTCACCCCCCCCCCCACTAATCACCACCCTAAACCCACATTTTCCATACTTATCATTATCTCCGTTCCGAGAGAAGGAATCATACCAGTCCCTTCCTCTTTTATGAGTTTTTTTTCCCCATAGTAGTTTTAGTTGATCTTGGTGATTGTCGCCTTTTAGCCTGTTTTTGCCTGTTAGACCTGTTCATTTATTAATTTAAAAAAAGGAAAGGCCATGGTGTGTGGATGTTTATTTATTTTAATAAAAAGTCCAGGCTAAAACACATTTTTATGACTTATACCCTGAAACTATTGATTTCCTTGAGTAATTCCTAACCAAAATATACCGTGTGAGGTCGGTAAAATGTTTTACTACAACCCCTGCAATTGCATTGTCATTGTCTCCCTTGCTCTTGTGGTTAAGTGCACTGACATGCCAGTGTCAGTGGTTAGAGGGATGAGTGGCAAAGTTAGCAGTAAGAAAGATTTTATTGACTTCAACGCTTAAATATGATTTTGTATACTGTATGTTTGGTTTGAAAGGCACGTTTATTAAAATGGATTTTATTGGTTCCTGCATTTTAAGGCAAGTAACCCATGGACAAACAATATTGCCTCTCTTTCCAAATGAGTGGAGATTCACTGGAATGAAAAGTCAATCTTTCTAAGATTGGGGATCATGTGTTTTGGGATCCATAGATGACTGATAGGACCTGAGAGGGACTGACAATCTGTATTGTCCAGAATTTTATTTGCAGTCATGACAGAAAAAGAGAACTGGGGTGGGACAAAATGGCTGAGATAACTCCCTACAACACTGAAATCTGCAAAAAGCAGAGAAGAGTAACAGTTTCATGTTATAATCTGTGACATTATACCATGTTTATATGGTGCCATTTTCTATAACTTGTTTAGGCCCAGGCAATCTTAAAGTCTTCCGCTCCTAGCATCCATTATGGTAAGATGTGTTACTCCCCATTTATATTTTTCATCACATGAGTGATGGAATATTAGTGGCTGGGCAGGGTATATTAGTCCCATGGACAAGCTAATAAGCGGTCATTGCATCAGTGAACCTTACATGGTACAGAGAAATCAATGGAGGAGACAATGAAGATATCTGGTGCGTGAGAGGGAAGGAAACTGTGAGGTTGAACTGGTATCGTAAAGAAAAAGAAAAGCTGGAAATGTAAAGAAAGAACAAACGGTGGAAGTAGAGAAGGATAAATAGAATTAGAATTATGGAAAATGATAATAAAGTGATAACATAAGTAAAGGCTCGTGCACGTTATGATCCACCTGGCGTATCGGGTAACATACACGTCACGAAACAGCCGTGCATACATGTCATGCGTTGCGGTTGCGTGTCGGCCCCTATGATCACACATGTGAATGCACCTTCAGACGAACAGAGAATAAAAATAAAAAAGCAGAGAGAGAGTACCAGATAGACGAAGTGGGAGGAAAGGTGTGATGGAAATCAAGAGAAGAGAAAATGGGAGCCAGAAGGAGGAAGGAGTAGAAAATATTTGGATAAAGAAAAACAAGAATGAAATTTGACTTTTCCTATTAACCTGCGGTGCCATATTTATCTCTAACATTGCCAGTTATGCCAGCGTTGGCAGGCCTTTAGGCTTTTATCAGTATATAAATATTTTTTAACAGGTTGTGGCCATTGATACAAGTCCTATAATGGGTCGGGTATCCAGGGTTGCGGGTCTGACAAGCTGTGAGACAGGTGGGGGTATGAAACCACCAGGGAAGCAAATGTTACCCACACCATTGGCCAACTTCCTTTACTATTTCACACTCAATATATTTATATTTCTTTAAAATAAAAGGTACCTATAAATTTGACCTCACATGACTCCAACTGCAGGTGCATACGAACCTTTAAAGTTTAGTTCTTGAACACGTTTCACCTAGTCATCCGACTGGCTTTCTCAATTCAGAATGACTTGTACAAGAAACTGTTGGCAATATAAGTACCCTGGAAAGTCCCAATATCATATCACAGCCAGGTGTTAAGGGTGTGATTGGATAGTGGCTAAGAGGTGTTATAGAACGCCAGCGTAAGGTGTTAAAACAGCATTGTACATGGCAGACACTGGTGTTCAACCCACCCCACCACACACACCTCATTCAGGCTGGTGTTTCAATACCGAAACACAAGAAAAGAGACATCATATACGCAGTGCGTTAAGAAGGCTCAATTTGTATGTTTGGGAGACCAAACAGCAACTGCATCACGTATGGCCCAGCACAGAAGAGCCAATTCCTCGGTCAGCCATGTACTTGCATCTTAAGGATAAAGGCATACCTTTCAAGATGGTTATGTTAACATATTGGCAAGGAACAGGACTGATTCAAGAGAGGTGTCAAGGAAGCCATTTATGTGAAAATAAAGAAACCAAGCCTAATAGAGGTTGTGTGTGTGTGTGTGGGGGGGGGGGGTTCACTGTCTGCCATGTACAATGCTGTTTTAACACCTTACTCTGGGCGTTCCTATAACACCTCTTAGCCACTATCTAATCACACCCTTAACACACACCTGGCTGTGATATGCTAATTGGGATTTTCCAGGGTACATAATTGCCACAGATTCTTTGTACAAGTCATTCTGAATTGAGAAAGCCAGTCGGATGACTAGCGAAACGTCTTCAAGAACTAAACTTCAAGTCCAGTTGATGTAATTGAATACAGATATACAGATTACAACAGATATACCATGACCTGGATGAATGAGAACCTTCACACGCATGACTCCAACTTTTTCACACAAAAGCTCAGGATCTATTATTGCCCTTAAAATATAATGTGATCACATCTGGTAACCCTTTATTGCTGATTTAGGGTATCTTCTACAGCTCAGGATCTACTAATAATGTACAGCAGCTGCCATGGTAACCTGTAATCATTCTGTGATTAGAATGCGGCTGTTCTCTTGGTTGCTATATGTGATGTGGGCAAATCATACAAACTCATTACAGAGGTATATCGAATAAGTGAATGTTTATGTGACAGTCTGTCTTGGTTGAGAATCTGTCACGTGTTCAAAGGACTGCATATTTCTTCTACAGTTTGTTATGGTTTAAGGACAACCAGTATTGTTATTGGTTTAAGGACATACAGTATTGTTATTGGTTTAAGGACATACAGTTTGTTATGGTTTAAGGACAAACAGTATGTTATAATGCAATAAACTAGAGAGTTACTCTAACTGATCATTAGTATCTAGTATTCGCTTGACAATAAATGTTTTGCATCACATTCCTTAAAGCAAACTGTAGAGCTCGGTTACTGGGGCAACCGCACCGCAGTTCTGACCTGAGAGAAAAGTTTGAAGATGGGAGGGCATAAAGTTAACAGGAGAAGAGTTAGCGAGGATGGAAAAACCAGTTTCACTACAAAATATTTTCTGCTACGTTTGAAACTGGACAAAACAATCTCGATCGAATTGTAAATGTATGATTGCGCTGTAAAATGACCTTCCCTTTAAGGCAGATGTGTAGTTAGTGCAGCCTTGGACCCAGGTGCATTTCATTAAGAAGTGACAGTTGGGATTTGACACATGAGTCTGAAAACTCAGATGTTCATGTTCCATTGAGCTTCTATATTGAATGGGGAAAAAATGTCCCGAAATTCACCGATAACGCGGAACACTTCCATGGATTCCTTAGCTAGAAGATAGCACCACTCCTTCTAGGAGTCCTGCAATTCCATAAAGAATTCTCTCTAGCTTGAAAACTGTGGGAGGGACAAAGTACAGAGAAGTACAAAGAACCTTCCAGATAATGTTGGGTCTGAGCATCTTTTAACTGGTGACTGTAAGATTAGAAGCAAAGGGCAACCCTGCAGCAACTCTATGTCTTCCATCCACTCATCCCACTCCCACCAGTCTTCACATCCACCTGCCCCCCCCTCTTACTCAATCCCTCCCTGCCCAAGTGCTACTGACAGTGTATATCCTACTACATATCCACAGGTACATGTGTGTTTGTCATTATACATAGAATGCTGCTGTGCCATTTACCAATCTCATTCGATGCCATCTGTCAAAGTGGAGCTGTTCTATCTGCTAAGTGCTTTTGGCCAAACAGTTAGGCTGGGTACACATGGAGGGACAATTTGACCCGACTGATTGCTCTACGTCGGTCCTGCAAATTTGCCCGCATCCGAATTTGTGATCAATCACCGTGCGGCTCCTAGGAACCGCACAATCGATCGTGATTGTCTGGTGTGTACCCAGCCTTAGTGACAATATGCCTGCCTACAGTTCAACTTTTCTATTTATACAGAGCCAACAGTACCTGGTACCAGGAGGGAACACTACAACCAGTGTAACTTATTAAAAGGGAAATATACCCCCCCAGGCACCCACCCCATATCAACAGTATCCTGGGTGAAAACCACTTTCTCATCACCACTAGAGATGGACTAGAACTCGAATCCGAGTTAGAGCCGAACTATTCGATTCGAACGGACTCGGACTTCTCGAACTATCCCGGACCGGATTTTGATATTTTCCAGACTTTTGATAATTCGAAATGTTCAAACTTTCAAGGCATGCAAATTGCGAGTAAAATGTCTATTATACCAATACGTGAGTAAATATCGAATTCTTGAATCCGCGAGTAATATGTCTATAAACCAACACAGCGGTAAATATCGAATTCTCAAATCCACAAGTAAAATGTCTATTATACCAACCGCAAGTAAATATCGATTCTCGAATCCGAGAGTAAAATGTCTATTATACTAATACCAAGTAAATATTCGAATTCTCGAATCTGCAGTAAAATGTCTATTATACCAATACTAGCGAGTAATATCAAATTATCGAATCCACGGTAAATGTCTATTATACCAATACGCGAGTAAATATCAAATTATCGAATCCACGAGTAAATGTCTATTATACCAATCGCGAGTAATATCAAATTATCGAATGCACAGTAAATGTCTATTATACAATACGCGTAATATTCCAAATTATCGAATCCACGAGTAAATGTCTATTATACCAATACGCGAGTAATATCAAATTAATCGAATCCACGAGTAATGTCTATTATACCAATAAGCGAGTAAATATCGAAATTCTCGAATCTGCACGTAAAATGTCTATTATACCAATACGTGAGTAAATATCGAATTCTCAAATCCGTGAGTAAAATGTCTATAATATATATACGCGAGTAAAATCAATATCGAATCCGCAAGTAAATGTCTATTATACACATATGAGAGTAAAATATCAAATTCTTAAATCCGCGAGTAACATGTCTATTATACCATACGTGAGTAAATATCAAATTCTGGAATCTGTGGTAAAATGTCTATTATACTAAACACAGTAAATCGAATTCTCGAATCTGCAAGTAAAATGTCTATTATACCAATATGCGAGTAAATATCAAATTATCAAATCCACAAGTAAAATGTCTATTAAACCAATAAGCGATTAAATATCGAAATTCTCGAATCTGCGAGAAAATGTCTATTATACCAATACGTAAGTAAATATTGTATGTCGATCCACGATAAAATGTCTATTATACTTATACGCGAGTAAATTTTGAATTCTCGAATCTGCTGTAAATGTCTACTATATCTATACGTGAGTAAATATCGAATATCGAATCCGCGAGTAAAATCTATTAAACCTATAGTCCGTGCACGGTTGAACATCAAGGGGACTGCGTATCGAGGCTACACATCACAGGATATCACATATTTTACTCGAATCCCTGAGTAAATGTCTATTATACCATATGCGAGTAAATTTCGAATTCTCGAATCCGCGAGTAAAATGTCTATTATACCAACTACGCAAGTAAATATTGAATTCTTGAATCCATGAGTAAAATGTCTATTATACCAATACGCAAGTAAATTCGAATACTCGAATCCACGAGTAAATGTCTATTATACCAATACGCAAGTAAATATCGAATTCTTGAATCCCGAGTAAAATGTCTATTATACCATACGCAAGTAAATATCGAATACTCGAATCCACGAGTAAAATGTCTATTACCAATACGCAAGTAAATATTGAATTCTTGAATCCACGAGTAAAATGTCTATTATAACATACGCAAGTAAATATCGAATACTCGAATCCACGAGTAAAATGTCTATTATACCAATACGCAAGGTAAATATCGAATTTCGAATCCGCGAGTAAAATGTCTATTATACCAATACGCAAGTAAATATCGATTACTCGAATCCACGAGTAAAATGTCTATATACCAAACGCAAGTAAATATCGAATTCTTCAATCCGCGAGTAAAATGTCTATTATACCAATACGCAAGTAAAATATCAAATTCTCGAATCCACAAGTAAAATGTCTATTACCAATACGCGAGTAAATATCGAATTCTCGAATCCACAAGTAAATGTTCTTTTATACCAATACATACGCCGAGTAATATCGAATTCTCGAATCCACAAGTAAAATGTCTATCGCGAGTCCATTCATGGGATAATTATCAAATTTTCGAACGCGAGAGCTTGAAAGTAGCGAGCGTGAGAGAAAATCGAGTTTTTGAAAGTCCTAGATATTCGAACATTGTTCCACAAGCCATTTACATTAAGTTACCATTGATGTTTTAGTTGTATTTCATTCAAACTTTTTCAAACTATTTGACTCCCTTGACTTTTAATGGGTCCGTTTTCAAACTTTCCATATGTTCGAAAGTTCTAAAACGTCCAAACTTTCCAAGATCAGCCATCTCTAATCACCACTGGTTTCTTTTCAGATAAGATGAATAACTTACTTTAAGTCTCCCTTGCATCACTGGTATGCTCCACTTCTCTCTATCTTACAGCAACAAGGACCAATGAGAACACATGTCCTATCTGTAAAAAAGCTTGGCTTCCCATTGGCCACATCATGGGCATGGGCTGAATGAGTCAACTTTCATGGATGGAACATTTCAATGGACACGTACACATCAAGTTTATGCTTTTTATGCAAACTGTCTCTAAATTATATTTGGCAGCCTGTATATAGCACTGTATTTAGCTCTTTCTGTACATACAACCAGCCCTGGCCTGGCACACCCGCTCGGCCCCACCCAGGACACCCAAGTCCCACCTACCGCAGAACAATGCTGTGTGGTTTTCCTTCAGATTGGGTCAGTACCACCCACACCGGAAGAGTTGGTTTGTATGGAATAGTATTAAAGTTGTATGGAATAGTATTATAAGTTGTATGGATAGTTATTAAGTTTGCTGTGGCAAGGAGTAGGATTGCATATTCTACCTCCCAATATCAATGCAATTCCTTGGCCTTCTGTATTAAAGATAGTGCTTAAACCGGGAAGCCTGGCAGAAGCCTTTTTTTCATGGTAGCCCTTCTCACAAACCTATTGGAAGGTAAATAAGTATCCTATCTCCCTGTCCCAGATACTTTTCATTTTAACTGTTTTTTTTTTAAACTTTATGTACAAAAGTTCTCCTTTGTTTGACTGTCTTAGTTTTGCATCACTTTCATAAACCAACATTTATTCAGTGCCAAATAAATTCATCATTATATTAAATTACCATAATAATAACTTTAAATCATTTTACCCATCAACGAATAACCTAAAATTACAATACAAAAAATAAACAAAAAAACCCTGAAATAAAGTGTGAAACGTAGAGCTTCACTTTATCAATTAGCACATGTCCTGTGATCTTGAAAGGCCGCACCAGCAAGGTTATACATTATATACTGTAATAAATAACCCAGAATCCATTTCTACTGTTCTCGTACATGGGGAAATGTGCTAATTAATCATGGAGACTCCCCCACACCAATACGAACTGTCAAGATTGTTTTTAATGACTTCCTTTGGGAACATTTTTGATTATTTATTTATGTGTAAATATATTAAAGATAATTTTGGCATATAATATAGATCTGTGTATATTTGTTACTGATTGGCTGTTGTGGCACAGTATTGTTTTGTCCCATAGTATAACAGTGTACAGTATAAATAGTTCTTCATTCAAGCATGACTCACTTTAGATTTAATTATGCTATAAATTGGAATTTGATGCATTTGGTATCTAGATTTAAAAACTGATTGACAGATCATTTTTAACACTTGGAATTATCCAAGAAAAAATGTTAACCTGGTGAAGCTTTAATATTGATTAATATTGTTACTAGAGGGCAACATTTCACTGTTACGCAAAGAATCAAGGCAATCACAGTGCTAAGAACACATAGATCATATATATTCAATATATTTAACAGGTTTTGCCCTTGGAACAGATCCCCCTGTCTTTACCAGGTTCTATGCAATTTTGTTGCTATACTTTAGCATTTAAATAAACTTCCTGTGAAACAAATCTGAGCAGTTTTGTGCCATCTCTATTGGTTATCAATTTAGAATACTGAAACAAACAAAAAAAACCAAACACATTACCATACTAAAGAATGAAGAAGCTTAAAGAGACACTAAACTCATGTAAAATGAACTGTTCTCTGGCTCCTCCCACCGTCTGTGTCCCTGACACTGTCCTGTCTTGTTCAAAGGGAATTATATTTTAATGAAGAGGAGGACATACTGGGTAAGAAGACAGAAAGTTGACAGATTCTGCCACATGATCCCTTAAAGAGCATCTATAGTGAAAAAAACACATTGCCCCTTTGCAAAGTTAAATTCATGTACTCTGTACTGCCTTAATCCTATCTCTGTCAGTGACTTTGTTTAACCATGGTGTCAGATCTGTGTGCAGCACTTCCCCTTCCCCCTCCCCTCTTTACCTCCTCTATGTCTCAACTCCGGCTAACTGACAGCTTATCATGTGCAGTAGGAGTTAAAGTTCAACATCCTAAAAAACACACCCACGCACAGTGGCCAATAGAAAGCAAGCTGTCCTGGAGACATGGAAGAAGGAGATCAGTACAGTTTCGATCTCTCTCTTTGTGACCCATCATCAATCAGTGAAAGCTATTAAGAAGGGGGGTCAAGTGCAGCCTTATCCTACCTCTCTCCCCCTGCTAATGCTCTTATCTCTATGTGTTATTACAGAGCAGGGAGGGGGGATCACATCACAGGAATTTGATTGACAGTCCAAGTAGGAGTAGAGGAATGCAATCACGTATTCTTCTAACTGGTGTATCTCAGGACAGAGAGGGAATCTGAAAAAGTGAAGACACTCTGGGGTGTAGGGAATTATAGAACACATGGAGAAAGAAAAAAAAGTTCATTTCCCACTATAGATGCCCTTTAAGGAACTGTGTCAGTGCAAGCTGCATTTTTCGGTTCTGCAATGGCCCCCCTTCTTCTCATGATGCTCACTTTCTGCAATGTTCCTTACAGTAATGTCTACATCAGTGGTCAAACATGCTCAGGATTCTCCTAGGCATCTGATATCTCAGGGGACAAGACCTAACAGACAATATTATTTTGTGTCTGCGTACAGGAGGTTAGTACTTTGGAAATATTTATTTATGCACAAAGACATCACGGGAGAGCAGATTAAAGGGAATGACCACCTCTTATATGCAGGTATGCAGGACCCCCCAAAACCTATTTTTCGTTTTGTTAAATATAGTATTCTGTTGGCGCTTCCCTGTCTCTCGGCTCCCCCTCCACTGCAGCTGCTGTCTTTTTGTGTTCCAGAGCGCCACAGTGGAGGCTCGTCTGGGAATGACAGTCGGTGATTGGCCAGGACGTCACCCGGAAGTGCCAGAATCGAGGAGCTGGTGAGTATGATTTCTCTTACTGGGAGCAGAATTACTATATTTAACAAAACGAAAAGTAGGTTTTGGGGGTTCTGCATACTATATATATTTTTTAGAAGGGGTGGACATTCCCTTTAAAAGTTATTAGAATACTCCTTTCCTCTTGAGAGCACATGTATTTAGCTGAACTTTCCCTTTAAGCTGGACTAGGAATAGCAATCATTACTGTACATACCATGCACACTTAAACTGAGCTTCCTGGGGATTCTGGGTATTATAGTTATGCCAAAGACCACTTGTCTGTGAACAATCCTTTGTTCATGTTAGCAGTGGACACAGCAAAAGTTCAGGAGATTTTATTTCCCAGAGGCCTGTCATCTGTCACTAATTATGAGTAGAAAGAAATACTACACACGACAATCCCCCCAATGTTTATTATGCAATCAATCTATGGTATCTCTAATAGATCATTTTTTTCAAATCCAAACTATGCCTATCACAATGACGCCATCCCATGAAACAGATAGCATGCTGTAATTACAATTTCAATTAAAACAAAAATAGGATTATAGGAAAGAATTTTTGTACCTGCTTATCGAACAAGCTTAAAAATACGTCTACATTACATGCGATGACAAAACGGTACATCGATATGTCAGCTTAATGATACATTATCATCTCTATAGACATGCAAATTTAATAACAAAACATTTATTTTGTCAAAGCCCCAGTGCTCTCCAGGATATGTGCTTATTGTATTACCAGTTAACACTTGATTGTGTTTTCCTTTTCATGCTAATTATAATTGACTTCGTTTATAATTGACAAATAACAATTAAGTGCTAGTAATGCAAATTATTACTTTATACTATATTCCCACCATCAGATAAGAACTAGTGTTGCACTTTTTAACGTGTGATCAGATCCCGCATCAAAATGGATCGTTGTGGCCTAGTCCTTAAATATATTTTACCCTGACTTATAGCTCAGAAAATGTTGATTTTCCTTTTAATATTATCCAACATTTGTTTCCAGTCCAGAAATCCTTCAGTGTTCTCCGCTCGTCCCCTTAGCTCATTGAGCTCACACACATGCTCACTGTTGTTCCAGTACAGAAGAAAGAATTGTCCATCAGTTAATTTTTTTTAGATTTCCTCCATCTCTATCATCATGAGAACAACTTATACCCATTGATGTATGTCTGTATGTATGTATAATTTTATTTATATACGCGCCACTTGGTTTAAATAAATGATAGCAATTACAATATATAGATACATTAAATTTAAATAAATAAAGTTTAATAGGTTAAGAATATATATATATATTAGATATATATATATATATATATATATATATATATATATATGTGAGATGTGCCTTGACATATTAGGAGAGAGATCCCTGTCTAAAGAGCTTCAATCTAAGTGGGAGGGACAACATACAGATACAAGTGTGGGGAGGGACAAAATGCTCAGGCACCTAACAATCATTAAGGGTTAGGTCCCACTTTGCGTGTTGCATTCCGTTTTCTGTTTTGCGTGCATGTTATGTGTTCGAATCTGTGGTCTATTTTTTATCTGCATGGCGTACACATGACTTTGGTCCATGTGTGTCATAATTGCACTTTAATAATAGTCTATGGAATGCAAAAAAAAAAACGCGGACAACTTTTCTCCATTGTTCCCTGTTGATTTTCAAAAACTGCACACACAGCCAAATGAACTAGAAACGAGGAAACACGCGTACAAATACATGTCTGTTAACCTGCTAATAGACAGGAAGTGGACAAAATGTATTGTCCTAAATGCACTCAAAACGGACAGCAAAGCACATAGTGGGAACTTAGTCCTAATAGTGCTGGTTTTCAAAAAGTAGGATAGCAAAGCGAGAGAGAGATTTCCAAAATCAGGGGGCAGCAAGAGAATGGTTTAAAATGGGAGGAAGAGTGTTCGTAGGGGGGTTTGTAGTGGCATCTCCACTTTAAAATAAAAACCTTGCCACTTTTCATTCTTGCCCCGATCCAAATTGATAATTGTGCACTTTATTAGATGTATTACTAACCAGTTATTAAGGGATAATTATTGTTATTAATATTTTTATTATTATTAAATATTATATATACAACTAGACTGGTTACAATGCATTAATAAACTGGTATAATAGCAGTTGGGGCTGCGGGCAGATTACTGACAGTATCCAGTCAAAATGAATGATACCCATTAAACCTATTTCAGTTTCTTTTTGACTCTACTTTTTAGGTTATTTTTTTTACACAGTCTCCTTTCTCACAGATTCTAGTGTTTGGCAGGGTAGCTGAGTCTGTCCAATTTCTATGCCTTATGAAGTATTTTTGACAGTCACTTAAAATAGCTGATTTACTTCCCAGCCGTTTGAATCCTTTTCATTGCTTTACACTATAGATGGATGTGCAGTGCTTTACTATGTTTTAATTTAGAAGGAGGCCATTGCTATAATAGAAATGTAATTCTGTAGCACTAAGTAGATTTATATCGCAATATATGTATATACCTTTAAGAGTGATATAAACCTGGAAGAAAATAATAGCTGGTTATACTAGAGATGGACTAGAACTTGAACCCGAGTTTGAAACGAATTCGGACGTTTCGAACTATCCCTGACCCGGATTTCGATATTTTCCGGACTTTTGATAATTAACGACTGTTCGAGGAAATCGAATATGCGAGTAAAATGCCTATTATACCTATACGCGGAGCATCGAATCCGCAAGTAAAATGTCCATTAAACCTATACGCCAGCATCGAATCCGCGAGTAAAATGTCCATGATACCTAGGCGTGCACATCCAATGTTCAATCGCGAGAGCTCAAAAATAGTGCAAATGAGAGTAAAAATTGATTTTTTCGAATGTCCTGGATATTCGAACATGTTCCCCAGACCATTTCCCAGTCCACAGCCATTTACATTAAGTTACCATCGATATTTTAATTGTATTTCATTAGAAATTTTCGAACTATTTGACTCCATTGACTTTAATGGGTCCATCTTCGAACAGTCGAACTTTCCATATAGTTCGAAAGTTCGAAAACGGACCGAACTTTCGAAAGATCGGCCATCTCTAGTTGATACGAACTGATCCTTAGCTAAAAATATCAAAGTCAACAGGACTGATCTGGAACTGTTTATATATCTGGATTCACTGGAACTTGAAGTGAACACCTTCAGTACCTTTTATGATAAGGAGGTTGTTCTGATAATTTGAAAAAACTTAAAGTGAAAGTTTGGCACAACTAGACTTGCTTTCACTAGCTGTGCTGAAATGCTAGAGTCATTTTTTAATGTGAGTAATACATGTTTTAAATTGTGCTGACGCTTTTTTACTATATGACTATTTTTTGGAACTGCACCCGGGCATTGACAGTCAACTATACAACCCCTTCCAGGATTTTACTGTCTTTGGGGAAAGTGCTGGCACTGAAAGTGTTAATAGCAATACTCTGGGGAAAGTGCTGGCACTAAAAGTGTTAATAGCAATACTCTGGGGAAGTGCTGGCTACTAGAGACGAGTCTGGGTAGGGATATTCATTAAAAGGTACTTCTTTATTAATACATCTTTAAAAACAGAGATGAAAGAATAGGGGTCAGAGCACAGTCATTGGGAAATCCCTTAATCATACAATACTTAGAATACACAGAGAGACAGAAAAAAACAAGGACAGGAGAAAACCCAATCACTGCGTACCTATAATATAAAGAAAACAGACCAGACATACTAATCCCAGACTCCCCATTTTACTGGTACAGAGGAATGAAAAATTGCTATGAATAAATTCCAATCCATGATGGCATCAATGAAAATGACAGCTGCCCTAACACAAGACAAAAGAATTATAAACCACAGGCAAAACAACAATACAAAAATTTGCATTACACAACTTCCTCCCTAATGAAATCATGCACATTTCCAGCCATAAAACATATACCCCCCACCCTAACCCTAATCCAACCTCACCCGAATCCAACCTCATCCGAATCCAACATCACCCCAATCAACATCCCCCCAATCCAACATCCCCCTAATCCAACATCACCCCAATCCAACATCACCCTAATCCAATGTCTTCAGGAGAGATTAAGAATGGGAAGCTGGGGGAGGACCCTGTGGTCGGACCAGACCCCCAAAACATCTCCATGTTTCAGAGCCCATAGAACGTAAACCTTGAAAGGGGGAGTCAGTATAGATACGATTCTGTAATGATACTCAGGGAGATTCAATAAAAGTTCTTATCGTTAATATTGGTGCTTATTTTTCCCCAACACGTGAAAGCTAACATCTAATTAGTTGGGGCAAAATTAGCACCATTTTTAATGATAAGAATTTTTATTGAACCTCCCTGTATGTTTTACGGGTGGGTTAAAGCTGGATTATCAAGTTGGTGCACTATAGATAATGGAAATAAGTAATAATAAGTAATAATTTGCACAGCCCGTTAATCGCGCTAAATGCGTTTGGTTTATTTGACAACGGAAATTTCCAACAATGACCAATACAGGGCACCCTCTGCCATTGGGACAGCCGCACCCAAATCAGAACATCTGGTTACCCTGTTAAACTGACACAGCACATGACCCTTCACATAAGATACAATGGATAACTAAATGTAAGATGTGCATTATTTTAGTGAAATAAAGAATAAAGTATTATTGTATACCTTTGGTAAGTATATAACCAGCTTTATGAACTGTGCTCTGATGGTGATCTTCTCAGTTAAACAGTTTTCCATAATTCGCAGTGTGTCTTTCCATTAATTATTTCTATCTCTGCTTCTTTGTAACATGACCATTTATAACTATATTGTTATACCTTATTGCCTCAGTTAGGCTGGGTACACACCAGCCGATATTTTCGGTAGGCTGGCTGCGGCCAACAACGTCTGGACGAATGAACAAATGAATGATCGGACGCGTCCCTATGGGACCACACGATTGATCATTTGCAAATTCGGCCACGGACGAATTTGCAGCGACCGACAGACATTTGTCCCAGCCGAGCTCTCGGTTGGGACAAATAGTCCGGCCGTGTGTACCCAGCCGTGTGCATCTCTACCTGCGGCTGTGCAGTAGTAATCCCGTGATCAATAGTTAGACATTCTTTCTCATGCTGACAGCTTTGTAGTCTGAGAGCTGCGTCAGTACAGTTAGGAGGGTCTGGCTGGAAGACTAACAGGACAGCAGTCAAATGACCTTTAAACATGTTTTAAACATCCCTTTAATTCTCCGTTAAGGGATCACACTGAATAAGACTTCCATTTTCCGCGTGCAGACAGTAACCTCTGTCAAACAGTAGAATATTCTGTATGATATGAACTCTGGGTGGTTTTGCATCCCTAGTTATGTTACTTATACTTGATCTCCAATGTTGGACTGAACACTACAGAAAGATTGTGACTACGTGAACCCCATATAATTAACTCTAAACAACGAAGTACAAATATATATATATATGCTTCTCAATGCTGCTCCTCTAATATCTGTATCTGCCTGGATCCTTAGGAAATTTGTGGTTCATTCCCTCTGCTTGAAAGCAGGGGTGAAACTGCAGGCACCCCAGCTTTACAGCCAGCTACACCCCCCCTCCCGTATACATCTTTTAATCAATCTCCCCGATTAGCAGTTTTTAAACAGCTGCTCGAACTTACAATATAGAGGTGCGCATGATCAGCTGTTTAAAACCACTGTACCGGACTTGCAGCAGTTTTAAACAGCTGACTGTGTGCACGTTTACTTAACGTTTGCCCGATCAGCTCTTTAAAAAATTTGCGGCCCTCTTAGCCCCGCTCACTGTTGCGGTTATTGAAAATGTGCAGAATAAGCTTTTCCACTTTTTCAGTGCGGTTTAAACATTTTTTTTGCTGTGTATTAAATATATTCTGACTTTTATGTGGTTCCTGACAAAAAAGTATTTTTGTATTAGTTTAAAAATGTGGCCACTGTAAATACCGTCCGTAGGTTACGTTAAATCCATAGATTAGTTGCATTATCTGGAATCAAAATGGAGCTAGGAAGTTCTGTAGGAAATTATTTGGAGCAGAAATGCACCCAGACCAGAGTTTCCCAAAGGCTGTACCTTCAGAGAGACAGAAATGGGCCTCAAGATATTGGTAGTGAAATATTTCCACCAGTTTAATATCTATATTAAACACAGTCATAGAGGCACAGGACAAGTTGTTTACCCCTAATGGGACGTTGTGCATGTAACAGCTAATAGAAATGTATTAGAACAAAAAGAAAAAGGAAGTACAGCACTCACTAGTGATATATGTACAAATATATACACACCCTTTATTATAAATATTTGCAAGAAATGGGGTATATAGCACAGGATGCTACATAGTTAAAAACAATTAAAAACACAGATACACAATTGCCCCCACACCTAAAGAATGTAAGAATATAAGTAGCTAATGCAAGCCTCCAACCCAGGTAAACCCATAATTAGAGATGGCCGAACTTCTGAAAGTTCGAAAACGGACCCATTAAAGTCAATGGGAGTCAAATACCGTATATACTCGAGTATAAACCGACCCGAGTATAAACCGAGGTACCCAATTTCAGCTAAAAATCCTAATAAAAGTTGTTGACCCGAGTATAAACCGAGGGTAGAAATGCCAACTCACTTGGCATTCAAGATGTTTGGAAACTACAACTTCCAGCATGCTTTATTAGCTGGGAGTTGTAGTTTCCAAACATCTTGAATGCCAAGTTTCTACCCTTGGTTTATACTCGAGTCAACTACTTTTATTAGATTTTTTAGGTGAAATTGGGTACCTCGGTTTATACTCGGGTCGGTTT
>CM033469.1:365145449-365434049 GCA_019447015.1 Hymenochirus boettgeri | reverse complement strand
TAACACCTCTCTTGAACCAGTCACGTTCCTTCGCCAGTATGTTAACACTACAATCTCTTGACTGGTTCAAGAGAGGTGTTAAGGAGGCCATTTATGTGAAAATAAAGAAACCAAGCCTAAATAGAGGTGGGGGGGTTCGACACCAACTGTCTGCCATGTACAATGCTGTTTTAACACCTTACTCTGGGCGTTCCTATAACACCTCTTTGCCACTATCTAATCACACCCTTAACACCTGGCTGTGATATGCTAATTGGGATTTTCCAGGGTACATAATTGCCACAGATTCTTGTACAAGTCATTCTGAATTGAGAAAGCCAGTTGGATGACTAGCGAAACGTCTTCAAGAACTACATTTCAAGTCCAGCTGATATAATTGAATACAACAGATATACCATGACCTGGATGAATGAGAACCTTCACAAGCATATCCCATAAACAATTTGAACATTCGATAATTATCCCATAAACAATTTGAACATTCGATAATTATGCCATAAACAATTTGAACATTCGATAATTATCCCATAAACAATTTGAACATTCGATAATTATCCCATAAACGATTTGAACATTCGATAATTATGCCATAAACAATTTGAACATTCGATAATTATCCCATAAACAATTTGAACATTCGATAATTATCCCATAAACGATTAGAACATTCGATAATTATCCCATAAACAATTTGAACATTCGATAATTATCCCATAAACAATTTGGACATTCGATAATTATCCCATAAACGATTAGAACATTCTATAATTATCCCATAAACGATTAGAACATTCGATAATTATCCCATAAACGGCACACGGCGTTAGGTCGGGGGTCGTTCGTTAACCTAACACACTATAAGCTTTTCCCTTCTAAAGTAGCAGATACATTTCAACCTCCACCAGAAAAGCCTCTCTTTACAGTTAATAGTCATTTTCATACATAGACAGTTCGTTTCTAACAACAGCTTGTGGATTCTAACAGAATGGAAACCCAGCCATAACACAAAGTCTTACATAACTGAACAGACTCAACAATTAGCAGATGGATGTAATTCAATCCAATGCCCCAGTGAATGTTCGTTTTCTGCATTTGTGTATGTCGCTGTCTTCTCTATTGTCCGGCTCGGGAATTCTCCAACACGTTGATCGCTGTCCACATCTGCAGGTCTTCTGTGATTGGTGTCCATCTGTTCATATGATATTAATGATGTGTAGGTGTGGAGTACACTGGTGATACTAGCAATTAATCTAAGAGTTTTAATCAACTGAACTGAACAATGGGGACTGCAGGCTACTATTGTTCTGAAAAATAAATTGCAGGGGAACAATGTTAAGCATAATACACACAATGTAATATTTCCTCCTGACCGACCAATCGGCTCTTTCCACCATTTGGTCAGGAAGTCCTTCTTCTTGGCCAAATGTTGGTTGTGGAAATAGTGGCCGTGGCCGACATTTTGCCGCAGACGCACGTGCGGTTCATAGAGGACCACCCGATTGCCCGTGGTTTTCAGACATGTCCGATTGTGCGTTCGTCCCATTTGGATGTCCCAAATACCATGCAATTATTTTTGGTATATCTGTAATATTCAGTCATCCAGGTCATGGTATATCTGTAATATTCATTTATCCAGTTCATGGTATATCTGTAATATTCATTCATCCAGGTCATGGTATATCTGGATTCGATAATTCTATATTTACGCACGTATAGGTATATAGACATTTTACTCTGAAAATGTTTTTTTTTTTTTTTTTTTTTTTTTTTTTTTTTTTTTTTTTTTTTTTTTTTTTTTTTTGTTTTTTTTTTTTTTAAACAATTTCGAGATTCGTATATTTACTTGTGTATTGGTATAATAGACATTTTACTCGCGATTCGAGAATTCGATATTTACTTGTGTATTGGTATAATAGACATTTTACTCACGGATTCGATAATTCGGTATTTACTCGCCTAAAGGTAGGTATAATAGACACTTTACTTGCGGTCCGATTTTCAATATTTACTCGCTATTGGATAATAGACACTTTCCATGGAATCGATATTCGATATTTACTCACGTATTGGATAATAGACATTTTACTCGCATATTCGCGCCTCGAAGGTTGAACATTTCGCGAGTAAAATGTCTATTATACCTATACGTGAGTAAATATCGAATTATCAAATCCGCGAGTCCTTCATGGGATAATTATCGAACGTTCGAACGCGAGAGCTTGAAAGTAGCGCACATGAGAGTAAAATCGAGTTTACGAATGTCCTGGATATTCGAACATGTTCCCCAGACCATTTCCCAGGTCCCACAGCCATTTACATTAAGTTACCATTGATATTTTTATTGTATTTCATTCAAACTTTTCAAACTGTTTGACTCCCATTTAATGGGTCCGTTTTCGAACTTTCCGTATATAAGTTCAAAAACGCTCATGGTGTATACCCAGCCTAAGGAGCTCTCCAACAGTACTTCTATAGGGAGGTTAATACTGAGCCTGAGCAAAAGTACTGGCATACAGCAACACACACACCTTAGTGCTGCCTACATGTATTTAATTATAAATTCTACATTTAATTTAATTATACATCATGTCATCTTTGCAGTATGCATACCCTTTAAACATGGGGCTGCTTTTAAACAGAAGTAGGAGGAGTATTAAAGCTAGTAATGATTATACAGTGTACTTCAGATTTTCAAATATATATTGTCCTACAGTATATAATACTATAATACAGCATGCCTGGGCACTGAGTAGTTTTCCTGAGAATTTGCAAACCAGACCTTAGTCTAGGAGAGACACCATGATAGTTCGCGAATCCGAGCAAACCAGACCTTAGTCTAGGAGAGACACCATGATAGGTTTTACCATCCAACGGTATCGTCCTATTATCATTAGTGGGTGTATCCACCTTTAGTGATGTCTAAAAGCCAATCAACAGGAAGCAATTTCAACCAGAAAGTCACTTTGTTATCATAGATACATTGGAAAAGCTTTTTTATAGAATACTTTATGCATCTTTGTTTGAAAGATAATGTGATAGATTTCCTGGGTTGATAAGTAAAGTCTACAAACAAACATAGATAATAAGATTCTAGTGGCCATCTCCTATACTGGTCCCAAGTCTTCCCCCCCCTCTATTAACCTTGTTTTGAATGGGTTTCTTTTTAAGATAATCGCATAGACTGTTTTTTCCATTTATTTCACTAACACGCCAGTAGGACATCATTTGTCTTCCTTTAAACAAGAAAAAAAACCATATGAAGAGGCTCGGGAAAACCAATGAAAAAGTTGTACACTGAAAAAATAACTTTGCCTCATTTCAGTCTATAAATGAATACATGTAAGCAGCTCTAGTGTGTTTGTGTTGCTGCATGACTTCAATCCAGTACTTTTTTTGCTCAATCTCAGTCCCTCAGTGGCCTGCCAGACTATGACTCTCTATGAGGCAGCATTGGGAGAGGGAATTTCCCACTATGCAGTTCATGTACCAACTGTCACCATTCCACCTAAAGCAAAACTATACATAACAGAAGAGTTTATGATAATAAGGCACTTGATTGACAGCTGAAGTGTAAGATGTTTTTAGACTTGATTTGTAAAGAAATAGGGGACAGATCAACAAAAAAATGGTACAGTGATAGTTGGAAAGAATTATAGTTTCTACTAATAGGCAATTTAAAAAAACAAATTTCCAGTGTACATACCTTTTAAAGACTGTTGCAGATTTTCATGAGAGTCTTCAGGATTAAATCTGTATGTACAATTCCATAGATGAAAATGATGTTTATCAGAGATCAGCATTATCATCCAATTCTGGGTATCGGCAGATTATAGCTCCATGAATGGTGGCAGATTAAATTAACTCTAAAACCCCAATAGTTAGAAAGCTGACAGATTTAGTACTAACCTGTTATGCAGTGAAATGTTCTACTCCCCTCCCCACTGCTTCTCAAAACAATTCCCCCTACTCACCTAGCTTTCTGAGCTTGCATATGCCCATAGGAGTCAGCTAGGGGAATAGCATTCTGTCATTTCAGTATATAGGTCGATTGGGCCGAAATGTTGGATAATTTTTTCAGGTGGCCACGACCGGCATCAAACCATTTATTCGTCAAAATTGGTGGTTCATTCTGGCCAACCGCTCGCTAGTAGAGATGGACTAGAACTCGAACCCGGGTTCGAGCCGAACTATTCGTGTTCCAACGAACTCAGACTTCTCGAACTACCCCGGACCCAGATTTCTCAGACTTTCAATATTTTCAGTACTTTCGATAATTATCGAATGTTCAACCATTCGAGGCGCGAATATGCGAGTAAAATGTCTATTATACCAATACGTGAGTAAATATCGAATTATCGATTCCATGAGTAAAGTGTCTATTATACCAATACGCGAGTAAATATTGAAAATCGGATCCGCAAGTAAAGTGTCTATTATACCTACCTTATAGGCGAGTAAATACCGAATTATCGAATCCGTGAGTAAAATGTCTATTATACCAATACACAAGTAAATATCGAATTCTCGAATCCGCGAGTAAAATGTCTATTATACCTATACGTGAGTAAATATCGAATTATCAAATCCGCGAGTCCTTCATGGGATAATTATCGAACGTTCGAACGCGAGAGCTTGAAAGTAGCGCACATGAGGTAAAATCGAGTTTACGAATGTCCTGGATATTCGAACATGTTCCCCAGACCATTCCCAGGTCCCACAGCCATTTACATTAAGTTACCATTGATATTTTATTGTATTTCATTCGAACCTTTCAAACTGTTTGATACTCCATTTAATGGGTCCGTTTTCGAACTTCCGATATAAGTTCAAAAACGCTCATGGTGATACCCCCGCCTAAGGAGCTCTCCAACAGTACTTCTATAGGGAGGTTAATACTGAGCCTGAGCAAAAGTACTGGCATACAGCAACACACAACCTTAGTGCTGCCTACATGTATTTAATTATAAATTCTACATTAATTAATTAACATCATGTCATCTTTGCAGTATGCATACCCTTTAAACATGGGCTGCTCTTAAACAGAAGTAGGAGGAGTATTAAAGCTAGTAATGATTATACAGTGTACTTCAGTTTTCAATATATATTGTCCTACAGTATTAATACTATAATACAGCATGCCTGGGCACTGAGTAGTTTTCCTGAGAATTTGCAAACCAGACCTTAGTCTAGGAGAGACACCATGATAGGTTTTACCACAAGGAAAATCTTTCAACTATTTCTATACATTTTTCTATTCCAACAGTAACCGACTTACAATACTGCTCATGATTTAGTGTTTGTAACTATTTCATTATAGCTCAACCCCCCCAGCTGTAACGTGACATTGCCTTGAAACCAGTGGTTCAGTGATCATTTATATGACTGAACAGAAATCATTAAGTAAATATTTCACCCTAATTAATGTCCTCCTAAGGTCTATTTTCTTTTCCTTGTTACAAGTACATTGTTCGGAGCAGAACATATTCACATACTAAACAAAAGGAAATCACTGTTCTATGAGTAATCCTCTCCTTTCTTCCAGCCATGCTGCTTAACTAGAATTAAGGAAACTCTGCATCACTCGTTTGACTCGAACAGACTGCCCGAGGTTTAGCAGTCACTGGATCCAGTCCAAGATGTGAGAGTTATCACCTTTGTCTATGGCTGGTTCTTTTAACCTTAACAATGGTTGTGTTAATTATTGCACTTTATTGCCATAGTTGTGCTAATTCTTTCACCTTATTCCCCCCTTTTTCCAGTTTCTTATCCTGCTCACGATGGCTTTTATTTCATTTTTTATTTATTTTCTCTGAGATTCCTGAGTTACCTCCCCTTATGGCTGCTCGGAATAAGTTCAGAAAGCAGTGAAATCAGTCCCCTGTCTGTGACCAACCCAATCCATTTTTCTTTTTGTGGAATAAATTGAGGGCAAGATTCTTTGTTCAAAAGATTACAAACAGCCACACAACCATGTTCATTGCTTCAACCCACATGTGATAAAAACCTGCAGAAAAACCCCCAAACGACACTTATCCTGTATGAAAATATTTTTCCATTTTAAGGAACCATTAGTATCACATATAGAACATGCTCCCCACTTGTATAATTTCTGCCAGTTTTAAAACCGAAATGTTCCAAAATTTCGAGCTTATGGAAAATTCGGAAATCACAGTCGCAAATTTGACAATAAAGATTGAAAAGTCATCTCGTCTCACTTCACATCCACAGTGTCTTTCATTATTAGGGATGTCACATTAAACAGAGACTCCCTAAAATAAACAGGGAGATTCAATAAACGTTTATATTGTTTAAAGGGCATGTCCACCCCCCAAACTAAAATTAAACCCACTACTGGCCCCACTGTGTAGTTAAAAAAAATTCTTACCTTACATCCCTGCTACTTATGGTTCTCCTGCAGTGCTTGTCCAAAGCCCAGGAAACTGAAGAGTAGAAGGTGTCTTTTCCAAAAGGTTTCCGCCTCCTTCCTGTCCTCTGAGCGAACAGTGGCAAGCGCAGGGAAGCCCTTTCCCCCCCTCCCTCCCACCGCCCGGATCCATCCTCTGCATGTTTCACTTAGCATGAAACTCTTTTGTAGATGTCCCCTGCCTACCCCTAACCGCCGAGTTATTTCTTTAAAAAAAAACATCAGAACACTACTTACAGATCTTCGTTCCTGTGGCGTCTCCATTAACAGCAGCCGTGTCTGTGATCACAGCCACGGCAGCCAGTCCGATCCGTTTGCAAGTTCCAGCAAGCCGGGAGCCGGATCAGTGTGCCGCGGGACTGAAGGGGCTGTAAGTAGCATTCTAATCATTTTTTTAAAAGAAATTCTTTAATATTTAAAGGGGGGGGCACCTACCATGTGGGAAAAGTTTATTCTTAGAGTGGACATGCCCTTTAAAATGGTGCCCCAACCAATCAGATCATATTTAACATTTGAAAGCTACCATCTAATTGGTTGGGGCAAAATAAGCATTATTTTTAATGATAAGAACTTTTATTGAATCTCCCCCAAAGAACTTTAGCAATTTCTGCAAAAGGGTTAAATATTGCAATAAGTGGGCCATGCGTGAGAGTAATACAAGCTCTATTTCTCCAGCCTGATTAACATATCTTTTAAACTAGAAACATCAGGAAGAGATTAGCAGGAAAAGTCTATAAAAAAAAAGCTTGATTACATCTCCCATGTCCAGTAATCTCTTTACAAGTGTGCAATAGGACGACTGTCTAGCTAGAGCGTTTTCAATTACCATAAAATGTGCAATGAAAAGATCATTTGTAAACATCTCAGATATACCAGGCAATCTATTGAAGGGCAAAGCAGTTTTAAGTATATATGTTTTATACTAAGGAATAAAAGATAAAATCAACACTGCCCTGATGTAATATAAGCCACATGAAATGGGCTACACAGAGAGGTTTTATTTCTATTACAATAATGAAACAGTAAAGAAATAAACAGAATATTAACAAATCAACATAAGAAAGTAAGATCCTGCATTCCCTTTATTGATGTAACTCTGATGTAATTGGTTGCAGCCATAACTTTGTCGTTAAAGGGCATGTCACTAAAAAAAACATCCCATCACTCTTTACAGACCCTTATCTCCTGCAATGTTCTATTACGGCTTCCTGCTTACAAGCAGGTGCCGGACCGGCAGCCGCGTCTGTGATCACAGACATGGCTGCTTACAATGGAGACGTCGCGGGAACAAAAGTCTGTAAGTAGCATTCAGATGGGTTTTTTTTAAGAAAATAACTCAGTGGTTAGGGGTGGGCTTGGGGATCTATCATATGACCAAAGGATTACACGCAAGGGGCAACAGCTGAGAAGGATGGATCTGGATGGCAGGAGGGAGGGGGAAAAATGGCTCCTCTACGCATGGCAAGACAGGAGGCAGAGACCTTTGGACAGGAAGACATCCACTACTCTTCACTTTCCCGGACTTTGAAAAGGCACTGCAGGGGAACCATAAGGAGCAGAGATGTAAGGTAAGGACACAGTGGGGCCAGTATGGGGTTAAATTTTAGTTTGGGGGGTGGACATGCCTTTTAAATCACCAAGCAAGTAGAATTTAGAATGAGAGCTATATTTACCACCCTCCACCCCCCCACACACACCCGTTCGAAAACTCTCTCTTTTTGAGGTATCTATGGGTTTAATGTTGGAGACAACATAAAAATTTATCCTTACCTTCCCCACACCTGAAAACCTTGACTGGGCAATAGTGACTCACCTGGCTGGCAACCCTTAAGACCCTTATTTCTAGCTAGGGTACAGTGGGTTACTAAACCAAGTCTAGCAGCAGAAAATATAGTTTTGCTGGTTGATAAATAAATAGACACTTTGTTTCAAATCATTCAACTAAGTTCTAATGTGTTATTCAAAAAAGTAGATGCAAAGATAATTAAATTAAACCCCTGAGAACTTGGTTTAGCTAAGCAAAGCAATTTTAATCATTAATCATCAATTAAGCAAATTAGGCAAGGATGAAAATAAATGAAAATGATTAATGAAGATAAAAATGTTGAATTAACAAAAAATAAAGAGTTATCACTTATTTGGATATCCAATGGGGCTCTGGTAACAGTGGTACTGTAAACAATGATACCAGAATATGGAATATGGAATACAGGACACAATCTAAAGTATCATTAATAAAGGGGGAAAGAGAAGCTCAGCTAGGAAGGTAGATTAGCTAAAGTGGGTTTATTTTAGACGAGAGAAATATAAAAGGGGAACTTACAATTGATCATTGAAAGGACCTTTCAATAAGTTCATTCAACTTTTCAAGAGCAAAGATCACCCAGGGATTTGTCAGATGCCAATAGAATTTTATTTACAGTACTATCAGTGAATTATGGCCTAGATGAGAAACCTGTTCTAGCAGACTGAATGATTTTAAGTGAATATTTCTCCAACACATTCCCAACTCTTAACTACTTCTCTGTTCTATGAAATATCCATGGCTTATATAACAATAAAACAGTATTTACTCAATACTCTAACTTCAACTTTTTTGCATTACTTTCAGGCTCTGGCTACATAGTGACCAGTGTCTGATCTAAATCTTCATAGCACAATGCCAGGCTGTGCTTCATTTGACATACAAAAGACTTGTTACCAAAGTTTTATGTAGCAATGGGATCTACGTTTGTAGGATTTAGCACTTAAAGGTTCTTTCCAGTCTTGTTTCATCTGAAAACAGTTGATTGGATTTGTCAGGAGATGACCTGATAGCCATGTAATCTATAGGGTGCACGTCTCTTTGCATTTGTTATTGCATCAGCTTCTCTTTTTTTTTTTTTCTTTGAAGTACAGGCGACTAATGTATAAACTGAGGACTGTTGGCCTTGAAGAAAACATTTGTTCATGGATAGAGAACTGGTTATTGGATCGCAAACAGAGTGTTGGTTAATGGAGCTACATCTATGTGGGCTAAAGTTCTAAGTGGAGTGCCTCAGGGTTCTGTACTGGGGCGGCTTCTGTTTAATCTGTTTATAAATGACATAGAAGGGGCATTGAGAACAAGGTCTCTGTGTTTGCTGATGACACTAAACTATGCAGAGCTTTGGAAACTTCAAATGATGTGCAAGTGCTGCAAGCAGACCTAGATAGATTATCAAAATGGGCAGCAGAATGGCCGATGAGATTCAATGTTGATAAATGTAAGGTGATGCATTTGGGATTTAATAATCCCTGTGCCACCTACACCATAAATAACTCTGTGCTAAGTGCATCTTTAATGGAAAAAGATTTGGGGGTTCTGGTAGATAGCAGACTTAGCTGTAGCAAACAATGCCAGGTATCAACGGCTAGAGCTAGCAAGGTATTGTCTTGTATAAAGAGGGGAATAGATTCAAGAGAGAAAAATATTATTCTCCCTCTTTACAAGGCACTGGTAAGGCCTCATTTGGAATATGCGGTGCAGTTTTGGAATCCCATATACAAAAGGGACATCTTGGAAATTGAGGCAGTTCAGAGAAGGGCAACTAAATTAATAAGGGGAATGGAGGGGCTTGAATATGCAGGAAGATTAGACAAGTTAGGGCTGTTTACATTGGAGAAGCGACGTTTGCGTGGGGATATGATAACCTTATACAAATATATTAATGGGCCATACAATGAACTCTCTGGTGCATTGTTCACTAATAGGTCATATCAGAGGACACGTGGTCATCCTTTAAGGTTGGAAGAAAAGATGTTTCATCTTCAGGTTAGGAAAGGTTTCTTTACAGTGAGAACGGTGAAACTGTGGAACTGTCTTCCAGCAGAAGTGGTAATGGCAAGTTCATTGAATAGCTTTAAAAAAGGCCTGGATAAGTTTCTAAAACTAAAAAATATTGAGAATTACTGGTATTAATACATATACTGTAGTTCTGGTTGGTACAGGGATACTATATAATATTGAGAATTACTGGTATTAATACATATACTGTAGTTCTGGTTGGTACAGGGATACTATATAATATTGAGAATTACTGGTATGAATACATATACTGTAGTTCTGGTTGGTACAGGGATACTATATAATATTGAGAATTACTGGTATTAATACATATAGATCTGGTTGATCCAGGGATACTTTTCGATTTCCGTTTGGAGTCAGGAAGGAATTTTTTCCCCCTTTTTAGCTGGGGTTTTTTGCCTTCCTCTGGATCAACTGTTAGGGAGGGTTAAAAAAAAAAAGAGGGTGAATAGGTTGGACTTGATGGACGTATGTCTTTATTCAACCTTAATTACTATGTTACTATGTATAAATCTATGAAGGCAACACATGGACCTACAGAACCTGGACATCCAGTGTTGGAAGTTGGAAGGGCATACCTTGAATGTGTATAGCATGGGCTTTAACAAATAGGTGATCAAACATTTTTCCATTTCTTTCATCTGATCTGATTAAAAGCAATGTGAACACCACAATAAAAGGTGGCTGTAGTGTAGGATTTGTCTTTTCAACTCTGTTTGAAAACTGAACACAAAACAAAATGCTGATCCTGTTTTGAGCAGCGGGTAGCAGCACTTTAGTATGTAGGAAATAATCATTTATTACTAATATGGTATATCACATTTGGGATGCTGCTGGAAGAAGCCTATGCTGTCAAATGCTGCCCACACACAGTCCTGGGCGAATGTTCAATGTTTATTTGATAAATTGATCTAATATTGTGTCATCTAGTCAATTTAACCTTTGACGTTCCCTGGACTAATTTTTTTAGAGTATTTATAAATAATGGACCCAGGCATTTGTTGGTATGTAATGGAACATTGACTAATTGTGTATATCCTGCGTATCATAATAGCACTCACACGTACCAATATGTATGAAATTCCAGGGCTGTACCAGCTTTACAGTTTTATTTACCTATACTGCCTATATAATGCTTTGATCTATATGATCCCACGGTTTTATTTACCTATACTGCCTATATAACGCTTTGATCTATACGATCCCACAGTTTTATTTACCTATACTGCCTATATAACGCTTTGATCTATATGATCCCACGGTTTTATTTACCTATACTGCCTATAAACGCTTTGATCTATATGATCCCACGGTTTTATTTACCTATACTGCCTATATAACGCTTTGATCTATATGATCCCACGGTTTTATTTACCTATACTGCCTATATAACGCTTTGATCTATATGATTTTTAGTTGTAGATTCCATTTCTGGGTGACCAGTTAAGAGCTTCACTTTTGGATTTAATCTCGTCTCTTATTTCCATGTGTGTATTTTCTCTCATGTTCTATATTGTACGTGTTTATGAGAAATTGATTGAGTGGATATTGGATTTTGTCCTTTTCTTTACTGGATATTAAATCAGTCCCTGTTTTGTAAATATTTTGCCCCCTGGTAATTTTATACTATTCCGATTTACCCTGAATGCATTGGGCCTGGACACATGACCTTCCGTTCTGATAAATAAATCTGTTTGTGAATGAGACATGTTTCTATCCATTTATAGCAAACATAATAGTTCATCCTCTTTCTCATTAGTAATCATAGGCACACAGAAAAGGATGAGAATAAAACTGTGTCTGCTTTGTTTCATTTCTATTGGTATATTTTAGATTATATTTAACATTCCATCTTCCCGTTTTACTGTCTTACCTGGTACCTTTTTTATACAATATGTTGTCTTATTCACCATGTGTCACTATACAGTTTACGTTATATAATAATGGTATTGCCTCTAGCCCTGCAGGTTTTTTTTCTAACACCTTGCTTTCCTTCTGGAATTGACTTCCTTTCTGCTGTTATTGACTGGGAGAGGGTAAAATTGAGAAACAGAAAACAACGGTATATAAGATTTTATCATGTAAAACGCGTCACACAAACCAACATCACAAACCACACACAGCAAAAAGGTTAAAAACAATCTAGCAAGAGAGATCCATAACCTAGGATAGTAAGCTGCAAGGTTAATCATAACTGTCTGACAACTATGTTACACTTGGGCTTCGTACACACAAAGCTTTAGAAACAGTGGCACTGTGAGGGAGATTGGCAACCAGAGGGAAATGCCTCCCAACACCACTGCAGCCCTGCCAGAGCTTCCTATGGATGTGTGCTCCAGTGGTAGGAACTTGCATCCATAGACATTAATGGACATTGGTTCTATTAGCCAGACTTTTCATCTCCCCACATGGACCCAGAAATATCATGTATACCGTTATAATCAGTGCTATGTTACCTGTGTCACACAACTTATTAAAACTTATTACAGGAAAATAAAATCCTGTGTGGTTTGGTCGAAGTCAAAGAGAAAACCCAAAGGGTAGAAAGGAGGTGGCTATTGGCCACGAAACGCATTGGGCGGAGCCTGTGGTGTTCCCATGTTTCTGTTTGTTTGCAACAAACTTGTAGTGATGACTACTACATGTGTGGTTTTAAGAGATCACTAATAAATGATTGAAGAAGTTTTCTACTGAAGCCTCCTGCCCGCCTCCTTTCTACCCTTTGGGTTTTGTCTTTGACTTCGTGTATTTTGGCCATGGAGGAGACGGTAGTTTATGGAGGCTTGGAGGAGCACTGGCCTAATCTGATGGATATCGCTCCCACCTGATCAGATGTAGTAAGTTTGCATGTGTGGTTTGGTACCTAGGTCACCAGATCTAGAGATGAACGGAATTGGTGAGTTTCTTCCACCAGGTTCTGGGGTAATAAAAATCTGAAATCTGATTCGAACCTAATTGATGCCAGTTGACGTTTTTTAACTACCTTAGTTAATTATTTGCAGTGTAATTTTCTACTTTTCAACAATTATAGCATTTGTTGACATTTTGATTTTTGATAAGTTATAACTAAGTTTGAAATTTTCCAAAAATCCCACCAGACCCGTATCTTTTCAAAATCAGCAGTTTTGATGGAACCGCCTTTCCCCTGTTCAGAGTACACAGACCTGTGTATAGAGAATACAATGTGAATGCAACTAATCCTTTTAGTGCATGTAACAAAAGGGTGTCCACTGAAACAGGAGGAAATGGATTATTCGTCATAGGTGAAAGTTTCTCCACTATAACCTCAGTTAGGTCAGCAGGAACTAGTAATAGTTCACTGGAACGATTCCCACTGTGGCTGCGCTGTCGTTTCCAGACCGCATGCATGAAACTGCATGCTATAGATGAACAGAACAAGGAAGCGGTCGGGACCTGTTGGTGCAGCTGCGGTGGATTGTGCAAAAGGTAAATGTACTCACCTTTATCCTTGCTCCTGAAAAATTGATTGAAGAACAACCTCCCGGTCTTCAAGCAATGCATTAAGGGAATAGTTCACTTTCCAGTGATCTATTCCTTTAAAGGAATGTACGTTGCATGCTGGGGTAAAAGGGAAAGATTGGATATATTTAAATCCGACCCAAAAAAACTACAATAGTTAAAAAGCTGACAAACATATGGGTAATCTGTTATGCTTTCCCCAGCTAGGGGAATAGCATTCAGTCATTGGTTGTGCTTGTTATCTGCTATATGCATGACTGACAACTGCTAGCTGGAAAAACCAGGAAGCAGAGCGTGGTAACAGAACATCAGGCAGCATTTCTAGTTAGATTTACATCTCTCGGATTTATAACTATTGCAGTTTGGAGTTTGGGGAGTGGAATTTACCTACAGTATATACGATTTTTTTATTTTAGGGATGAACCATCATTAGAGACCACACATTACATTTTACATCTACTATGGCCACAACTGCACTCTAAAACATGCAAAATAAAGGCACAGTACTCTCCTCATTTGTTTTATTCATTTGAAAAATATTTTTGATTTAAAATACCACAAAAACTTGTACTTTAACTCTCTGTATAGCTGTTACATACTTCTATGGTATTGCAGTTTGAATGAAGTCATCGCGTCCATCTAATTCTGTCTAAACAGTTACATAGTAACTGGCAGGTTGAAATTTGCCATAAGTCGACTCTCTCGAATTCTTGTTGATGGTTGAATTCTTGATGCCAACATGGTATTTTCCTCTCTCATTTCTTCTGACTTGAATTCTTTGTAGGGTTGTAGCTCTGGACCATCCATGGGATATCATTATAATACTTAGCAAACAGTGAACATACACATGGCAGTAATAAACCTGAACATACTGACTCAGTTAAAATGCATCTAGAAAATAAGGCAGAATGCCATTAGCCACTCTTTTGGACTTCGTGTCCGTAAGTTAATCCTATAAAACTGTTAAAATAGAAAATCCAAGTGATAATACAAATCCAAAGTCCATATGATAAGAAGCATTCTTTCTCCTTCTTCTTTCTCTTTCCAAGTCCATCGTCTTTAGTTATAATATTTGTCTTTATTTTGTGGAGATGAGATACTTTTGGTGTCTTTGTCTTGTGTTTTATAGTCTTTGGTGGTTGATCCGCAGAATCTGGTCTTGGGATCATCATAAACAACATAGACCACATTAGGACCTACAGCTCAGATAGTGGTATAGAGCAAAATTGACATTCTCTCAATATGCTTCATCTCCTTTTTCACATTATAATACATTAATTCACAAAGGAAGTGTTCATATAGTAAGAATGTGGATGCGAGTCTGTCTCTATATCTTGTGAATTCACCAGGTATATTGCCTGCAAAGGGAGTAAAAAAACATTATGGAAGTAGAATTTGTATGAACGATGTATTTTGAGAAAGTCCATTTTTCAATCTGTTTCCGTATTAATTGGGACAAACTTCCCTTTTGTGAAGTTATCTCCAAGCCAACATCGGCACATTACCATGATATATACCATGATTGACTGGTCTGTAAGTCCTTAATCTGAACTCTGCTCAGATACCAACTTGGAGAATCCTTAGTACGTTTGCCATTCTCAATGTAGCGAAGGTCTCCAAGGCACAGGTTGGTCTTGATCAAAAATGTGTCACATCCTTCTCTTTGAAAATTTTACGTTCATGGCAATGTAAATGATGTCGATCGCTACAGCCGACTTCACCAGATTTTCAAAAAACACTTCCTGTTGTGCCAGGTGCTCCCGCTACCCCAAAAGAGCTTCCGCCAGTGAAAAGAGAACCTTTGAGTATAGAGTTTGAGGGTTACTGAACCTTTGAGTATAGAATTTGAGAATTACCGAACCCAAATCAATGGTTTGAGGGTTTGCGAATTCAATCTCTACTGGGGAACACGTACATAAAAAATAGCTTTGTTCACAATCACACTGTTTTCAAGCTTCGGCATTCTATTTCCGAGTGTTACTGAAATTAATCGCTGAATTTGAGGGTTAGTGAACATCGAAGTGGAGGGTTATTAGAATCTTCAAATTTTCGAAAATTTGCAAGTTCGAAATAACCTAACTACAAACTTTTTATTCATGGAAAGTGCTATTAACTATTGCTAAAAAATGCCGTAGTGTTACCATAATAACATAACTATTATATAATATACATATAATAATATAATATGCTAAAAATTGTGGTGCTGCTCTACTACTCCTGGGTAAATTTAACATATTTATTTCTGGAAAATGCCAGGGGATGTTAGACAATTCTACATAAAGATACGTATACGTGTTCTGTGTGTATTACTTTATTCAGATTTTGAAAAGTCAATAAGGGGTGTGATCTGTTTATAATCAGTATGCCCTGATTTGGTAATAGAAAATATTCTGGTATTACTGGATTTTTTTCGGTATCCCTCGAAAAATAACCTTGAACACTCGACAACCCTTGAAAATACGATTGGAAACTACTTTCAAGTTTCCAATCTTATTTCCGAGGATTAACGAATGTTCAATGTTATTTTCAAGGGATACTGAAAATAACCTCAAACATTCGTGAACCCTCGAAAAACCCTTAACCTAAGTTCTGTTTTCGAAAACCGAAAGAAACTTCTGAGTTTTGGCCATCTCTAGTTATTAATTAACTAGAGTGCTTAATTTCACTGAATCATTTCTGCTGCTGTTTCTATTTTTATCTGGCACTATTTTTACCTGAGAATAAATGACCCCTGTATGTGCATAGCAGTTTTGTATTGATAAAATGAAACACATATTATAATAAATAGTTTCATAGTATTACCAATTCCCAGATGTTTGCTTCATTTCTATACTGTTATAGATCATTAGATCCCACAGGGCATCTCTTGTCTACCTGTGACAAGAATTGGCCATGCAGCTTATGTATATTGACAATGCTTATTACTCAAGCCACTGTCAAGGAAATGAAAATCTCCATGATTAGGCCTTACTATAAACATGTTTGCTATAGGCACATGTAACTGTTCTTCTTCAGTTTCATTACTTTATGGTGGTTACCAAATTAACACATAAGGGTTCAGCCTTGTCATTGTCTGCAATCACCCTGGCCATTGTATTAGGTTTAAAGTTAGGTTTAGTATATAGACATCTCTCTTCCCTTTTATTTTCCCTGCCTCATCTAAACAAGTAACAGTAATTGTCTTTAATAATAATTGTAATGAGTCTTTAGTTTAATCTTCCTATCATCTGTCTACTTACCTCACCCCAAGTTGTACCCTAGTACCACATGGACAGCTTACTGTTCAGCATTCACGCTAGCACATTGCTGTTGAATGCTTGCCAGACAATCGATAGGTGCAAACGTCCAACCCTGGGTCCAGGCAATCCAGATGTAGAAGAAACATGGAGGAGCACGCTATTAATGTGGTTCAACAATGTAAGTTGTTTTCATAATAAATTGTTGAACCACATTAGTACTGTGCTCCTCCACATGTGTTCTACATCTGGATCACCTGTTTGGATAGGATTTGTGGTGGTTTTAGGTTGGCTAATTGTTTCCAGAGCCATGTTTATTAGTGCACTACGGATTTATATGGATGTGACAGAATACTACACATTACATAGTGAACTATACAATGCTGATTAGGAGAGAGCTAAGAG
The DNA here is from genome assembly GCA_019447015.1 of Hymenochirus boettgeri. Classification (NCBI taxonomy): domain Eukaryota; kingdom Metazoa; phylum Chordata; class Amphibia; order Anura; family Pipidae; genus Hymenochirus; species Hymenochirus boettgeri. The sequence continues at coordinate 365,416,678 of CM033469.1, read as the reverse complement.
CATTGTATTCCCTTGGCATTCTATTGGACTGATTAGTTACTGGGTGATAGTTTTGAGATAAAACATAATAACATCAATGTAACTTAATCAGCTAAGACGATAATTATAGCGAGCGTCCACATTACAGTTCTTTATTTCCATCTAATTACCTAGTAATTAGCACAGATGTATACCATAGATATCCACCGAAATGCAGAACTATCAACCATACAGCCTGCTCATTTAATGTCCTATCCATGGCAAAGATAGTATTATTATTATGGATTTATATGGCACCAACATCTTCTGCAGGGCTTTTGAATATCATGGATACATTCACATCAGGTCCTGCCCTGAAAAGTATTATAGCCAAATATCTCACCTGATTGGCTTTATGGATAATTTCCAAGCTGCCTCTGACCATGTTACGACCTGTGAATCTTCATACTGTACCTTCCCCTGATGGACAGCTTATGCACTGATTTATTAGCAATACCCATATACCAATTTGTTAAATCATTTAATCATCAAGTTATTTTCATTCCTTTGCCTTTTCCACTCCCCCCCTTCCAATAGCTGTATTTATCAGTATGATCTTTATTAGTGTCGGTTGACATCACCGCTTGCTTGGTGTGCAGTAGTTAAGTAGATGAAAATGTGTTATTACACCCCATGAAGAAAAGGCAGAAGGAAATTGTTCATACAGTATGGTGCTCTGAAACACGTCCTACTCAGTACAGCCGCGCCATATGTTATTGTTCCCTGCCAGTACCAGACAAGCCATCAGATTTTCTTTGAAAACTCTGCATGTTACATAACGAATGACAGTGCCTTCCCACTGCACTAAACCTCATTGTGCTGGGGGTTTCATGACCCAGCAATTAAGGGAATGTCTCTAACAACTGCCAGCCTTTCATTTACAGCAGCAGATTAGTAGGATTTGAGGATTTACATAAGAGGTGATGCTGTGGCTGATAATTTTCTATGGATGGAAAGGAAACATCGAGGTCAAACAGAAAAAAAGCTTTTTGGAGATGATAATAAATTTCATCATTTCCAATGAGATCCCCAATCTGCAAGGAGTTTGAATGTTCTCTGCATAACTTGGGTGGGTTTCCTCCGGGCACAACCATAAAGACATACTGATAGGATGTATGTGTCAAATAAATGTGCTTAGATTTTAAGCTCTTCGGGGCAGGGCCAGATGTGAATGTATACATGTAATTGTAAAGTATTACAGACAATGTTGACGCTGTAGAAATCCGTAATAATAGCTATAGTCATTTATATTGGAACTAGAAACAAAAACATTTAATTGGACATTTATCATTTGGCTAGACTGAATTTTGAAAGGGAAATTCCGTGGTTGTATCTTATTAATGTGTGTCTGTGTGTGCTGCGAATTTTAAAACTTAATAGCTATGGCAATAAAAGAATTCATTTAAAATCCAATCTTCTTTATGAATAAATACACGTTGTTATAATTGTGCTTTTATCTTGTCAGTTTAAAACGTTTATTTTGAAATTGTGTATTTGTGTGTAATTTCTGAGATCACAGGGGATGAGAGGTGCAATAGTTAGGCACTTAAATTGCAGCAACCAACCAGATGTTAGCTTTTTAGTACGTTACTGAAGTTAGATAATATCTAATTGGTTGCTGCATTTTCTAGCACAGGCACACATTCAATTTCTGTGCATATTTTCCTGTGCATTTGGAATTTGCATTAATATTTGTGTAACCAATATGCATGTGTTTCCTGATATGAATGTGTGCAGTGTAGTGTTATAGAAATCCACTGTACTGCACCACAAATAGATTATGGAAACTCCATGCCACCGCATTTTTCAGTATGAGCAAGCCCTTTAGGCTTCGTTCACACTATAGAGCATTTTGCTCCATTTCCTATGGATTCTCTGCTGGACCAAGCATCTCAGATCCTCTTTAAAGACAAAGTTCTTATCGTTTAAAATGGTGCTAATTTTGCCCCAACCAATCAGATGTTAACTTTCAAATGTTAAATAAGATCTGATTGGTTGGGGCAAGATTAGCACCATTTTAAATAAGACCTTTTATTGAATCTCCCTGTATGTCTGATAAAATGTTTTCCACAAGCCATTCGTTAAGACCACAATCAACTATACAGGTACCATCTTCGTTCGATTCTTCGGGGTATAGGGGCTCCTATACTGTCCATACTGTTTCCAGCAGTCAGAAATATAAAATTCCAACCTAGAAGATAAACATATTGGATGTATTAAAAACTATTTTAACACACAGGACTGGAAATCTAACTCCTCGTTAAGTCCGTAAGATTACAGGATTTTCAGGTAAAAAAATCCATCTCGATTCTCTCCCCAAAAGAGTTTCTTCAAGATTTCCACCTCTTATGCTTTTAACTAATTCTATACCCTTGCACCTTAAGGATTTCATGCTCCCTTGCTGTACCTTGCAGAAGTGTTCTGCTTCCCCTATAATACCCTTGCCATCACACCGATCTTTAGGCCCAAATTGATATTAGACATATGTGAAGCTAGTCTATCTTTTAGCTTTTGGGTAGTCTAACCCACAGAATATTTAGGGCAACTGCAACTCAACAAATAAATAACATTTTTACTTTGGCAATTTATATAGACTGGACTGTTGGGGCCTACCAGGAAATCTAAGACCAGGGGCCCATCAGTAGAAGATTAGGGGCCCACTTAGCATTTTATATCTCTATTATGACTCATTTACATATCTAGCCTTCTCTTACTGACTCCTGTTGTTTATTAGAATGCATTTCTTACTGTCCCTGTATTTCAATGTTAGTAAATAATAGTTGTATAAATGTTCATGCACTGGCAAAGGTGGGGGAAAAACTAAATGTGAACATAAATTAGCAGCTGTCAACCATGGATGTGACAATTTACATTATAACCAATGACTGAATGCTAATCCCCTAGCTGCCTTCTCTGAGCATGATCAAGCTCATAACCAGCTCACTAAATTGCTAAAAGTTGGTGTGAACAAATAGAGCCATTAACACACACTACCCCTTAGTTTCCACAAGGCATCCAGGAGCATAGCAGACATAAGCTGGTGATTCCCGTTTTCTGAAGTTATTTGAGTCTTTTTCTTGCATTTTCAGTTCTATGCCTGGTTGTCTGGATTGCCATTGTGTGGTCCTAGTTCTTTACAGTTTTAAACAGTTGCAGTAGCATCCAGTAAATTTCACTGTGACTGATTCACTGATGTCACCTTGTGTGGGTCACATTCCACTGCTTGGGCCATAAAGAAGATGGAGTGAAGAAGGTCTGAGAATTCCAACCCTTTATTTCTCCATTCATCACCTGATCTAATTCACCTGCAGCCACGATAAAAGTGATTTATGGGCAATTATTATCATATGTCCTGAAACCGTATTATGAATCCTGATGTTGATCTAGAGAATCCATTCTGGGATGTTTACAACATTGTTTATATAGAAAATTTGAGCTGCTTACGGCCAATATTACGGGGAACAATATTGTTTGTGTATAACATAGACATTCAAATGTGTAAACAAGTAGGATGTGGATTAATGATGGAAGTGTAACAGTCATTGGGAATCAACCAGGAAACAGACCAAAGTTTAAACAAAGTTAGATGAAAACATTTTATTGTAAACACTGATATACAACTGGGACAAGCAAGCAGGAAATTTAATAGCCCCTTACTGGGATTATGAGGTGTTAAGTTTTAGAAAAGTTAGTTTTACGAGTCCCAATGCTGGTGTTCTACATCTAGAAGGCGTCAATCTTGAAACAAACTTCGCCATGTAGAAGAGAATTTTATTATTCCAAGGCCTGTAGCTGGGAATAATGAATGGAATGTTACATTTCTTGGGGAAAGTGTTTAGCTGCATCCATTATATTGGCAGTTTAGGGTGTTTGTGCATTAATTTGTGTCCCCCCAGGAGATCTCATTACTGTATTGGAGCTTTAACTAATAGTGGGGTGGAAACATAGAAAAATAAAATGAAGTGAAATGTGTTTAGACTGAAAAAGTTGAAATTATATAACAAACCAACGAAAAATATTAAAATGAGACCAAACATCAAATTAAAGGGCTTGTCTACCCCCCAAGCTTAAATTTAACCCACTACTGGCCCCTCTGTATAGTTTAAAAAAATCCTTACCGTACATCTCTGATCCTTATGGTTCTCCTGCAGTGCTCGTCCAAAGTCCAGGAAAATGAAGAGTAGCAACTGTCTTCCTGTATGAAAGGTTTCTGCAATCTACTAATTATCTTTAGTTTAGTGTCCCTTTTACTAGTTTTCCTCAAATGAGCAATTAGTCTATTATTTTTATATTGAGTTTTTAGGAGCTACCAATGTGGTGGGGGTATAGGATATTACACATAGGAAAGGTATGTGTGTACTATCTCACTGTTACCATTTAAATGACCATCAGTAAACGTATATAAAATTTAGCACTGACTTATATTAGGTACAACACAAAATATACAAAATACATAAACTTACTTACAGAGCTGAGATCCCTATTTTAAAATGGAATGGTCAAATGGCAGCTTAAACCACACCCCTGGGTCTGCTTCATGTGAAAGGAAGTGTAATCAAAAAAAGCTTCTGTCTGCTACACAGGATATGATGTGCATTGTAATGGACATATACACCAAGGCTCCTTATATACCACCTCTAGCCTGCAGGTGGTGTCAGTGAGTAATAAAATACAAGACATCCCTGCTCTCTATGGTAGAAGGAGAGAAAGTGGATTGTGATGTGTGCTTTGGAGTGATATTGACTGCAACACAAGATCCTGTGTATAAGACCCTGTGTATAAGACCCTGTTACCACCTGGACAGATTATTGGACAGACAGTTTACCTAATTGGATACAAACTCTGAGGCAACCAACTTACAAAGACACACAATATACAGGCCTGGTCAATATTCAAAGTGGTGCACCATAGACAGGGTCACCCCAGATTACTGCACGTGTTATGTTTATGTGCACTGTCTGCTTTGTGCCAGACCAACAGAGTAACCCACTGTGTGCCATGCTACCCATAATCCTTCCATAAATCAGTGATCTGGTACAAATTGGTGGCAGCGGTGCTGGTAATACCATTTATTCTCCCTGTTTTCTCTGTATATTTGTTTTCTGTATTAAGCTATGGAGGCTGCTACTGTTAGTATTGATTTAAATCCTCCTGTCCTTGTACCTGCAGATGAAATTCCCCAATTAGACTCAGTAGCTCAACCAGGCCCAATTGCCAAACTTATTTTTAAATCTGATGCATTTGATGGGGTAACTAGGGAGTGGACTGATTGGCTAGAACAATTTGAATTGGCAGCCACTATTAATGGTTGGGATAAAGGTGCTTGCTTGCAAGTCCTTAGCCTTATCTTAGTAGTAAAGCCAGGCAGGTATACCAAGGATTTACTGTAATACTGAAATAAAAAGCAGTTATCAGTTATTAAAAATTGCTCTGAAGCAACTTTTTTTCAATTAGATCTGTATAAGAGTATATAAAGGATAAATTCATTTCTTTAGGTAAACTGGGAATAAGAAATGTTTGTTTATACGTTAGATTATTAGGGCAATGCTATTACCATAACATGATGCTGTGAGGTACCTTCTGTTATAATATATGAGGTACCATCACCACTTGCCGTGGTGAATACTAATATGTATTAACTTAGCATGTTTAGTTTCAACCACACAGTGTAGCAGGATTGTCTGGGTCTACTCTCAGACCTGCAGGATTATCCTATTTGGTTCCTCTGGAAGCTGATGACTGTCTGAGTAACAGTTTGAAATTTACCTGTGTAAAGATTCTATATCCACACATGGCAAAACATTCACACACATAATTTCCATTGTGCACCAACGGGCACAATTTTGCTAATATATATATATATATATATATATATATATATATATATTTATATATATATATAAAACCATGTTGTGATGTCTGCACTCAGTCTTCCTTCTTCTTTGTTATATATTTTATTTTATATATGTCGGGTGCTTCAAGGAACACAGATGCCTCAAATCTGTCCATACAATAAACCAAAAATAAAGAGGTTCCGAGCACTCCTTCTTCACACGAAAAGTTTTATTAACGTTTCGGTGCTTCACAGAGCACCTTCATCAGAACCTGATATATATATATATATATATATATATAAAAGACAAGTGTAACAGCAGCACTCCACCTAGTGAAAAGATTGCAGGGTTGGTGCACGCACTAATGAGGACACCTGTATTCCTCAAATTTATTCTTGGTTAATCATCGTATAAAAATAAAAGGCGATCATATTAGAATGATGACATCATTCTAATATGGCTTGAGAAAGGTAATGGATGTTACCGAAACGTCGCCTTTTATTTTTATACGATGATTAACCAAGAATAAATTTTCTACGAGTGCTGCACAGATTTGTTCTCTTTTCTATATAAATATATATATATATATATATAGTTCAAATAGCAAGGAGATAGGTGCACACAAGGGGTCTAATCAATGTATATTTTAATAGTGCAATAACTAGGCAACGTTTTGGTCCACGTCTAGGACCTTTATCAAGCCAACCATCTTGAGACTATTTGAACTATTTATTGAATTTTGGGTAGCACCAGGGGCGAAGTAAGGTGGAGTGGAGTGTGCCCTGATTTTCGTTTTAGTATATATATATATATATATATATATATATATATATATATTTTTTTTTTTTTTTTTTTTTTTAAACAAATCACTGGGACAGCTATGGGGACGAATGTGGGACCTTCATTTGCAAATTTGTATATGGAATTCTTTGAAACCACATATATTTTCCCCCAATATGCGGAAAGAATGTTGATATACAGAAGATATATAGACGACTGCTTCATAGTGTGGAAGGGAACGGAAGAGGAATGCCGACAGTGTATTTCTGAATTGAACAGTTTGGACAGTCCCATAAAATTTACCATGGAAAGCAACAAACAACAAATTAATTATTTGGATTTGCAAATCAGTATTGTAAATAATAAATTCGAGACTTGTTTATACTCTAAACCTACTGACAATACCATTCTGCAAGCTGATAGCTGTCATCCAATATCCACTAAAAAGGGAGTAGTATTCTCCCAATTCGTACGAGTTATTAAAAATAACTCAAACCCTGAGTCAGCTGAAAAACAATTAAAAGAAATGGCGGTTACATTTTTACAGAGAAACTATAACCCTAAATTGGTAGGAGAACAGCTGGAAAAAGCACTGAAAAGGATAAGGAATTCTGATAGTGATCCAGTATCTAAAAATGGTGCTCATATGATCCCTGTGTCTCTCCAGTATTCACCCAGTAGTAAACTAGTGCAGGAAATTATACAACAAAATTGGTCAATTTTGACCAGTGACTACATGTTGCCATTCAAGGATTTACGGCCCATGTTCTCATATAGACGTGGTAAAAACCTACGTAATTTACTGGTAAAAACCGACCTTTGCAATAAATCAGTCAATCCCCTTACTTGGCTCCCTAATAATAAAAAAGGCTGCTATAAATGTAGCGGGTGCTTAGCATGCCGTTCAGTCATCTGTGGTACAGATTTCCCACATCCCCACAATAGTAAGAGATTTAAGATCAACCATAGATTAACATGTTTGAGCACTTATGTTGTATATATTATAACCTGCCCCTGTGGGCTCTATTATGTTGGGAAGACGACAACGACCCTGAGGGAGAGACTAGCTAACCATCGACAGGCTTTACGCCAGTCCAGTAATGAGAATAGCAGATTTGGCGAAATGTCAGTGGCTAAGCACTATAAAGAAGCTGGTCATTCAATATCCAGCTTTAGATGGATGGCGATAGACCAGGAGAGTAAAGTGGAAGGTATAGATCAAAACAAGGCCTTCTAAGGAGAGAAGCGAAATGGATAAGAAAACTGGACACGCTGGCCCCGAGAGGGTTAAATGAACAGCTTGTATTATCCTGCTTCCTATAGTTCATCGGGTTGGGTATAGTGCATGGAGTGCTCCGTTATTGTATTGTTATATATATATATATATATAATCATAGAAATGTGTGTGCACTCCACGGTCTTTTCAAATATGATTTAAGTGGTACAAACGGCAATGTTTAGGTCCAGTGTCTTGGACCTTTCTCGAGCCAACCATCTTGAGAAAGGTGCAAGACACAGGACAGAAACATTGCTGATTGTACCACTTAAATATTCATATTTGAAAAAAAATTGGAGGGCACGCACATTTCTACGATTGTATACTGGGTCCAAAGGCAACGCACCCGGGAATTTAACCTACAAATGACATGACTATTTTATATACATTTATAAATGTATAAAATATTGTACAAGCATTATAAGAATTCCTGTTAAATAATTAAAAAAATCCTATTAAAGAAAAGCTACACTGTATGAAAACTGTCCCATGCTCCAGTCCAGCAAAGCTGCAAAACGTCTCTCTCTAAAAACCTAAACTTTTGGAAATAACAAAGTGCCCTATACAAATAGTAGCCCATACTGTATTAAATGAGAACTACATGGTAGTAATCAATTAAATCCAGAAATGTTATTGTTTTAACAAAATAAAAGGGATTCCCTTATTACAGGAGGAATGGTGTGAACTTTATTTATTATTAAACTCCAGTTCTCCATTTACAAATGGTGGAGGCAAAATAAAATAAATAGATTGGAAGAGTAAAAAAACTCTCAAATAAATTGACCTACAATTAATTTGGCTTGAAAAAGCCAAATTCCTGTTCTTTCTATTTCTTCTTCTACTTCCAATTTCTTCTTTCGCTTTTTTGGACAGTATCTCCTCCCACAGTTTTTGAGCTAGAGACATGAAATTCGGTACAGACGTGCGGGGCATATAGGAGAAGTGTGCTATCTTCTAGCTAAGGAATCCACGGAAGTGTCACGGCGTTATCTGTGAATTTCCGGACATTTTTTTCCATAGACTATAATGGTAACAATCCTCAAATGTGGATATTTCAAAACAGTTTTTTTCATGGTCATAAATACAAATGGTGATACCCCAACCCCCCACAAAGACCCAGGTACACCCACCTACTGACCTAACTTTCCATTCCCATGGAAGCCATATTTAAAGGGTAACTAAAGTAAAAAAAACTAATTTAGAGTTATCCTCAATAAAAGTTAGTTTTATGGTTATAAACACAAAAAAAGACATACCCCCTCAACCAGACCCAGGTACACACACCTACTGATTTACTTATCCATTACTGTGGCAGCCATACCTAAAGGGTAACTAAAGTCAAAAAAAATTTTTTGACCAATCATCAAAAAATATCTGTTGTATTCAATTAGATCAACTGGACTTAAAGTCTAGTTCTTGAAGACGTTTCGCTAGTCATCCGACTGGCTTTCTCAATTCAGAATGACTTGTACAAGAATCTGTGGCAATTATGTACCCTGGAAAATCCCAATTAGCATATCACAGCCAGGTGTTAAGGGCGTGATTAGATAGTGGCTAAGAGGTGTTATAGGAACGCCCAGAGTAAGGTGTCATGTCTGCCATGTACAATGCTGTTTTGACACCTTACTCTGGGCGTTCCTATAACACCTCTTAGCCACTATCCAATCACACCCTTAACACTTGGCTGTGATATGCTAATTGGGATTTTCCAGGGTACATAATTGCCACAGATTCTTGTACAAGTCATTCTGAATTGAGAAAGCCAGTCGGATGACTAGCGAAACGTCTTCAAGAACTAAACTTCAAGTCCAGTTGATCTAATTGAATACAACAGATATACCATGACCTGGATGAATGAGAACCTTCATAAGCATAAATCATCAAAAAAGTTTGTTTTTTTAACCCCCAACCGGACACAGGTACACACACCTACTGATCTACTTATCCATTACTGTGGCAGCCATACCTAAAGGGTAACTAAAGTAAAAAACAAATTTTGAACAATCATCAAAAAAGTTTGTTTTTTTAACCCCCAACCCAACACAGGTACACACACCTACTGATCTACTTATCCATTACTGTGGCAGCCATACCTAAAGGGTAACTAAAGTAAAAAAAAATTTTTTGACCAATCATCAAAAAAGTTTGTTGTTTTAACCCCCACCCAACACAGAGTACACACACCGACGATCTACTTATCCATTACTGTGGCAGTCATACTTAAAGGGTAACTAAGGGTATCATTGAAATTGTGCTAATTTTGCCCTAACCAATCAGATGTTAGCTTTCTGATTTATTGGATTAAAATTAGCACCACTTTGGGCTGGTTACACACAAGTTTTTTTGTCCCAAAACAAGCGTTCACTACAAGTCATCATTTCCATTATTGAGTTTTAAAATCTGCAGCAAACACACATATTCCCTTCCAAAATGCAGCCCTACAAGCCAAATTCAAGTTTATACTTAAACTTTCCCTTTCTAGTTTGACATTGGTATCTGTGCTTTTTCCTCTTGATGAATTCAATATCTTGCCAGTAGGTTCAGCTTTCTCAAGCAAAAAGTGCCACACACACTACGATAAAGGGGCGATAACATTGGATCCAACGGTATCGTCCTATTATCATTAGTGGGTGTATCCACCTTTAGTGATGTCTAAAAGCCAATCAACAGGAAGCAATTTCAACAGAAAGTCACTTTGTTATCATAGTACATTGGAAAAGCTTTTTTATAGATACTTTATGCATCTTTGTTTGAGAGAATGTGATAGATTTCCTGGGTTGATAAGTAAAGTCTACAAACAAACATAGATAATAAGATTTAGTGGCCATCTCCTATACTGGTCCCAAGTCTTCCCCCCCCTCTATTAACCTTGTTTTGAATGGGTTTCTTTTTAAGATAATCGCATAGACTGTTTTTTCCATTTATTTCACTAACACGCCAGTAGGACATCATTTGTCTTCCTTTAAACAAGAAAAAAAAACATATGAAGAGGCCCTGGAAAACCAATGAATTTTAAGTTCCCGTGACATTTAATTTACTCCTTGCTACAGGTGAAGTGTTACCCAATTTAGAGTGGCTATGCCTGGAGTCCTGTGTTTTCCTTTCTCCATAGCAAAGATCTTTCAGTTTTGACCAGTTTTAATCAGATTATAAATGGCGTAAAGGTTGACAAAAACATTATGTAGATAGGGTTTCTACAAGGGAGAGCCTTATTTTTTTTGGTATTGGAAATGTATTTCGAGTATTATCTACGTAAATAGGTTCCATATCTACAGATTTATAACCTGCAGTGTTGGAAACGTCAATACCACATGTTTATAATGAAGCAGCCATTATGTACTGATGCTTGCCAGCCTTTACAGCCATGTTGTTATTTTATATCCTGGGACACAAATTATGGCCATGCATGTTAAAAGTTGTACACTGAAAAATAACTTTGCCTCATTTCAGTCTATAATGAATACATGTAAGCAGCTCTAGTGTGTTTGTGTTGCTGCATGACTTCAATCCAGTACTTTTTTTGCTCAATCTCAGTCCCTCAGTGGCCTGCCAGACTATGACTCTCTATGAGGCAGCATTGGGAGAGGGAATTTCCCACTATGCAGTTCATGTACCAACTGTCACCATTCCACCTAAAGCAAAACTATACATAACAGAAGAGTTTATGATAAAAGGCACTTGATTGACAGCTGAAGTGTAAGATGTTTTTAGACTTGATTTGTAAAGAAATAGGGGACAGATCAACAAAAAAATGGTACAGTGATAGTTGGAAAGAATTATAGTTTCTACTAATAGGCAATTTAAAAAAACAAATTTCCAGTGTACATACCTTTTAAAGACTGTTGCAGATTTTCATGAGAGTCTTCAGGATTAAATCTGTATGTACAATTCCATAGATGAAAATGATGTTTATCAGAGATCAGCATTATCATCCAATTCTGGGTATCGGCAGATTATAGCTCCATGAATGGTGGCAGATTAAATTAACTCTAAAACCCCAATAGTTAGAAAGCTGACAGATTTAGTACTAACCTGTTATGCAGTGAAATGTTCTACTCCCCTCCCCCACTGCTTCTCAAAACAATCCCCCTACTCACCTAGCTTTCTGAGCTTGCATATGCCCATAGGAGTCAGCTAGGGGAATAGCATTCTGTCATTTCAGTATATAGGTCGATTGGGCCGAAATGTTGGATAATTTTTTCAGGTGGCCACGACCGGCATAAACCATTATTCGTCAAAATTGGTGGTTCATTCTGGCCAACCGCTCGCTAGTAGAGATGGACTAGAACTCGAACCCGGGTTCGAGCCGAACTATTCGTGTTCCAACGAACTCAGACTTCTCGAACTACCCCGGACCAGATTTCCAGACTTTCAATATTTTCAGTACTTTCGATAATATCGAATGTTCAACCATTCGAGGCGCGAATATGCGAGTAAAATGTCTATTATACCAATACGTGAGTAAATATCGAATTATCGTTTCCATGAGTAAAGTGTCTATTATACCAATACGCGAGTAAATATTGAAAATCGGATCCGCAAGTAAAGTGTCTATTATACCTACCTTATAGGCGAGTAAATACCGAATTATCGAATCCGTGAGTAAAATGTCTATTATACCAATACACAAGTAAATATCGAATTCTCGAATCCGCGAGTAAAATGTCTATTATACCAATACACAAGTAAATATCGAATTCTCGAATCCGCGAGTAAAATGTCTATTATACCTATACGTGAGTAAATATCGAATTCTCGAATCCGCGAGTAAAATGTCTATTATACCTATACGTGAGTAAATATCGAATTATCAAATCCGCGAGTCCTTCATGGGATAATTATCGAACGTTCGAACGCGAGAGCTTGAAAGTAGCGCACATGAGAGTAAAATCGAGTTTACGATGTCCTGGATATTCGAACATGTTCCCCAGACCATTTCCAGGTCCCACAGCCATTTACATTAAGTTACCATTGATATTTTTATTGTTTTCATTCAAACTTTTCAAACTGTTTGACTCCCATTTAATGGTCCGTTTTCGAACTTTCCGTATATAAGTTCAAAAACGCTCATGTGTATACCCAGCCACTAGGAGCTCTCCAACAGTACTTCTATAGGGAGGTTAATACTGAGCCTGAGCAAAAGTACTGGCATACAGCAACACACACACCTTAGTGCTGCCTACATGTATTTAATTATAAATTCTACATTTAATTTATTATACATCATGTCATCTTTGCAGTATGCATACCCTTTAAACATGGGGCTGCTTTTAAAACAGAAGTAGGAGGAGTATTAAAGCTAGTAATGATTATACAGTGTACTTCAGATTTTCAAATATATATTGTCCTACAGTATATAATACTATAATACAGCATGCCTGGGCACTGAGTAGTTTTCCTGAGAATTTGCAAACCAGACCTTAGTCTAGGAGAGACACCATGATAGGTTTTACCATCCAACGGTATCGTCCTATTATCATTAGTGGGTGTATCCACCTTTAGTGATGTCTAAAAGCCAATCAACAGGAAGCAATTTCAACCAGAAAGTCATTTGTTATCATAGATACATTGGAAAAGCTTTTTTATAGAATACTTTATGATCTTTGTTGAAAGATAATGTGATAGATTTCCTGGGTTGATAAGTAAAGTCTACAAACAAACATAGATAATAAGATTCTAGTGGCCATCTCCTATACTGGTCCCAAGTCTTCCCCCCCCTTATAACCTTGTTTTGAATGGGTTTTTTTAAGATAATCGCATAGACTGTTTTTTCCATTTATTTCACTAACACGCCAGTAGGACATATTTGTCTTCCTTTAAACAAGAAAAAAAACCATATGAGAGGCTCGGGAAAACCAATGAAAAAGTTTGTACACTGAAAAATAACTTGGCCTCATTTAGTCTATAAATGAATATGTAAGCAGCTCTAGTGTGTTTGTGTTGCTGCATGACTTCAATCCAGTACTTTTTTTGCTCAATCTCAGTCCCTCAGTGGCCTGCCAGACTATGACTCTCTATGAGGCAGCATTGGGAGAGGGAATTTCCCACTTGCAGTTCATGTACCAACTGTCACCATTCCACCTAAAGCAAAACTATACATAACAGAAGAGTTTATGATAATAAGGCACTTGATTGACAGCTGAGTGTAAGATGTTTTTAGACTTGATTTGTAAAGAAATAGGGACAGATCAACAAAAAATGGTACAGTGATAGTTGGAAAGAATTATAGTTTCTACAATAGGCAATTTAAAAAAACAAATTTCCAGTGTACATACCTTTTAAAGACTGTTGCAGATTTTCATGAGAGTCTTCAGGATTAAATCTGTATGTACAATTCCATAGATGAAAATGATGTTTATCAGAGATCAGCATTATCATCCAATTCGGGGTATCGGCAGATAGCTCCATGAATGGTGGCAGATTAAATTAACTCTAAAACCCCAATAGTTAGAAAGCTGACAGATTTAGTACTAACCTGTTATGCAGTGAAAGTTTCTACTCCCCTCCCACTGCTTCTCAAAACAATTCCCCCTACTCACCTAGCTTTCTGAGCTTGATATTGCCCATAGGAGTCAGCTAGGGGAATAGCATTCTGTATTTCAGTATATAGGTCGATTGGGCCGAAATGTTGGAAATTTTTTCAGGTGGCCACGACCGGCATCAAACCATTTATTCGTCAAAATTGGTGGTTCATTCTGGCCAACCGCTCGCTAGTAGAGAGGACTAGAACTCGAACCCGAGTTCGAGCCGAACTATTCGGGTTCCACGAACTCAGACTTCTCGAACTACCCCGGACCCAGATTTCTCAGACTTTCAATATTTTCAGTACTTTCGATAATTATCGAATGTTCACCATTCGAGGGCGAAAATGCGAGTAAAATGTCTTTATACCAATACGTGAGTAAATATCGAATTATCGATTCCATGAGTAAAGTGTCTATTATACCAATACGCGAGTAAATATTGAAAATCGGATCCGCAAGTAAAGTGTCATTATACCTAATTATAGGCGAGTAAATACAATTATCGAATCCGTGAGTAAAATGTCTATTATACCATACACAAGTAAATATCGAATTTTTCGAATCCGCGTCTGCGAGTAAATGTCTATTATACCTATACGTGAGTAAATATCGAATTATCAAATCCGCGAGTCCTTCATGGGATAATTATCGAACGTTCGAACGCGAGAGCTTGAAAGTAGCGCACATGAGAGTAAAATCGAGTTTACGAATGTCCGGATATTCGAACATGTTCCCCAGACCATTTCCCAGGTCCACAGCCATTTACATTAAGTTACCATTGATATTTTATTGTATTTCATTCGAACCTTTCAAACTGTTTGACTCCCATTTAATGGGTCCGTTTTCGAACTTTCCGTATAAGATTCAAAAACGCTCATGGTGTATACCCAGCCTAAGGAGCTCTCCAACAGTATTCTATAGGAGGTTAATACTGAGCCTGAGCAAAAGTACTGGCATCAGCAACACCACACACCTTAGTGTGCCTACATGTATTTAATTATAAATTCTACATTTATTTAATTATACATCATGTCATCTTTGCAGTATGCATACCCTTTAAACATGGGGCGCTCTTAAACGAAGTAGGAGGAGTATTAAGCAGTAATGATTATACAGTGTATTCAGATTTTCAAATATATATGTTCCTACGTATATTAATACATAATACAGCATGCCTGGGCACTGAGTAGTTTTTTCTGAGAATTTGCAAACCAGACCTTAGTCTAGGAAGGACACCATGATAGGTTTTACCACAAGGAAAATCTTAACTATTTCTATACATTTTTCTATTAACAGTAACCGACTTACAATACTGCTCATGATTTAGTGTTTGAACTATTTCATTATAGCTCAACCCCCCCAGCTGTAACGTGACATTGCCTTGAAACCAGTGGTTCAGTGATCATTATATGACTGAACAGAAATCATTAAGTAAATATTTCACCCTAATTAATGTCCTCCTAAGGTCTATTTTCTTTCCTTGTTACAAGTACATTGTTCGGAGCAGAACATATTCACATACTAAACAAAAGGAAATCACTGTTCTATGAGTAATCCTCTCCTTTCTTCCAGCATGCTGCTTAACTAGAATTAAGGAAACTCTGCATCACTCGTTTGACTCGAACAGACTGCCCGAGGTTTAGCAGTCACTGGATCCAGTCCAAGATGGAGAGTTATCACCTTTGTCTATGGCTGGTTCTTTTAACCTTAACAATGGTTGTGTTAATTATTGCCATTTATTGCCATAGTTGTGCTAATTCTTTCACCTTATTCCCCCCTTTTTCCAGTTTCTTATCCTGCTCACGAGGCTTTTTTCATTTTTTATTTATTTTCTCTGAGATTCCTGAGTTACCTCCCCTTATGCTGCTCGGAATAAGTTCAGAAGCAGTGAAATCAGTCCCCTGTCTGACCAACCCAATCCATTTCTTTTTGTGGAATAAATTGAGGGCAAGATTCTTGTTTCAAAAGATTAAAACAGCCACACAACCATGTTCAATGCTTCAACCCACGTGATTAAAAACCTGCAGAAAAACCCCCAAACGACACTTATCCTGTATGAAAATATTTTTCCTTTTAAGGAACATTAGTATCACATATAGAACATGTCCCCCACTTGTATAATTTCTGCCAGTTTTAAAACCGAAATGTTCCAAAATTTCGAGCTATGGAAAATTCGGAAATCACAGTCGCAAAATTTGACAATAAAGATTGAAAAGTCATCTCGTCTCACTTCACATCCACAGTGTCTTTCATTATTAGGGATGTCACATTAAACGAGACTCCCTAAAATAAACAGGGAGATTCAATAAACGTTATATTGTTTTTTTAAAGGGCATGTCCACCCCCCAAACTAAAATTAAACCCACTATGGCCCCACTGTGTAGTTAAAAAAAATTCTTACCTTACATCCCTGCTACTTATGGTTCTCCTGCAGTGCTTGTCCAAAGCCAGGAAACTGAAGAGTAGAAGGGTGTCTTTTCCAAAGGTTCCTCCCTCTTCCGTCCTCTGAGCGAACAGTGGCAAGCGCAGGGAACCCTTTCCCCCCTCCCTCCCACCGCCCGGATCCATCCTCTGCATGTTTCACTTAGCATGAAACTCTTTTGTAGATGTCCCCTGCCTACCCTAACCGCCGAGTTATTTCTTTAAAAAAAAAACATCAGAACACTACTTACAGATCTTCGTTCCTGTGGCGTCTCCATTAACAGCAGCGTGTCTGTGATCACAGCCACGGCAGCCAGTCCGATCCGTTTGCAAGTTCCAGCAAGCCGGGAGCCGGATCAGTGTGCCGCGGGACTGAAGGGGCTGTAAGTAGATTTAATCATTTTTTTAAAAGAAATTCTTTAATATTTAAAGGGGGGGGCACCTACCAGTGGGAAAAGTTTATTCTTAGAGTGGACATGCCCTTTAAAATGGTGCCCCAACCAATCAGATCATATTTAACATTTGAAAGCTACCATCTAATTGGTTGGGGCAAAATAAGCATTATTTTTAATGATAAGAACTTTTATTGAATCTCCCCCAAAGAACTTTAGCAATTTCTGCAAAGGGTTAAATATTGCAATAAGGGGCCATGCGTGAGAGTAATACAAGCTCTATTTCTCCAGCCTGATTAACATATCTTTTAAACTAGAAACATCAGGAAGAGATTAGCAGGAAAAGTCTATAAAAAAAAAGCTTGATACATCTCCCATGTCCAGTAATCTCTTTACAAGTGTGCAATAGGACGACTGTCTAGCTAGAGCGTTTTTCAATTACCATAAAATGTGCAATGAAAGATCATTTGTAAACATCTCAGATATACCAGGCAATCTATGAAGGGCAAAGCAGTTTTAAGTATATATGTTTTTATACTAAGGAATAAAAAGATAAAATCAACACGCCCTGATGTAATATAAGCCACATGAAATGGGCTACAAAGAGAGGTTTTATTTCTATACAATAATGAAACAGTAAAGAAATAAACAGAATATTACAAATCAACATAAGAAAGTAAGACCTGCATTCCCTTATTGATGTAATCTGATGTAATTGGTTTCAGCCATAACTTTGTCGTTAAAGGGCATGTCACTAAAAAAAACATCCCATCACTCTTACAGACCACCTTATCTCCTGCAATGTTCTATTACGGCTTCCTGCTTACAAGCAGGTGCCGGACCGGCAGCCGCGTCTGTGATCACAGACATGGCTGCTTACAATGGAGACGTCGCGGGAACAAAAGTCTGTAAGTAGCATTCAGATGGGTTTTTTTAAGAAAATAACTCAGTGGTTAGGGGGGGCTTGGGGATCTATCATATGACCAAAGGATTACACGCCAGGGGCAACAGCTGAGAAGGTGGATCTGGATGGCGGAGGGAGGGGGAAAAATGGCTCCTTACGCATGGCAAGAAGGAGCAGAGACCTTTGGACAGGAAGACATCCACTAACTCTTCATTTCCGCGACTTTGAAAAGGCACTGCAGGGGAACCATAAGGAGCAGAGATGTAAGGTAAGGACACAGTGGGGCCAGTATGGGGTTAATTTTAGTTTGGGGGGTGGACATGCCTTTAAATCACCAAGCAAGTAGAATTTAGAATGAGAGCTATATTTACCACCCTCCACCCCCCACACACACCCGTTCGAAAAACTCTCTCTTTTTGAGGTATCTATGGTGTTAATGTTGGAGACAACATAAAAAATTTATCCTTACCTTCCCCACAACTGAAAACCTTGACTGGGCAAAAGGACTCACCTGGCTGGCAACCCTTAAGACCCTTATTTCTAGCTAGGGTTACAGTGGGTTACTAAACCAAGTCTAGCAGCAGAAAAATATAGTTTTGCTGGTTGATAAATAATAGACACTTGTTTCAAATCATTCAACTAAGTTCTAATGTGTATTCAAAAAAGTAGATGCAAAGATAATTAAATTAAACCCTGAGAACTTGGTTTAGGAAGCAAAGCAATTTTAATCATTAATCATCAATTAAGCAAATTAGGCAAGAGATGAAAATAAATGAAAAATGATTAATGAAGATAAAAATGTTGAATTAACAAAAAATAAAGAGTTATCACTTATTTGGATATCCAATGGGGCTGGTAACAGTGGTACTGTAAACAATGATACCAGAATATGGAATATGGATACAGGACACAATCTAAAGTATCATAATAAGGGGGAAAGAGAAGCTCAGCTAGGAAGGTAGATTAGCTAAAGTGGGTTATTTTAGACGAGAGAAATATAAAGGGAACTTACAATTGATCATTGAAAGGACCTTTCAATAAGTTCATTCAACTTTTCAAGAGCAAAGATCACCCAGGGATTTGTCAGATGCCAATAGAATTTATTTACAGTACTATCAGTGAATTATGGCCTAGATGAGAAACCTGTTCTAGCAGACTGAATGATTTTAGTGAAATTTCTCCAACACCTTCCCAACTCTTAACTACTTCTCGTTCTATGAAATATCCATGGCTTATAAACAATAAAAACAGTATTTACTCAATACTCTAACTTCAACTTTTTTGCATTACTTTCAGGCTCTGGCTACATAGTGAACCAGTGTCTGATCTAAATCTTCATAGCACAATGCCAGGCTGCTTCATTGACATACAAAAGACTTGTTACCAAAGTTTATTGTAGCAATGGGATCTAAGTTTGTAGGATTTGCACTTAAAGGTTCTTTCCAGTCTTGTTTCATCTGAAAACAGTTGATTGGATTTGTCAGGAGATGACCTGATAGCCATGTAATCTATAGGGTGCACGTCTCTTTGCATTTGTTATTGCATCAGCTCTCTTTTTTTTTTTTTCTTGAAGTACAGCGGACTAAGTATAAACTGAGGACTGTTGGCCTTGAAGAAAACATTTGTTCATGGATAGAGAAACTGGTATTGGATCGCAAACGAGTGTTGGTAATGGAGCTACATCTATGTGGGCTAAAGTTCTAAGGGGAGTGCCTCAGGGTTCTGTAATGGGGCGGCTTCTGTTAATCTGTTTATAATGACATAAGAAGGGGCATTGAGAACAAGGTCTCTGTGTTTGCTGATGACACTAAACTATGAGAGCTTTGGAAACTCAAATGATGTGCAAGTGCTGCAAGCAGACCTAGATAGATTATCAAAATGGGCAGCAGAATGGCCGATGGATTCAATGTTGATAAATGTAAGGTGATGCATTTGGGATTTTAATAATCCCTGTGCCACCTACACCATAATAACTCTGTGCTAAGTGCATCTTTAATGGAAAAAGATTTGGGGGTTCTGGTAGATAGAGACTTAGCTGTAGCAAACAATGCCAGGTATCAACGGCTAGAGCTAGCAAGGTATTGTCTTGTATAAGAGGGGATAGATTCAAGAGAGAAAATATTATTCTCCCTCTTTACAAGGCACTGGTAAGGCCTCATTTGGAATATGCGGTGTGCAGTTTTGGAATCCAATATACAAAAGGGACAATCTGGAATTGAGGCAGTTCAGAGAAGGGCAACTAAATTAATAAGGGGAATGGAGGGGCTTGAATAGCAGGAAGATTAGACAAGTAGGCTGTTTACATTGGAGAAGGACGTTTGCGTGGGGGATATGAAACCTTATACAATATATAATGGCCATACAATGAACTCTTGGTGCATTGTTCACTAAAGGTCATATCAGAGGACACGTGGTCATCTTTAAGGTTGGAAGAAAAGATGTTTCATTTCAGGTTAGGAAAGGTTTCTTTACAGTGAGAACGGGTGAAACTGTGGAACTGTCTTCCAGCAGAAGTGTAATGGCAAGTTCATTGAATAGCTTTAAAAAAGGCCTGGATAAGTTTCTAAAACTAAAAAAATTGAGAATTACTGGTATTAATACATATACTGTAGTTCTGGTTGGTACAGGGATACTATATAATTTGAGAATTACTGGTATTAATACATATACTGTAGTTCTGGTTGGTACAGGATACTATATAATATTGAGAATTACTGGTATTAATACATATACTGTAGTTCTGGTTGGTACAGGATACTATATAATATTGAGAATTACGGTATTATACATTACTGTAGTTCTGTTGGTACAGGGATACTATATAATATTGAGATTACTGGTATGAATACATATACTGTAGTCTGGTTGGTACACGGGATACTATATAATATTGAGAATTACTGGTATTAATACATATAGATCTGGTTGATCCAGGGATACTTTTCGATTTCCGTTTGGAGTCAGGAAGGAATTTTTTCCCCCTTTTTAGCTGGGGTTTTTGTGCTTCCTCTGGATCAACTGTAGGGAGGGTTAAAAAAAAAAAGAGGGTGAATAGGTTGGACTTGATGGACGTATGTCTTTATTCAACCTTAATTACTATGTTACTATGTATAAATCTATGAAGGCAACACATGGACCTACAGAACCTGGACATCCAGTGTTGGAAGTTGGAAGGGCATACCTGAATGTGTATAGCATGGGGCTTTAACAAATAGGTGATCAAAATTTTTCCATTTCTTTCATCTGATCTGATTAAAAGAATGTGAACACCACAATAAAGGTGGCTGTAGTGTAGGATTTGTCTTTTAACTCTGTTTTGAAAATGAACACAAAACAAAATGCTGATCCTGTTTTGAGCGACGGGTAGCAGCACTTTAGTATGTAGGAAATAATCATTTATTACTAATATGGTATATCACATTGGGATGCTGCTGGAAGAAGCCTATGCTGTCAAATGTGCCCACACACAGTCCTGGGCGAATGTTCAATTTTATTTGATAAATTGATAATATTGTGTCATCTAGTCAATTTAACCTTTGACGTTCCTGGACTAATTTTTTTAGAGTATTTATAAATAATGGACCCAGGCATTTGTTGGTATGTAATGGAACATTGACTAATTGTGGTATATCCTGCGTATCATAATAGCACTCACACGTACAATTGTATGAAATTCCAGGGCGTGTACCAGCTTTACAGTTTTATTTTACCTATACTGCCTATATAATGCTTTGATCTATATGATCCCACGGTTTTATTTACTATACTGCCTATATAACGCTTTGATCTATACGATCCCACAGTTTTATGTTACCTATACTGCCTATATAACGCTTTGATCTATATGATCCCACGGACGTTTTATTTACCTATACTGCCTATATAACGCTTTGATCTATTGATCCCACGGTTTTATTTACCTATACTGCCTATTAACGGCTTTGATACTATGATCCCACGGTTTTATTTACCCTATACTGCCTATATAACGCTTTGATCTATATGATTTTTAGTTTTGAGATTCCATTTCTGGGTGACCAGTTAAGAGCTTCACTTTTGGATTTAATCTCGTCTCTTTTATTTCCATATGTGTTATTTTCTCTCATGTATATTGTACGTGTTTATGAGAAAATGATTGAGTGGATATTGGATTTGTCCTTTTCTTTACGGATATAATAAGTCCCTGTTTTGTAAATATTTTGCCCCCTGGTAATTTTATACTATTCCGATTTATACCCTGAATGCATTGGGCCTGGACACAGACCTTCCGTTCTGTATAAATAAATCTGTTGTGAATGAGACATGTTTCTATCCATTTATAGCAACATAATAGTTCATCCTCTTTCTCATTAGTAATATAGGCACACAAGAAAAGGAGAGAATAAACTGTGTGCTTTGTTTCATTTTATTGGTATATTTTAGATTATATTTAACATTCATCTTTCGTTTTACTGTCTTACCTGGTACTTTTTTATACAATATGTTGTCTTATTCAACCATGTGTCACTATAACAGTTTACGTTTATATAATAATGGTTATGCCTCTAGCCCCTGCAGGTTTTTTTTCTAACACCTTGCTTCCTTCTGGAATTGATCCTTCTGCTTTTACTGGGGATGTTATTGAGGAGAGGGTAAAATTGAGAAACAGACAACAACGGTATATAAGATTTTATCAGAATGTAAAACGCGGTCACAACAACCAACATCACAAACCACACCAGCAAAAAGGATAAAAACAACATCTAGCAAGAGAGATCCATAACCTAGGATAGTAAGCTGCAAGGTTAATCATAACTGTCTGACAACTAGGTTACACTGGGCTTCGTACACACAAGCTTTAGAAACAGTGGCACTGTGAGGGAGATTGGCAACCAGAGGGAAATGCCTCCCAACACCACTGCAGCCCTGCCAGAGCTTCCTATGGATGGTGTGCTCCAGTGGGGAGGAACTTGCATCCATAGAAATTAATGGACATTGGTTCTTTATTAGCCAGACTGTTTCATCTCCCCACATGGACCCAGAAATATCATGTATACCTGTTAATCAGTGCTATGTTACCTGTGTCACACAACTTATTAAAACTTATTACAGGAAAAAAAATCCTGTGTGGTTGGTCGAAGTCAAATAAGAGAAAACCCAAACGGGAGAAGGATGGAGGTGGCTATTGGGCCACGAAACGCATTGGGCGGAGCCTGTTGGTGTTCCCATGTTTCTGTTTGTTTGCAACCAATTGTAGTGATGAATACTACATGTTGTGGTGTTTAGAGATCACTAATAAATGTTGAAGAACATTGAAGAAGTTTTTTCAAGAAGAGAAGTTTAAGGGGTTGAAGAAGTTGGTGTTTCTACTGAGCATCCTGCCCGCCTCCTCCTCCCTTCCTCCTTCCTCCGCCTCCCTCCCCCTCTTTCTTCTACCCTTTGGGTTGTTCTTTTTGAGCTTCGTTGTTGTATTTTGGCCCCCATGGAGGAGGCCGAGACTCCTGCCCGCGCTCTCGAGCCCCCCCCCCCCGGCTTTTGCGTGGTTCGATAAGAGAGTGAGAGCAAGCTGTAGCTCATTTACCGGAACGTTGAGTGGACAGCAAAAGGAGAGTGTAGAGGAGGGGGATGTTAGATCTGACTTTAATTGCTTGTGGTGTTTCTGTCCATGTGGGGGTAGTTGGTGGTTGACTGGGTATAAGGGCTTAACCATAGGTCCACTGCAATGGTCTATGGCATCAGGCAAAAATATTTATTAGAGAATCCTTGTTAACGGGCACCATTTGACTGTTATCCACCAGTGTCCATTTGACTGTTATCCACCAGCGTCCATTTGACTGTTATCCACCAGTGTCCATTTGACTGTTATCCACCAGTGTCCATTTGACTGTTATCCACCAGCGTCCATTTGACTGTTATCCACCAGTGTCCATTTGACTGTTATCCACCAGTGTCCATTTGACTGTTATCCACCAGCGTCCATTTGACTGTTATCCACGGGGAGCCACCAGGGCCCGTTATTGGGAACGGTGTTGTAGCGGCCCGCATCGGATCCATTGTGGACTTTTCATCAAAAAAAGGGCACCAGCAGGCCAGGGGTTTTACGGGTGTTATCGGCAAACGCGGAGTCGTCGGGGCGGGAGGGTGGGTAGTTACTGTTATTCAGCCAGCGTCCGATTGTGTGAAACCTGTGTTTATCCCGAAGACAAGCGGCGGCGGGTCCATTGATGGACTGTTGTCCAAAAGAACCAGGCGGGGTGGGGGGGCATTTGACGTGTTAGTCACCAGCGTCCATATGGGACTGTTGGTACAGCGGGAGTCCTTTGTGTTGTCAACCAGCGTCATTTAACGTATCACCACATTTGACTTGTTATTACACCAGGGTCCCATTGTGACTGTTATTCAAAAGGCCCATCGTCCATATGACTGTTAATTCGCACCGGCAGCGTCGCCATATGATCACAGTGCGGTTGAGCTGTTATCCCACCACGTCGCATGGGTTGACTGTTGGATCACCAGCGACAGTGGAGTAACCCAGCGCACATTTGGACTGTGGTATTCACCAAAGCGTCCTTGAGGCCCCATATTGGGGACTGTTATCACGAGGCATGACTATCAAACACCAGCGGTGCCAAATTTGACTGTTATTCACCAGTCCATTTGACTGTTATTCACCAGCTGTCCATTTGACTGTTATCACCAGTCGTCCATTTGACTGTTATTCACAGCGTCCATTTGACTGTTTCACCAGTTTCCATTTGACTGTTATTCCACCAGCGTCCATTTGACTGTTATTCACAGCGTCCATTTGACTGTATCCACCAGCGTCCATTTGACTGTTTATCACCAGCGTCCATTGACTGTTATTCCCAGCGTCCATTTGACTGTTATCCACCAGTGGTCCATTTGACTGTTATTCACCAGGTCCATTTGACGTTATTCACCACGCTTCCATTTGACTGTTATCCACCAGCGTCCATTTGACTGTATTCATCATCAGCGTCCATTTGACTGTTATCCACCCTCCATTTGACTGTTATTCACCAGCGTCCATTTGACTGTTACAGTCCTGCTATCCAGCGTCCATTTGACGTTATCCCCATGTCCATTTGACTGTTATTCACCAGCGTCCATTTGACTGTTATCCACCAGGTCCATTTGACTGTTATCATCCACCAGTTCCTTTTGACTGTTATCCACCAGGTCCATTTGACTGTTATCTCCCCCGCAGTCCATTTACTGTTATCCACCCGTGTCATTTTGACTGTTATCCACCAGCGTCCATTTGACTGTTATTCACCAGCGTCCATTTGACTGTTATCCACCAGCGTCCATTGGACGTTATCCACCAGCGTCCATTTGACTGTTATTCACCAGCGTCCATTTGACTGTTATGCACCAGCGTCCATTTGACTGTTATCCACCAGCGTCCATTTGACTGTTATACTCCAGCGTCCATTTGACTGTTATTCACCAGCGTCCATTTGACTGTTATCCACCAGCGTCCATTTGACTGTTATCTACCAGCGTCCATTTGACTGTTATCCACCAGCGTCCATTTGACTGTTATCCACCAGCGTCCATTTGACTGTTATCTCACCAGGTCCATTTGACTGTTTTACCACACCAGCGTCCATTTGACTTTTATCCACCAGCGTCCATTGTGACTGTTATCACCAGCGTCCATTTGACTGTTATTCACCAGCGTCCATTTGACTGTTATCCACCAGCGTCCATTTGACTGTTATCCACCAGCGTCCATTTGACTGTTATTCACCAGCGTCCATTTGACTGTTATCCACCAGGTCCATTTGACTTTATCCACAGTCCATTGACTGTTACCACCAGTGTCCATTTGACTGTTATCCCACCAGTGTCCATTTGACTGTTATCTCACCAGCGTCCATTTGACTGTTATCCACCAGCGTCCATTTGACTGTTATTCACCAGCGTCCATTTGACTGTTATCCCACCGTTCCATTTGACTGTTATCCACCAGCGTCCATTTGACTGTTATCACCAGCGTCCATTTGACTGTTATCACCAGCATCCATTTGACTGTTATCCACCAGCGTCCATTTGACTGTTATACTCCAGCGTCCATTTGACTGTTATCACCAGCGTCCATTGACTGTTATCCACCAGCGTCCATTTGACTGTTATCACCAGCGTCCATTGACTGTATCCACCAGCGTCCATTTGACTGTATCCACCAGCGTCCATTGACTGTTATCCACCAGCGTCCATTTGACTGTTTATCACCAGCGTCCATTTGACTGTTATCCACCACGTCCATTTGACTGTTATCCACCAGCGTCCATTTGACTGTTATCCACCAGCGTCCATGTTAATAACGGGTTATCCACCAGCGTCCATTTACTGTTATCCCCAGCGTCCATTTGACTGTTATCCACCAGGTCCATTTGACTGTTATCCACCAGCGTCCATTTGACTGTATCCACCAGCGTCCATTTGACTGTTATCCACCAGCGTCCATTTGACTGTTATCCACCAGCGTCCATTTGACTGTTATCCACCAGCGTCCATTTGACTGTTATCCACCAGCGTCCATTTGACTGTTATCCACCAGCGTCCATTTGACTGTTATTCACCAGCGTCCATTTGACTGTTATCCACCAGCGTCCATTTGACTGTTATCACCAGCGTCCATTGACTGTTATCCACCAGCGTCCATTTGACTGTTATCCACCAGCGTCCATTTGACTGTTATCCACCAGCGTCCATTTGACTGTATCCACCAGCGTCCATTTGACTGTTATCCACCAGCGTCCATTTGACTGTTATTCACCAGCGTCCATTTGACTGTTATTCACCAGCGTCCATTTGACTGTTACTCACCAGCGTCCATTTGACTGTTATCCACCAGCGCCATTTGCTGTATCCCACCACGTCCATTTGACTGTTATCCACCACCGCTCCATTTGACTGTTATCCACCAGCGTCCATTTGACTGTTATCCACCAGCGTCCATTTGAATGTTATCCACCAGCGTCCATTTGACTGTTATTCACCAGCGTCCATTTGACTGTTATTCACCAGTTTCCATTTGACTGTTATTCACCAGCGTCCATTTGACTGTTATCCACCAGCGTCCATTTGACTGTTATCCAACAGTGTCCATTTGACTGTTATTCACCAGTTCCATTTGACTGTTATTCATCAGTGTCCATTTGACTGTTATTCACCAGCGTCCATTTGACTGTTATCCACCACGTCCATTTGACTGTTATTCATCAGCGTCCATTTGACTGTTATCCACCAGCGTCCATTTGACTGTTATTCACCAGCGTCCATTTGACTGTTATTCACCAGCGTCCATTTGACTGTTATTCACCAGCGTCCATTTGACTGTTATCCACCAGCGTCCATTTGACTGTTATTCACCAGCGTCCATTTGACTGTTATCCACCAGCGTCCATTTGACTGTTATTCACCACTCCATTTGACTGTTATCCACCAAGCGTCCATTTGACTGTTATTCACCAGTGTCCTTTGACTGTTATTCACCAGCGTCCATTTGACTGTTATCCACCAGCGTCCATTTGACTGTTATCCCCACCTCCATTTGACTGTTTTCACCACGTCATTTGATTTCACCACAGCGTCCATTTGACTGTTATCCACCAGCGTCCATTTGACTGTTATCCACCAGCGTCCATTTGACTGTTATTCACCAGCGTCCATTTGACTGTATCACCAGCGTCCTTGACTGTTATCCACCAGCGTCCATTTGACTGTTATCACCATGTCATTTGACTGTTATCCCCAGCGTCCATTTGACTGTTATCCACCAGCGTCCATTTGACTGTCTCCACCAGGTCCATTTGACTGTTATCCACCATGCCATTTACTGTATCACCAGTTCTTTGACTGTTATCCACCAGCGTCCATTTGACTGTTATTCACCAGTTTCATTTGACTTTTCCACCAGCGTCCTTTGACTGTTATCCACCAGCGTCCATTTGACTGTTATTCACCAGTGTCCTTTGACTGTTATCCCAGCGTCCATTTGACTGTTATCCCCAGCTCCATTTGACTGTATTCACCAGCGTCCATTTGACTGTTATCACACCAGCGTCCATTTGACTGATGTTATCCACAGCGTCCATTTGACGTTTCACCAGCGTCCATTTGACTGTTATTCACCAGCGTCCATTTGACTGTTATCCACCAGCGTCCATTTGACTGTTATCCACAGAGTCCATTTGACTGTTCTCCCACCGTCCATTTGACTGTTACCACCAGCGTCCTATTTGACTGTTATCCACCAGCGTCCATTTGACGTTATTCACCACGCCATTTGCTGTTATCCACCGTCCATTTATGTTATCCACCAGCGTCCATTTGACTGTTATTCACCAGCTCCATTTGCGTTTCCCCAGCGTCCATTTGGCTGTTATCCACCAGCGTCCATTTGACTGTTATCCACCAATGTCCATTTGACTGTTTTCCACCAGCGTCCATTTGACTGTTATCCACAATGTCCATTTGACTGTTATTCACCAGTGTCCATTTGACTGTTATCCACCAGCGTCCATTTGACTGTTATTCACCAGTGTCCATTTGACTGTTATCCACCAGCGTCCATTTGACTGTTATTCACCAGTGTCCATTTGACTGTTATCCACCAGCGTCCTTTACGTTATCACAGCGTCCATTTGACTGTTATCACCAGCGTCCATTTGACTGTTATTCACCAGCGTCCTTTGACTGTATCCACCAGCGTCCATTTGACTGTTATCCACCAGCGTCCATTTGACTGTTATTCACCAGCGTCCATTTGACTGTTATTCACCAGCGTCCATTTGACTGTTATTCACCAGCGTCCATGACTGTTATTCACCAGCGTCCATTTGACTGTTATCCACCAATGTCCATTGACGTTATTCACCATTCGTCTTGACTGTTATCCACCAGTCCATTTGACTGTTATTCACCAGCGTCCATTTGACTGTTATCCACCAGCGTCCATTTGACTGTTATCCACCAGCGTCCATTTGACTGTTATCCACCAGCGTCCATTTGACTGTTATCCACCAGCGTCCATTTGACTGTTATTCACCAGCGTCCATTTGACTGTTATCCACCAGCGTCCATTTGACTGTTATCCACCAGCGTCCATTTGACTGTTATCCACCAGCGTCCATTTGACTGTTATTCACCAGCGTCCATTGACTGTTATCCACCAGCGTCCATTTGACTGTTATCCACCAGCGTCCATTTGACTGTTATCCACCAGCGTCCATTTGACTGTTATCCACCAGCGTCCATTTGACTGTTATTCACCAGCGTTCGTTTGACTGTTATCCACCAGCGTCCGTTTGACTGTTATCCACCAGCGTCCATTTGACTGTTATTCACCAGCGTCCATTTGACTGTTATCCACCAGCGTCCATTTGACTGTTATCCACCAGCGTCCATTTGACTGTTATCCACCAGCGTCCATTTGACTGTTATCACCAGCGTACTACATTTGACTGTTATTCACCAGCGTCCATTTGACTGTTATCCCCAGCGTCCATTTGACTGTTATCACCAGCGTCCATTTGACTGTTATCCACCAGCGTCCATTTGACTGTTATCTACCAGCGTCCATTTGACTGTTATTCACCAGCGTCATTTGACTGTTATTCACCAGCGTCCATTTGACTGTTATTCACCAGGTCCACTTACTGTTATTCCCACGTCCATTGACTGTTATCCACCAATGTCCATTTGACTGTTATCCACCAGTGTCCATTTGACTGTTATTCACCAGTGTCCATTTGACTGTTATTCACCAGTGTCCATTTGACTGTTATTCACCAGTGTCCATTTGACTGTTATTCACCAGCATCCATTTGACTGTTATCCACCAGTGTCATTGACGTTTACCCCATTCCATTTGACTGTTATCCACCAGTGTCCATTTGACTGTTATCCACCAGTGTCCATTTGACTGTTATCCACCAGTGTCCATTTGACTGTTATCCCTTTGAGTGTTATCCACTAGAGATGAGTGAACTTCAATTAGGTTCATTCTTGAACTTTCGAAATTCAGTAAAAGTTTGATAGTTCGAAAATTAACCCATTAAAGTCAAAGGGGACAAATAGTTTGAATATTTGGATGAAATAAAAGTTAGCAATGCTAACTTACTGTACATGGCTCTGGGACCTGGGAAATGGTCTAGGGAACACGTACAAATATCCAGAACTTTTAAAAAATGGAATTCCTTATTACACGCACTACTTTCCAGCTTCCATGTTCGACTTTCGATATTTATCCCACACTCGAATCAAAGATTCAAGGGTTACCGAACCTTTGAGTATAGAGTTTGAGGGTTACTGAACCTTTGAGTATAGAGTTTGAGGGTTACTGAACCTTTGAGTATAGAGTTTGAGGGTTACTGAACCTTTGAGTATAGAGTTTGAGGGTTACTGAACCTTTGAGTATAGAGTTTGAGGGTTACTGAACCTTTGAGTATAGAGTTTGAGGGTTACTGAACCTTGAGTAATGAGTTTGAGGTTACTTAACCTTTGAGTATTACATTTGACTGTTATTCAACAGTGTCCATTTGACTGTTATCCACCAGCGTCCATTTGACTGTTATCCACCAGCGTCCATTTGACTGTCATCCACCAGCGTCCATTTGACTGTTATCCACCAATGTCCATTTGACTGTTATTCACCAGTGTCTATTTGACTGTTATCCACCAGCGTCCATTTGACTGTTATTCACCAGTTTCCATTTGACTGTTATCCACCAGCGTCCATTTGACTGTTATCCACCAGCGTCCATTTGACTGTTATTCACCAGTGTCCATTTGACTGTTATGCACCAGCGTCCATTTGACTGTTATCCACCAGCGTCCATTTGACTGTTATCCACCAGCGTCCATTTGACTGTTATCCACCAGCGTCCATGTGAATGTATCCCACCAGCGTCCATTTGATGTATCCCAGTCCTTGATGTTATTCACCAGCGTCCATTTGACTGTTATCCACCAGCGTCCTTTGACTGTTATCCAGCAGCGGCCATTGACTGTATCACAGCGTCCATTTGAATGTTATCACCAGCGTCTATTTGACTGTTATCCACCAGCGTCCATTTGACTGTTATTCACCAGCGTCCATTTGACATGTTATCCACCAGCGTCCATTTGACTGTTTTATCCCCAGCGTCCATTTGACTGTTATTCACAGCGTCCATTTGGCTGTTATCACCAGAGTCCATTGCTGTTATCACCGCGTCCATTTGACTGTTACCAATGTCCCATTTGACTGTTTTCACCAGCTCCATTTGACTGTTTATCCACAAATGTCCATTTGACTGTTTTCACCAGGTCCATTTGACTGTATTTCACCAGAGTCCATTTGACGTTATTACCAGTGTCCATTGACTGTTATCCACCAGCGTCCATTGACTGTTATTCACCAGTGTCCATTTGCTGTTATCACAGGAGTCATTTGACTGTTATTCACAGCGTCCATTTGACTGTTATCACCAGCGTCCATTTGACTGTTATTCACCGCGTCCATTTGACTGTTATCCACCAGCGTCCATTGATTGTTTATCCACAGGTCCATTTGACTGTTATTCACCAGCGTCCATTTGACTGTTATTCACAGCGTCCATTGACGTTATTCACCAGCGTTCCACTGACTGTTATTCACCAGCGTCCATTTGATGTTATTCCCAATGTCCATTTGACTGTATTCACCAGTGTCCATTTGACTGTTATCACCAGTCCATTTGACGTTATTCACCAGGTCCATTTGACTGTTATCCACCAGCGTCCATTTGACTGTTATCCACCAGCGTCCATTTGACTGTTTTCCACCAGCGTCCATTTGACTGTTATCCACCAGCGTCCATTTGACTGTTATTCACCAGCGTCCATTTTGACTGTTTCCACCAGCGTCCATTTGACTGTTATCCACCAGCGCCATTTGACTGTTATCACCAGCGTCATTGACTGTATTCACAGCGTCCATTGACTGTTATCCACCAGCGGTCCATTTGACTGTTATCCACCAGCGTCCATTTGACTGTTATTCCCCAGCGTCACATATGTGACTGTTATCCACCAGCGTCCCCTTTGACTGTTACACCAGCGTTCGTTTGACTGTTATCCACCAGCGTCCGTTTGACTGTTATCCACCCAGCGTCCATTTGACTGTTATTCAACCAGCGTCCATTTGACTGTTATCCAGGCCAGCGTCCATTTGACTGTTATCCACCAGCGTCCATTTGACTGTTATCACCAGCGTCCATTTGACTGTTATTCACCAGCGTCCATTGAACTGTTATCCACCAGCGTCCATTTGACTTTATTCACCAGCGTCCATTTGACTGTTATCCCCAGCGTCCATTTGACTGGTATTCACCAGCGTCCATTTGACTGTTATCCACCAGCGGTTCCATTTGACTGTATCTACCAGCGCCATTTGACTGTTATTCACCAGCGTCCATTTGACTGTTATTCACCAGCGTCCATTTGACTGTTATTCACCAGTGTCCACTGACTGTTATTCAACCAGCGCCATGTGACTGTTATCACACAGTCCATTGACTGTTTCACCACAGGGTCCATTGACTGGTATCACCAGTGTCCATTTGACTGTTATCACCAGTGTCCATTTGACTGGTTTATTCACCAGTGTCCATTTGACTGTTATTTCACCAGCATCCATTTGACTGTTATCCACGTGTCCATTGACGTTATCCACCAGTGCATTTGACTGTTATCACCAGTGTCCATTTGACTGTATCCACCAGTGTCCATTTGACTGTTATCCACCAGTGTCCATTTGACTGTTATCCCTTTGAGTGTTATCCACTAGAGATGAGTGAACTTCAATTAGGTTCATTCTTGAACTTTCGAAATTCAGTAAAAGTTGATAGTTCGAAAATTAACCCATTAAAGTCAAAGGGGAAAAATAGTTTGAATATTTGGATGGAAATAAAAGTTAGCAATGCTAACTTACTGTACATGGCTCTGGGACCTGGGAAATGGTCTAGGGAACACGTACAAATTCCAGAACTTTTAAAAAATGGAATCCTTTACACGCACTACTTTCCAGCTTCCATGTTCGACTTTCGATATTTATCCCAACACTCGAATCAAAGATTCAAGGGTTACCGAACCTTGGTCAGAGTTTGAGGGTTACTGAACCTTTGAGTATAGAGTTGAGGGTTACTGAACCTTGAGTATAGAGTTGAGGGTTACTGAACTTTGAGTATAGAGTTTGAGGGTTACTGAACCTTTGAGTATAGAGTTTGAGGGTTACTGAAACCTTTGAGTATAGAGTTTGGGGTTACTGAACCTTTGAGTATAGAGTTGGGTATGAACCTGAGTATAGAGTTTGAGGTACTGAACTTGAGTATAGGTTTGAGGGTTACTGAACCTTGAGTATAGAATTTGAGAATTACCGAACCAAATCAATGGTTTGAGGGTTTGCGAATTCAATCTCTACTGGGAACACGTACATAAAAAATGCTTTGTTCACAATCACACTGTTTTCAAGCTTCGGCATTTATTTCCGAGTGTTACTGAAATTAATCGTGAATTTAGGGTTAGTGAACATCGAATAGTGGAGGGTTATTAGAATCTTCAAATTTTCGAAAATTTGCAAGTTCGAAATAACCTAACTACAAACTTTTTATTCATGGAAAGTGCTATTAACTATTGCTAAAAAATGCCGTAGTGTTACCATAATAACATAAACTATATAATATAACATATAATAATATAATATGCTAAAAATTGTGGTGCTGCTCTACTACTCCTGGGTAAATTTAACATATTTATTTCTGGAAAATGCCAGGGGATGTAGACAATTCTACATAAAGATACGTATACGTGTTTCTGTGTGTATTATTTATTCAGATTTTGAAAAGCAATAAGGGGTGTGATCTGTTTATAATCAGTAGCCCTGATTTGGTAATAGAAAATATTCTGGTATTACTGGATTTTTTCGGGATCCCTCGAAAAATAACCTTGAACACTCGACAACCCTTGAAAATACGATTGGAAACTACTTTCAAGTTTCCATCTTATTTCCGAGGATTAACGAATGTTCAATGTTATTTTCAAGGGATACTGAAAATAACCTCAAACATTCGTGAACCCTCGAAAAACCCTTAACCTAAGTTTTGTTTTCGAAAAACCGAAAGAAAATTCTGAGTTTTGGCCATCTCTAGTTATTAATTAACTAGAGTGCTTAATTCACTGAATCATTTTGCTGTGTTTCTATTTTTATCTGGCACTATTTTTACTGAGAATAAATGACCCCTGTAGTGCATAGCAGTTTTGTATTGATAAAATGAAACACATATTATAATAAATAGTTTATAGTATTACCAATTCCCAGATGTTTGCTTCATTTCTATACGTTATAGATCATTAGATCCCACAGGGCATCTCTTGTCACCTGTGACAAGAATTGGCCATGCAGCTTATGTATATTGACAATGCTTATACTCAAGCCACTGTCAAGGAAATGAAAATCTCCATGATTAGGCCTTACTATAAACATGTTTGCATAGGCAATGTAACTGTTTCTTCAGTTTCATTACTTTATGGTGGTTACCAAATTAACACATAAGGGTTCAGCCTTGTCATTGTCTGCAATCACCCTGGCCATTGATTAGGTTTAAAGTTAGGTTTAGTATATAGACATCTCTCTTCCCTTTTATTTTCCCTGCCTCATCTAAACAAGTAACAGTAATTGTCTTTAATAATAATTGTAATGAGTCTTTAGTTTAATCTTCCTATCATTGTCTACTTACCTCACCCCAAGTTGTACCTAGTACCACATGGACAGCTTACTGTTCGCATTCAAGCTAGCACATTGCGTGAATGCTTGCCAGACAATATCGATAGGTGCAAACGTCCAACCCTGGGTCCAGGCAATCCAGATGTAGAAGAAACATGGAGGAGCACGCTATTAATGTGGTTCAACAATGTAAGTTGTTTTCATAATAAATTGTTGAACCAATTGTACTGTGCTCCTCCACATGTGTTCTACATCTGGATCCTGTTTGGATAGGATTTGTGGTGGTTTTAGGTTGGCTAATTGTTTTCCAGAGCCATGTTTATTAGTGCACTACGGATTTATATGGATGTGACAGAATACTACACATTACATAGTGAACTATACATGCTGTTAGGAGAGAGCTAAGAGCATTGTATTCCCTTGGCATTCATTGGACTGATTAGTTACTGGGTGATAGTTTTGAGATAAAAAAATAATAACATCAATGTAACTTAATCAGCTAAGACGATAATTATAGCGAGCGTCACATTACAGTTCTTTATTTCCATCTAATTACTAGTAATTAGACAGATGTATACCATAGATATCCACCGAAATGAGAATATCAACCATACAGCTGCCCTATTAATGTCCTATCCATGCAAAGATAGTATTATTATATGGATATATGGCACCAACATCTTCTGCAGGGCTTTTGAATATCATGGTACATTCACAAGGTCCTGCCCTGAAAAGTATTATAGCCAAATATCTCACCTGATTGGCTTATGGATAATTTCCAGACTGCCCTCTGACCATGTTACGACCTGTGAATCTTCATACTGTACCTTCCCCTGATGGACAGCTTATGCACTGATTTATTAGCAATACCCATAACCAATTTTAAATCATTATCATCAAGTTATTTCATTCCGTTTGCCTTTTCACTCCCCCCCTTCCAATAGCTGTATTTATTCAGATGATCTTTTATAGTGTCGGTTGACATCAACGCTTGCTGGTGTGCAGAGGTAAGTAGATGAAAATGTGTTATTACACCCATGAAGAAAAGGCAGAAGGAAATGTTCATACAGTATGGTGCTCTGAAACACGTCCTAACTCAGTACAGCCGCGCCATATGTTATTGTTCCCTGCCAGTACCAGACAAGCCATCAGATTTTCTTTGAAAACTCTGCATGTTACATAACGAATGACAGTGCCTTCCCACTGCACTAAATCAGATGTGTGGGGTTCATGACCCAGCAATTAAGGGAATGTCTCTAACAACTGCCAGCCTTTCATTTACAGCAGCAGATTATAGGATTTGAGGATTTACAAAGAGGTGATGCTGTGGCTGATAATTTTCTATGGATGGAAAGGAAACATCGAGGTCAAACAGAAAAAAGCTTTTTGGAGATGATAATAAATTTCATCATTTCCAATGAGATCCCAATCTGCAAGGAGTTTGAATGTTCTCTGCATAACTTGGGTGGGTTTCTCCGGGCCAAACCATAAAGACATACTGATAGGATGTATGTGTCAAATAAATGTGCTTGATTTTAAGCTCTTCGGGGCAGGGCCAGATGTGAATGTATACATGTAATTGTAAAGTATTACAGACAATGTTGACGCTGTAGAAATCCGTAATAAACTATAGTCATTTATATTGGAACTAGAAACAAAAACATTTAATTGGACATTTACATTTGGCTAGACTGAATTTTGAAAGGGAAATTCCGTGGTTGTATCTTATTAATGTGTGTCTGTGTGTGCTGCGAATTTTAAAACTTAATAGCTAGGCAATAAAAGAATTCATTAAAATCCAATCTTCTTTATGAATAAATACACGTTGTTATAATTGTGCTTTTATCTTGTCAGTTTAAAAACGTTATTTGTGAATGTGTATTGTGTGTAATTTCTGAGATCACAGGGGATGAGAGGTGCCATAGTTAGGCACTTAAATTGCAGCAACCAACCAGATGTTAGCTTTTTAGTACGTTACTGAAGTTAGATAATATCTAATTGGTTGCTGCATTTCTAGCACAGGCACACATTCAATTTGTGCATATTTTCCTGTGCATTTGGAATTTGCATTAATATTTGTGTAACCAATATGCATGTGTTTCCTGATATGAATGGTGCAGTGTAGTGTTATAGAAATCCACTGTACTGCACCACAAATAGATTATGGAAACTCCATGCCACGCATTTTTCAGTATGAGCAAGCCCTTTAGGCTTCGTTCACACTATAGAGCATTTGCTCCATTTCCTATGGATTCTCTGCTGGACCAAGCATCCAGATCCTCTTTAAAGACAAAGTTCTTATCGTTTAAAATGGTGCTAATTTTGCCCCAACCAATCAGATGTAACTTTAAATGTTAAATAAGATCTGATTGGTTGGGGCAAGTTGCACCATTTTAAATAAGACCTTTTATGATCTCCCTGTATGTCTGATAAAAGTTTTCCACAAGCCATTCGTTAAGACCACAATCAATATACAGGTACCATCTTCGTTCGATTCTTCGGGTATAGGGGCTCCTATACTGTCCATACTGTTTCCAGCAGTCAGAAATATAAAATTCCAACCTAGAAGATAAACATATTGGATGTATAAAAACTATTTTAACACACAGGACTCGGATCTAACTCCTCGTTAAGTCCGTAAGATTACAGGATTTTCAGGTAAAAAAAACCATCTCGATTCTCCCCCAAAAGAGTTTCTTCAAGATTTCCACCCTCTTATGCTTTTAACTAATTCTATACCCTTGCACCTTAAGGATTCATGCTCCCTTGCTGTACCTTGCAGAAGTGTTTCTGCTTCCCCTATAATACCCTTGCCATCACACCGATCTTTAGGCCCAAATTGATATTAGACATATGTGAAGCTAGTCTATCTTTTAGCTTTTGGGTAGTCTAACCCACAGAATAATTTAGGGCAACTGCAACCAACAAATAAATAACATTTTTACTTTGGCAATTTATATAGAATGGACTGTTGGGGCCTACCAGGAAATCTAAGACCAGGGGCCCATCAGTAGAAGATTAGGGGCCCACTTAGCTTTATATCTCTATTATGACTCATTTACATATCTAGCTCTCTTACTGACTCCTGTTGTTTATTAGATGCATTTCTTACTGTCCTGTATTTCAATGTTAGTAAATAATAGTTGTATAAATGTTCATGCACTGGAAAGGTGGGGAAAAACTAAATGTGAACATAAATTAGCAGCTGTCAAACATGGATGTGAAAATTTACATTATAACCAATGACTGAATGCTAATCCCCTAGTGCCTTCTCTGAGCATGATCAGCTATAACCAGCTCACTAAATTGCTAAAGTTGGTGTGAACAAATAGAGCCATTAACACACACTACCCCTTAGTTTCACAAGGCATCCAGGAGCATAGCAGACATAAGCTGGTGATTCCCGTTTTCTGAAGTTATTTGAGTCTTTTTCTTGCATTTTCAGTTCTATGCCTGGTTGTCTGGATTGCCATTGTGTGGTCCTAGTCTTTACAGTTTTAAAACAGTTGCAGTAGCATCCAGAAATTTCACTGTGACTGATTCACTGATGCACCTTGTGTGGGTCAATTCCACTGCTTGGGCCATAAAGAAGATGGAGTGAAGAAGGTCTGAGAATTCCAACCCTTTATTTCTCATTCATCACCTGATCTATTCACCTGCAGCCACGATAAAAGATTTATGGGCAATTATTATCATATGTCCTGAAACCGTATTATGAATCTGATGTTGATCTAGAGAATCCATTCTGGGATGTTTACAACATTGTTTATATAGAAAATTTGAGCTGCTTACGGCCAATATACGGGGAACAATATTGTTTGTGTATAACATAGACATTTCAAATGTGTAAACAAGTAGGATGTGGATTAATGATGGAAGTGTAACAGTCATTGGGAATCAACCAGGAAACAGACCAAAGTTTAAACAAAGTTAGATGAAAAACTTTTATTGTAAACACTGATATCAAACTGGGACAAGCAAGCAGGAAATTTAATAGCCCCTTACTGGATATGAGGTGTTAAGTTTAGAAAAGTTAGTTTTACGAGTCCCAATGCTGGTGTTCTACATCTAGAAGGCGTCAATTGAAACAAACTTCGCCATGTAGAAGAGAATTTTATTATTCCAAGGCCTGTAGCTGGGAATAATGAATGGAATGTTAAATTCTTGGGGAAGTGTTTAGCTGCATCCATTATATTGGCGTTTAGGGTGTTGTGCATTATTTGTGTCCCCCCAGGAGATCTCATTACTGTATTGGAGCTTTAACTAATAGTGGGGTGGAACATAGAAAAATAAAATGAAGGATGAAATGTGTTTAGACTGAAAAAGTTGAAATTATATAACAAACCAACGAAAAATATTAAAATGGACCAAACATCAAATTAAAGGGCTTGTCTACCCCCAAGCTTAAATTTAACCCACTACTGGCCCCTCTGTATAGTTTAAAAAAATCCTTAACCGTACATCTCTGATCCTTATGGTTCTCCTGCAGTGCTCGTCCAAAGTCCAGGAAAATGAAGAGTAGCAAACTGTCTTCCTGTATGAAAGGTTTCTGCAATCTACTAATTATCTTAGTTTAGTGTCCCTTTACTAGTTTTCCTAAATGAGCAATTAGTCTATTATTTATATTGAGTTTTAGGAAGCTACCAATGTGGGGGGGGTATAGGATATTACACATAGGAAAGGTATGTGTGTACTATCTCACTGTTACCATTTAAATGACCATCAGTAAACGATATAAAATTTAGCACTGACTTATATTAGGTACAACACAAAATATACAAAATACATAAACTTACTTACAGAGCTGAGATCCCTATTTTAAAATGGAATGGTCAAATGGCAGCTTAAACCACACCCCTGGGTCTGCTTCATGTGAAAGGAAGTGTAATCAAAAAAAGCTTCTGTCTGCTTACACAGGATATGATGTGCATTGTAATGGACATATACACCAAGGCTCCTTATAACCACCTCTAGCCTGCAGGTGGTGTCAGTGAGTAATAAAATACAAGACATCCCTGCTCTCTATGGTAGAAGGAGAGAAAGTGGATTGTGATGTGTGCTTTGGAGTGATGATTGACTGCAACACAAGATCCTGTGTATAAGACCCTGTGTAAAGAACCTGTTACCACCGGGCAAGATTATTGGACAGACAGTTTACCTAATTGGATACAAACTCTGAGGCAACCAACTTACAAAGACACACATATACAGGCCTGGTCAATATTCAAAGTGGTGCACCATAGACAGGGTCACCCAGATTATGCACGTGTTATGTTTATGTGCACGTCTGCTTTGTGCCAGACCAACAGAGTAACCCCATGTGTGCCATGTACCCAATAATCCTTCC
Source organism: Hymenochirus boettgeri (assembly GCA_019447015.1). Taxonomy (NCBI): domain Eukaryota; kingdom Metazoa; phylum Chordata; class Amphibia; order Anura; family Pipidae; genus Hymenochirus; species Hymenochirus boettgeri. The sequence goes on along the minus strand of CM033469.1, from coordinate 365,376,426 downwards.
ATAAATCAGTGATCTGGTACAAATTGGTGGCAGCGGTGCTGGTAATACCATTTATTCTCCCTGTTTTCTCTGTATATTTGTTTCTGTATTAAGCTATGGAGGCTGCTACTGTTAGTATTGATTTAAATCCTCCTGTCCTTGTACCTGCAGATGAAATTCCCCAATTAGACTCAGTAGCTCAACCAGGCCCAATTGCCAAACTTATTTTTAAATCTGATGCATTTGATGGGGTAACTAGGGAGTGGACTGATTGGCTAGAACAATTTGAATTGGCAGCCACTATTAATGGTTGGATAAAGGTGCTTGCTTGCAAGTCCTTAGCCTTATCTAGTAGTAAAGCAGGCAGGTATACCAAGGATTTACTGTAATACTGAAATAAAAAGCAGTTATCAGTTATTAAAATTGCTTGAAGCAACTTTTTCAATTAGATCTGTATAAGAGTATATAAGGATAAATCATTTCTTTAGGTAAACTGGGAATAAGAAATGTTTGTTTATACGTTGATTATAGGGCAATGCTATTACCATAACATGATGCTGTGAGGTACCTTCTGTTATAATATATGAGGTACCATCACCACTTGCGTGGTGAATACTAATATGTATTAACTTAGCATGTTAGTTTCAACCACACAGTGTAGCAGGATTGTCTGGGTCTACTCTCAGACCTGCAGGATTATCCTATTTGGTTCCTCTGGAAGCTGATGACTGTCTGAGAACAGTTTGAAATTTACCTGTGTAAAGATTCTATATCCACACATGGCAAAACATTCACACACATAATTTCCATGTGCACCAACGGGCACAATTTTGCTAATATATATATATATATATATATATATATATATATATTTAATATATATATAAAACCAGTTGTGAGTCTGCACTCAGTCTTCCTTCTTCTTTGTTATATATTTATTTTATATATGTCGGGTGTTCAAGGAACACAGATGCCTCAAATCTGTCCATACAATAAACCAAAATAAAGAGGTTCCGAGCACTCCTTCTTCACACGAAAGTTTTATTAACGTTCGGTGCTTCACAGAGCACCTTCATCAGAACTGATATATATATATTATATATATATATAAAGAACAAGTGTAACAGCAGCACTCCACCTAGTGAAAAGATTGCAGGGTTGGTGCACGACTAATGAGGACACCTGTATTCCTCCAATTTATTCTTGGTTAATCATCGTATAAAAATAAAAGGCGATCATATTAGAATGATGACATCATTCTAATATGGCTTGAGAAGTAATGGATGTTACCGAACGTCGCCTTTATTTTTATACGATGATTAACCAAGAATAATTTTCTACGAGTGGGCACAGATTTGTTCTCTTTTTCTTATATAAATATATATATATATATAATAGTTCAAATAGCAAGGAGATAGGTGCACACAAGGGGTCTAATCAATGTATATTTTAATAGTGCAATAACTAGGCAACGTTTTGGTCCACGTCTAGGACCTTTATCAAGCCAACCTCTTGAGACTATTTGAACTATTTATTGAATTTTGGGTAGCACACAGGGGCGAAGTAAGGGGGAGTGGAGTGTGCCCTGATTTTCGTTTAGTATAATATATATATATATATATAATATATATATATTTTTTTTTTTTTTTTTTTTTAAACAATCACTGGGACAGTATGGGGACGAATGTGGGACCTTCATTTGCAATTTGTATATGGAATTCTTTGAAACCACATATTTTCCCCCAATATGCGGAAGAATGTTGATATACAGAAGATATATAGACGACTGTTCATAGTGTGGAAGGGAACGGAGAGGAATGCCGACAGTGTATTTCTGAATTGAACAGTTTGGACAGTCCATAAAATTAATGGAAAGCAACAAACAACAAATTAATTATTTGGATTTGCAAATCAGTATTGTAATAATAAATTCGAGACTTGTTTATACTCTAAACCTACTGACAATACCATTCTGCAAGATAGCTGTCATCCAATATCCACTAAAAGGGGAGTATTCTCCCAATTCGTACGAGTTATTAAAAATAACTCAAACCCTGAGTCAGCTGAAAAACATTAAAAGAAATGGCGGTTACATTTTTACAGAGAAACTATAACCCTAAATTGGTAGGAGAACAGCTGGAAAAGCACTGAAAAGGATAAGGAATTCTGATAGTGATTCAGTATCTAAAAATGGTGCTCATAGATCCCTGTGTCTCTCCAGTATTCACCCAGTAGTAAACTAGTGCAGGAAATTATACAACAAAATTGGTCAATTTTGACCAGTGACTACATGTTGCCATTCAAGGATTTACGGCCCATGTTCTCATATAGACGTGGTAAAAACCTACGTAATTTACTGGTAAAAACCGACCTTTGCAAAATCAGTCATCCCCTTACTTGGCCCCTCTAATAAAAAGGCTGCTATAAAGTAGCGGGTGCTTAGCATGCCGTTCAGTCATCTGTGGTACAGTTTCCCACATCCCACAATAGTAAGAGATTTAGATCAACCATAGATTAACATGTTTGAGCACTTATGTTGTATATATTATAACCTGCCCCTGTGGGCTCTATTATGTTGGGAAGACGACAACGACCCTGAGGGAGAGACTAGCTAACCATCGACAGGCTTTACGCCAGTCAGTAATGAGAATAGCAGATTTGGACGAATGTCAGTGGCTAAGCAATATAAGAAGCTGGTCATTCAATATCCAGCTTTAGATGGATGGCGATAGACCAGGAGAGTAAAGTGGAAGGTATAGATCAAAACAAGGCCTTCTAGGAGAGAAGCGAAATGGATAAGAAAACTGGACACGCTGGCCCCGAGAGGGTTAAATGAACAGCTTGTATTATCCTGCTTCCTATAGTTCATCGGGTTGGGTATAGTGCATGGAGTGCTCCGTTATTGTATTGTTATATATATATATATATAATCATAGAAATGTTGTGCACTCCACGGTCTTTTCAAATATGATTTAAGGTGTACAAACGGCAATGTTTAGGTCCAGTGTCTTGGACCTTTCTCGAGCCAACCATCTTGAGAAAGGTGCAAGACACAGGACAGAAAACTTGCTGATGTACCACTTAAATATTCATATTTGAAAAAAAATTGGAGGGCACGCACATTTCTACGATGTATACTGGGTCCAAAGGCAACGCACCCGGGAATTTAACCTACAAATGACATGACTATTTATATACATTTATAAATGTATAAAATATGTACAAGCATTATAAGAATTCCTGTTAAATAATTAAAAAAATCCTATTAAAGAAAAGCTACACTGTATGAAAACTGTCCCATGCTCGTCCAGCAAAGCTGCAAAACGTCTCCTCTAAAAACCTAAACTTTTGGAAATAACAAAGTGCCCTATACAAATAGTAGCCCATACTGTATTAAATGAGAACTACATGGTAGTAATCAATTAAATCCAGAAATGTTATTGTTTTAACAAAATAAAAGGGATTCCCTTATTACAGGAGGAATGGTGTGAACTTTATTTATTATTAAACTCCAGTTCTCCATTTACAAATGGTGGAGGCAAATAAAATAAATAGATTGGAAGAGTAAAAAAACTCTCAAATAAATTGACCTACAATTAATTGGCTTGAAAAAGCCAAATTCCTGTTTCTTTCTATTTCTTCTTCTACTTCCAATTTCTTCTTTCGCTTTTTTGGACAGTATCTCCTCCCACAGTTTTTGAGCTAGAGACATGAAATTCGGTAAAGATCGGGGCATATAGGAGAAGTGTGCTATCTCTAGCTAAGGATCCACGGAAGTGTCACGGCGTTATCTGTGAATTTCCGGACATTTTTTTCCATAGACTATAATGGTAACAATCCTCAAATGTGGATATTTCAAAACGTTTTTTTCATGGTCAAATACAAATGGGGATACCCCAACCCCCCACAAAGACCCAGGTACACCCACCTAGACCTAACTTTCCATTCCCATGGAAGCCATATTTAAAGGGTAACTAAAGTAAAAAAAACTAATTTAGAGTTATCCTCAATAAAAGTTAGTTTTATGGTTATAACACAAAAAAAGACATACCCCCTCAACCAGACCCAGGTACACACACCTACTGATTTACTTATCCATTACTGTGGCAGCCATACCTAAGGGTAACTAAAGTCAAAAAAAATTTTTGACCAATCATCAAAAAATATCTGTTGTATTCAATTAGATCAACTGGACTTAAAGTCTAGTTCTTGAAGACGTTTCGCTAGTCATCCGACTGGCTTTCTCAATTCAGAATGACTTGTACAAGAATCGTGGCAATTATGTACCCTGGAAAATCCCATTAGCATATCACAGCCAAGTGTTAAGGGTGTGATTGGATAGTGGCTAAGAGGTGTTATAGGAACGCCCAGAGTAAGGTGTCAAAACAGCATTGTACATGGCGACATGACACCTTACTCTGGGCGTTCCTAAACACCTCTTAGCCACTATCTAATCACGCCCTTAACACCTGGCTGTGATATGCTAATTGGGATTTTCCAGGGTACATAATTGCCACAGATTCTTGTACAAGTCATTCTGAATTGAGAAAGCCAGTCGGATGACTAGCGAAACGTCTTCAAGAACTAAACTTCAAGTCCAGTTGATCTAATTGAATACAACAGATATACCATGACCGGATGAATGAGAACCTCATAAGCATAAATCATCAAAAAAGTTTGTTTTTTTAACCCCCAACCGGACACAGGTACACACACCTACTGATCTACTTAGCCATTACTGTGACAGCCATACCTAAAGGGTAACTAAAGTAAAAACATTTTTTTTGACCAATCATCAAAAAAGTTTGTTTTTTAAACCCCACCACCAACACAGGTACACACACCTACTGATCTACTTATCCATTACTGTGGCAGCCATACCTAAAGGGTAACTAAAGTAAAAAAATTTTTTTGACCAATCATCAAAAAAGTTTGTTTTTTTAACCCCACCCAACCACACGGTACACACACCACTGATCTACTTATCCATTACTGTGGCAGTCATATAAAGGGACTAAGGGTATCATTGAAATTGTGCTAATTTTGCCCTAACCAATCAGATGTTAGCTTTCTGATTTATTGGATTAAAATTAGCACCACTTTGGGCTGGTTACACACAAGTTTTTTTGTCCCAAACAAGCGTTCACTACAAGTCATCATTTCCATTATTGAGTTTTAAAATCTGCAGCAAACACACATATTCCCTTCCAAAATGCAGCCCTACAAGCCAAATTCAAGTTTATACTTAAACTTTCCCTTTCTAGTTTGACATTGGTATCTGTGCTTTTTCCTTTCCTCTGATGAATTCAATATCTTGCCAGTAGGTTCAGCTTTCTCAAGCAAAAAGTGCCACACACACTACGATAAAGGGGCGATAACATTGGATCCAACGGTATCGTCCTATTATCATTAGTGGGTGTATCCACCTTTAGTGATGTCTAAAAGCCAATCAACAGGAAGCAATTTCAACAGAAAGTCACTTTGTTATCATAGTACATTGGAAAAGCTTTTTTATAGATACTTTATGCATCTTTGTTTGAAAGAATGTGATAGATTTCCTGGGTTGATAAGTAAAGTCTACAAACAAACATAGATAATAAGATTTTAGTGGCCATCTCCTATACTGGTCCCAAGTCTTCCCCCCCCTCTATTAACCTTGTTTTGAATGGGTTTCTTTTTAAGATAATCGCATAGACTGTTTTTTCCATTTATTTCACTAACACGCCAGTAGGACATCATTTGTCTTCCTTTAAACAAGAAAAAAAAACATATGAAGAGGCCCTGGAAAACCAATGAATTTTAAGTTCCCGTGACATTTAATTTACTCCTTGCTACAGGTGAAGTGTTACCCAATTTAGAGTGGCTATGCCTGGAGTCCTGTGTTTTCCTTTCTCCATAGCAAAGATCTTTCAGTTTTGACCAGTTTTAATCAGATTATAAATGGCCGTAAAGGTTGAACAAAAACATTATGTAGATCAGGGTTTCTACAAGGGAGAGCCTTATTTTTTTTGGTATTGGAAATGTATTTACGAGTATTATCTACGTACTAATATGGTTCCATATCTACAGATTTATAACCTGCAGTGTTGGAAACGTTCAATACCACATGTTTATAATGAAGCAGCCATTATGTACTGATGCTTGCCAGCCTTTACAGCCATGTTGTTATTTTATATCCTGGGACACAAATTTATGGCCATGCATGTTAAAAGTTGTACACTGAAAAAATAACTTTGCCTCATTTCAGTCTATAAATGAATACATGTAAGCAGCTCTAGTGTGTTTGTGTTGCTGCATGACTTCAATCCAGTACTTTTTTTGCTCAATCTCAGTCCCTCAGTGGCCTGCCAGACTATGACTCTCTATGAGGCAGCATTGGGAGAGGGAATTTCCCACTATGCAGTTCATGTACCAACTGTCACCATTCCACCTAAAGCAAAACTATAACATAACAGAAGAGTTTATGATAAAAGGCACTTGATTGACAGCTGAAGTGTAAGATGTTTTTAGACTTGATTTGTAAAGAAATAGGGGACAGATCAACAAAAAAATGGTACAGTGATAGTTGGAAAGAATTATAGTTTCTACTAATAGGCAATTTAAAAAAACAAATTTCCAGTGTACATACCTTTTAAAGACTGTTGCAGATTTTCATGAGAGTCTTCAGGATTAAATCTGTATGTACAATTCCATAGATGAAAATGATGTTTATCAGAGATCAGCATTATCATCCAATTCTGGGTATCGGCAGATTATAGCTCCATGAATGGTGGCAGATTAAATTAACTCTAAAACCCCAATAGTTAGAAAGCTGACAGATTTAGTACTAACCTGTTATGCAGTGAAATGTTCTACTCCCCTCCCCACTGCTTCTCAAAACAATCCCCCTACTCACCTAGCTTTCTGAGCTTGCATATGCCCATAGGAGTCAGCTAGGGGAATAGCATTCTGTCATTTCAGTATATAGGTCGATTGGGCCGAAATGTTGGATAATTTTTTCAGGTGGCCACGACCGGCATAAACCATTATTCGTCAAAATTGGTGGTTCATTCTGGCCAACCGCTCGCTAGTAGAGATGGACTAGAACTCGAACCCGGGTTCGAGCCGAACTATTCGTGTTCCAACGAACTCAGACTTCTCGAACTACCCCGGACCAGATTTTCCAGACTTTCAATATTTTCAGTACTTTCGATAATATCGAATGTTCAACCATTCGAGGCGCGAATATGCGAGTAAAGTCTATTATACCAATACGTGAGTAAATATCGAATTATCGTTTCCATGAGTGAAAGTGTCTATTATACCAATACGCGAGTAAATATGAAAATCGGATCCGCAGTAAATGTCTATTATACCTACCTTATAGGCGAGTAGTAAATATCGAATTCTCGAATCCGCGAGTAAAATGTCTATTATACCAATACACAAGTAAATATCGAATTCTCCGCGAGTAAAATGTCTATTATACCTATACGTGAGTAAATATCGAATTCTCGAATCCGCGAGTAAAATGTCTATTATACCACACAGGTACACACACCTACTGATCTACTTATCCATTACTGTGGCAGTCATACTTAAAGGGTAACTAAGGGTATCATTGAAATTGTGCTAATTTTGCCCTAACCAATCAGATGTTAGCTTTCTGATTTATTGGATTAAAATTAGCACCACTTTGGGCTGGTTACACACAAGTTTTTTTGTCCCAAACAAGCGTTCACTACAAGCTCATCATTTCCATTATTGAGTTTTAAAATCTGCAGCAAACACACATATTCCCTTCCAAAATGCAGCCCTACAAGCCAAATTCAAAGTTTATACTTAAACTTTCCCTTTCTAGTTTGACATTTGGTATCTGTGCTTTTTCCTCTTGATGAATTCAATATCTTGCCAGTAGGTTCAGCTTTCTCAAGCAAAAATGTGCCACACACACTAACGATAAAGGGGCGATAACATTGGATCCAACGGTATCGTCCTATTATCATTAGTGGGTGTATCCACCTTTAGTGATGTCTAAAAGCCAATCAACAGGAAGCAATTTCAACCAGAAAGTCACTTTGTTATCATAGATACATTGGAAAAGCTTTTTTATAGAATACTTTATGCATCTTTGTTTGAAAGATAATGTGATAGATTTCCTGGGTTGATAAGTAAAGTCTACAAACAAACATAGATAATAAGATTCTAGTGGCCATCTCCTATACTGGTCCCAAGTCTTCCCCCCCCTCTATTAACCTTGTTTTGAATGGGTTTCTTTTTAAGATAATCGCATAGACTGTTTTTTCCATTTATTTCACTAACACGCCAGTAGGACATCATTTGTCTTCCTTTAAACAAGAAAAAAAAGTACCAGTAGGTTAGGACCCAGTTAAAGAAAACAACCTTGACGTGGTTTAGCAGGCTGTTTGTGGTAGCAACCTTATGGAGTTAGCCAATATGCAATTAGAATTGTTTGTGCACTGGAATTCTATTTTTTGTATGTGTTATATTTTTGGTCTCTAGTTGCACTTTAATATGGACGTACAACAGCCCAATTTTCTATATATTGTGTGTTACAAAACAACACACTGGCTTTCTTGGACTGCTTGGTAGAAGTCAGGGAGAATGGTAAACTGGAGCTTTACAGAAAACCAACACACACAGATCAGTATTTGATATTTGACTCCCACCACCCTTTAGATCACAAGCTGGGTGTCATCAGAACCCTGCAACACAGAGCTGAGAACGTCCCCCACTAGCACAGAGGCAAAGACTAAGAAATTAAAGGAGGAGCCCATAAAACTTGTGGATATCCAGACTGGGCCTTTCTCAAAATGGGTAGACGAAAAGAAAAGAACAGGTATACCAACAGTGAAGGGGAAAAGCAAGACAGGAGAAAGAACATGGTCATCCCATACGTAGCAGGGGTCTCTGAGAAATGAAGGAGAATTTTCAAAAAACACTGTATCCCTGTCTGCTATAAACCGAACAACACACTGAGGCAGCAGTTGGTACATCCAAAAGGCCCAATACCGAAACACAAGAAAAGCGACATTATATATGCAGTGCAGTGCAGTGAAGAATGCTCTGATTTGTATGTGGGGGAGACCAAACAGCAACTACATCAACGTATGGCCAGCACAGAAGATCCAATTCCTCGGGTCAGGACTCACTTGTGTACCTGCATCTAAAGAAAAAGGACATACTATCATAATTCTGGGCTTACCTGCCCCTCTGGTCAAGCTTTCTGGATTTCACGTGCGGTGGCGCGCACCGTGAACAGGCCAGCTGTCTCTGTTGCGTGCGTCCCTGGTGCCGCAGGGACGCGGGCGCCGTGATTCCCGTCCTGCTTCTCTGGCTAGGGTCAGGCCTCTTCTAGTGCGTGCGTGCCCAGCGTACATGTGCAGACGCGCGTGTTGCGTTCTGATGACACCCCCCTTCCTATTTAGACTCCTCCGACTGCCTGGTTCTGCTGCCAGTTCAGAGTTTGTTTGCTCTGAACTCTAGCTCCTTTGAGTGCCTCTGGGCCTTGCTTTGTGTCTATTTCTTGTTCTAGTTTTCAGTCTTCTGTGTTCCTCATACCTCCTTTGCTCCTACCTCCAGTTTGTCCTTAGTCTCCATATTCACCTGCTGCTCCTACATCCAGTTTGTCTTCAGTCTCCAAATCCACCAACCGCTCCTACCTCCAGTTTGCCTTTGGTCACCATATCGACCAGCTGCTCCTGCCTCCTGTTTGCCTTTAGTCTCCATATCCTCCAGCTGCTCCTGCATCCAGTTTGCCTTTGGTCTCCATATTCACTAGCTGCACCTGCTTACAGTTTGTCTTTGGTCTCCATATCCACCAACTGCTCCTACCTCCAGTTTGTCTTTGGTCTCCATATCCACCAGCTGCTCCTGCCTCTAGTTTGCCTTTGGTCTCCATATCCACCAGCTGCTCCGGCCTCCTTTGCCTTTGGTCTCCCATCCACCAGCTGCTCCTACCTCCAGTTTGCCTTTGGTCTCCATATCTACCAACTGCTCCTACCTCCAGTTCTACCCTTGGTTCTCCATTTCAGCTGCCTCTTCTTGTCTTTTCGTCTCCTGTTCTACTGTTCCCCCACATTGTGGGATTGGTCTATTAAAATGAAAGTTCGTCAAAACCGTTCTTCGAAAATATGAGATTTTTAGAAAATAATAGATTCTTCGAAAATACGGGGATTTTTTGAAAATACGAGGATTCTTCGAAAATACAGACCCGAAAATGTGGCTTGCTCCATCCAAAATGTGAAATATCCGTGAAATTTTGAATTTACGAGGATTTCTCGTATTTTCCCTTATTTTTGAAAATACAAGAGATCCGCGTAATTTCGGAAATTTTCAAAAACTTGGTTCGGAAAAGTTCGGAAGGCGAAAACCGGAAAATCCGCGATATCCGCCATTCGCGAATGAGGTAAATCCGCCGCGATCTGGGTACTGATCTGCGAACTGGTGCCTGCTTGCAGGTGCTTAGACTCTGCGTCCAGAGGGGGTCTCATAGTGGCCTTCTCCTGAAGATTTATAACACATACCTTTGAAGATTGTAATATCAACATCTTGGCAAAGGACATGACTGGTTCAAGAGAGGTGTCAAGGAGGCCATTTATGTGAAAATAAAGAAACCAAGCATGAATAGAGTGGAGAGTTTCGATACCAACTGTCTGCCTGATGTACAATGCTGTTTTGACACTTTACCCTGTGAAATTTCGATACACCTCTTAGCTCCATGCATCAGAATGTCCCTAACACTTGGCTGTTGATATGCTAATTGGGACTTTCCAGGTACATAATTGCCAAGATATTCCTGTACATGTCATTCTGAATGAAAAATCCACTCGGATGACTAGCGAAACGTCTTCAGGAACTAATCTTTAAGTCCAGTTGATCTAACTGAATACAACAGATATACCATGACCTGGATGAATGAGAACCTCCACAAGAATACCAGTAATTAATGTGCAAAGCTATATCTCTGACAAATCTCCAACCATTTCAACCCCAACCCTTGACTATATGAAGAAGAAAAGTAAAAGAAAGAGGCCCTGATGGTAGTTATCTCATTTGCTGAATACTAAATTGCAATGATGCAATTTACCAGGTAAGTGAATAAACCCTTCTCCAGAGACACTAGACTAGGGGGCATATTTAAGGTTAGTTAACATGTTGCCACTGTTATCGCTGCCTTTATCACCAACTTTGGACTTATATATTTATAAAGCATTGATAACTGACAGTGAAAAGTATATATAAATGTGTGAAAAGTGTTTAATTGCATTAAGTTCAGTCTTTTGAAGGGTAACTCCAGCATCAAAATAACTTTCATATTTGGAAGGATCACCCTCCAAAAACCCCAGGTTTATCCTTACCTTCACCTGAAGCCCAACAATAAAGAATTAACACTAACACAACCTGGATCCCTCACCGGTCTCCTCTCGTAGCCAGCTCGCAATAGGAGAAGGACTTCCGGAGAGGGATCTCCATTCTGTCAGTTTTATTCCTCATCGTGGGAGCATCAGGTGAAGGTAAGAATATAACAAACCTGGGGTTTGGAGGGTCCTTCCAAATATGAAAACTTTTTCCGAAGCTGGAGTTGCCCTTAAAATCACCAAGTCTGAGTTGGCGAAAATGCATAAGTGGCCAATTATCTAGCCAGGAAATAGGTCCCTGAAAGGGGTCAGTACATTGTGGTGGGCTTCTCATTACAAATAAGGGTCATGGGGGGTTGTAGAATTTCTGGTTTTCTCTATTTCCACAATAAACTTTACTTGGGGTCTTAATGCTGAAGACCCCCATTGCGATGGTCCGGGTTAGCAAAATATGGACTCTATTTAGAAATATGCAGTAGACCAGATACCGAGGATGAAAATGAAGACAGGAAGTCCTTTTAGAAGAAGGAATAAAGAATGAGAAGAGTAAAGGAAGTAAAAAAAAAGTAATGGGTCAGGGTTCCCTGAGGAGATTGAGAGATAGAAGAAAGGGTCCCCCTGAGGAAATAATGAAAGAAGAGAGGAAAGGTGAGAACCAATTACAAATTATTAACAAGAGAAAAAATAACAGCAGTAGGTATATCTCTCCTGTCAAAAGGTCTCATTTGTCCCACAAATATGATTATTTAGTTTGAGGTAACTAAAGAGCTAAACTTATTCACTAGGAAATTGATTTTAAGTAAAATACATCAAAAGAAAATACAACAGATAGATGATAGCAAAAAAATAGATCAAAACCTTTGAATAATTTATAAGACTTGATGGAAGAAAATATAGATGAAGAAAATTAAGAGAATATCACTGAAGGATAGGAAATGAGAAATACGTCAGGGTCGTTTCCATAATGCCTCAAATGTATTTGTCAGGAAATCTAGAACCTAGAAATTGATTTTCTGTCCCCACTGAATCTGACAAAGGAGAATCAGTTGAGCTACAAAAATAAAGAATAACATCAATTTGTTAGATAGCAGATAAAGGTGGGAATGTAGTTGTGATGCATAGAACAAAGTACAAACAGAGGGAATGAGACAACTTTTGGATTGTAAAGGTTGGAAATAAACTTTTCTATACAGTATGTTGCACACCACCAAATGTTCCACCTTCTATACAAACTCCCAAAGATACAGACCTGTTTGTGCCGGGGATCGATGGACCTATGGATCACATCAGTCAATCACGTTATCATGTAATTTAGACCATTCTTAGAGAACCTTAGGTCATGTATCCTAGACATAGGGATTTTACTACGAAAATTAGGTGGGATTGTGATGCAAAAGCTTTTTTGGTAATATTGGATGTGAAAAGTCTGTATTCATCATACTGTAGTAATATGGCAATTGAGGTTAATAAAGACATTCGTCCATCTAGTTCAACCATAATATCCTCTTCTTTAACCCTAACAATTGATCCAGTGGAACAAAAAAAAAACACATTTAAAACCCCCATGAGGTTGGTTCAAATGCACGTAAAATGTTTTGGAAATGTAGGAGCTTACGTACGGATGATGAAAAGGAACCTTGATTTGGTAGCTCCAAACCAGTGCAAGCAAAGTCTGCTCTGATTTGTTTTCCTATATTCTAATGATGTGTTAGTTAACACATATTATTAGGAAACCGTGCGGACATACACATTCACTATTGTAGCAAATTCACCCTAACTCAGCTTAAGTTGCTCTCAAGCCATTGTGTATGTGTAAGTGTATGGCAAGCTTATTCTCAAGAAAAGACAGAATATGGAATCTGGCTCAATACACTGTAAACTATCATACTTGGAGACGGAGCCTAATATTAGAAAGCTTGTATTTTTAGTAATTATTAGTTGTCAATGAAACAGCTGAATTTCAAAATTGTTTAAGGTTCCAAAAAAACTCCATTTCATTGATTTGTAGTGGTAACCCACACATCTGTTGTATCAAACGTTTATTATAAAAAAAATACATTAAATAATTATTAAGTGTTTCTTAAGCACTAAGGGAAAATCACCAATTTCTCAGAATAGATGAAGTCTTTATGTAATCCCAGTGCTCAAAACGAAGGGCTTTAGAATCACTTAATAAGTCACTGAAGTCTAAGTTACATACAATTACAGTTCCAAAGACTAAAAATAACGTTTTCAAAATGAAGCTATCTCAGTCACTTTCCAAATGGTACATGAGATCAGAACATTTGTTTATAGTTCAAAGAAAAAAGTATGTTTGCACTGCAGTGCCAGCAGATATTCCTTGTTACTTTAAATGTGCAGTGGGAAGTTATGGGACCATCTGGTAATAAACACAATTGAAACACAAGAGAAATTTTGTACATTAATAACCCATTTTACACCCCCATATTTCAGGGTATTTATTGGGAAAAGACTCTTGCACAAGTCATTCTGAATTGATAAGCCAGTCAGGTGACTAGTAGATATGTTCGAAACTGTTGAGTTTCGTTCCGTTTTCGAATTTTCGAAATTTTCGGAAGTTCGAGTTTGATTTTTGAAAATCATCTACTTTCGATTTTCAAAAAATCGTTTATTTTCAAAAATCGCCTACTTTCGATTTTCTAAAATCGCTACTTTCAATTTTCGATTTTCAAAAACTGTCTACTATTCGATTTTCGAAAATCATCTACTTCCGATTTTCAATAATTGTCACTTTCGATTTTCGTTTTTTGATTATTGCCTCTTCGATTTTTATAAAATCGAAAATTCTAAAAATCTGGGTTCCGTGAAATTCAGGAGTTCCAAAGTTTCATCAGGACTTCGAAACCCTCAGATTCAATTCGAAATTGGGTTCTATTCAAACCCACATTACATCTCTAGTGACTAGAAAAGATCTTCAAGAAACTTCAAGTCTAGTTGATCTAACTGAATATCACAGATATAACTCCCCCTACCTACAGTATCTAAAAAGGGCAGTTCAAGGGATACATTTGTTTGAATTTGATTGGTAGATGTCATGACCATTATTTATATATTGGCCAGAGAAAACAAAAAATAGAAATTACTTCATTCATCTAGAAATGTCCAAGGTGCAAATACCAAAAACTGTCCATACCTGTAGGCTTTGTGGAATATCAAAATGTTGCTTTAAGCATGTCCACCATTAAGAAAAGATGGTGACTTGTCAGTTACAGTAGCTGCCCACAACACCAACTGCTATTTGTACCATTTTATTATGTTTGTAACCAGATATTTAATGAGTTATATTTCTTTCTGGCTAAGGTATCTGCCTCCTTCCTCTGCTCAATGGTCTTTTTATGATAATCCCAAGGGTTACCTGAAGGCCCCCCCCCTGTGAGTTTGGGGGCCGGGCCCCTGACTCCCTCCTCCTCAGACTTCCAAGATCCCTGCAGTATCAAGCCTTTTAAAGAGCTGGTTGCGCGTATGTTCTTTAAAAAGGCTCAATAAGGCTCAATTAGGCCCGTGGTCGCGGGGGTGTGGGGGGCGGTAGTTACACCACTGGATAATCCTTAAATATCTGTTTATAAAGGGTAACTGTGGTCCAAAAATGACTTTAGGTAAATAGACAGGAGTTGCGTTCCTGAGTATTTTTCAATTTATAGATACCGTATATACTCGAGTTAAGTCGAATTTTTAGGCTTTAAAGTTAGCCTGAAAACCTAACCTCGACTTAACTCGGGTCAAGTCCTAATTTAGATCCAAATTCTGCAATTGTGGATAGTAACCAGTAGGTGGCGCTGTGTTAACCTGCATAGAAAGTTACAGGAGCTGATGTGCCTTTACACTTTCTGCTTCCTTAGTTTGGCTGCTGGACTCACTCAGCACTGCCACTGCTCATCTGGATGCTGTAAATCTGATGGGTCTCCTCTGTTTGGGAAAAACAGAGGAAAAAAAAAGCTGCTAGTTCAGTGCAAATGACAGCTTGAAACTAAACTCTCAGGTGACATTTTTAACTATTGGGGTCAGAGCGCCCTTTACTATATGGGGTCAGAGTGCCCTTTACTATATGGGGTCAGGAGAATTGTAAATTATGGTAAGCTTAATTAAAAGTTTACTGAACCTTGCCACTCCACATGTTTAGAACTGCAACTCCCATCAACAAAGCATGCTGTTGTAGTTTCCAAACATCTGGAGTGCCAAGGAATTGGAGGTTACTGGTCTGGATGTGGCTATTACTGTATGGGATTCATATATGGGAATTCTTATCGGCTTATACTCGAGTCAATCAGTTTTATAAATTTTTCAGGTAAAAATAGGTACCTTGGCTTTACTCGGATCGACTTATACTCGAGTATATACGGTATTTATATTTTTATGTGTAAAATGGAAGTAGCATCACCAGATCCCCTGCACTTCCTGCTCTAAAACCATGTGACAGTCCCTGTGACAAAGTTACATTTACAAACCTTACACACTCCATGCTGTGGGCTGTGCTGTGTCTCCACCTCCTCTTAAGTCCTCCTTCAGTCACTGTAACTCAATCTCTTCCTGGTTTCCTCTGCTTTCTTCTGCCACTGAGCATGTGCCAACCGCAGATTAGAAGGAGGAACTAGTATTATGACTACAAGATTCAGAACCTCCCACCCCCTATCTGATCAGTGATTTCTTCATATATTGGGCTGTGCAGCACAGAAAGATGGTTGATGGCTCATTTTAAAGGAAGGAACCTGGCCTTTCATATAGAATCAACTGGTTTGGAGACCAAACTTCCAATTTAATTCAGGTAATAAAGTTCAATATAAAGTTGATGTTAGGGGCAGGTAACTGACAAGTAATTCCATTTTTTTAATGCCATTTAATAATAATAATAATAATAATGTACTTACCATGTAACTGTTTCCTGAATTGCTATAATTTTAATTGACTTTAAAAATGATAACACATACATTAAAAAACTATTCTGTTTCCCACAATCCTTTCAGCAGGAGAGGTCTTCCTATTCATGCATGGAGTGAAATTAATATTTGGCCAGATTAAAATCTAAAGTACTCATTCCTTATGGTAAATTTAATTTGTCAATAGACCTAAGTTCTTAAACCCAAATAATGAAATATATAGACATGCTCCTTTAAGACTGTTTGGTGGATACAAAGAAACAAGCAAGAAAAAAAACTGCTCAGCGCAACACCTGACAGGTAAAATGCTAAAATCATGATGGAAATATTGTGAGCTGAACTGACTGAAACTGAATGTTAAATATCTACTATGCTTTAACGGCAGATCCAATGATATTGCTCATTGTCACTTAGAAAACAGACATCACAGAATTGCTCCTAATGGTTCTGATATTTGACTGCACATAGAGGGGACGGTAAACAGCTGTTATCAGACTAAAATATAATTCAACATAAACAAAACATTGAATTTCCACTTTATGTAGCAACCTTATGGAGTTAGCCAATATGCAATTAGAATTGTTTGTGCACTGGAATTCTATTTTTTGTATGTGTTATATTTTTGGTCTCTAGTTGCACTTTAATATGGACGTACAACAGCCCAATTTTCTATATATTGTGTGTTACAAAACAACACACTGGCTTTCTTGGACTGCTTGGTAGAAGTCAGGGAGAATGGTAAACTGGAGCTTTACAGAAAACCAACACACACAGATCAGTATTTGATATTTGACTCCCACCACCCTTTAGATCACAAGCTGGGTGTCATCAGAACCCTGCAACACAGAGCTGAGAACGTCCCCACTAGCACAGAGGCAAAGACTAAAGAAATTAAAGGAGGAGCCCATAAAACTTGTGGATATCCAGACTGGGCCTTTCTCAAAATGGGTAGACGAAAAGAAAAGAACAGGTATACCAACAGTGAAGGGGAAAAGCAAGACAGGAGAAAGAACATGGTCATCCCATACTTACATAGAGGGAGATGCAGCTTACCTTCCACGCTTCTCTTCATTGGGGGTGGTTTGTGATGCAGTTACCACTTACTGTAGCATGATTAACTGCACCACGAGGATGTGGAAGGTAAGTAACATGGAAATAAGACCTCCATTTAGAAGGTGTTAGTTTTTTATACTAACGCTAAGTATATTGCATCGGGTACCTGTGTCATTACTACAGGTACAGGGGCTACTAGTGCTTTAATTAGCTCATTTTATTTACCGGTAATAGGTAAGAACCTTAATGAGGTGAGGGCTCTATGAATATACTTACTTATATCAACTAAAGAAAAAAAAATACATCATGGCACCCAATGCATACTAAGCAGCTTATCAATAGGGGTCTGACCCACTATAAAGTGACCCAAGTGCTCAAATAAAAGTGATATAGTGCAAATAAAGTGCTGGTGCTAAAGTAGTGCACACCAGTCACAAACAACTCTAATGCAGGGCCCTATCTCCACACATAAGAGAGTTGGTATCAGTATAATCACAATGCCTGATAAAATAGTATATTTGGACAAGGCTCTATGATAACTAGGAACCCTTAGATCCCCCTCCCCGATAATATCGAATAGTCTAAGGGCATATTTATAAAGGTTTGTTAAATCTTCTGCCACGTTATTGCTGCCAAATTCGGGCATTTCGCAATTCATAACGTTGTGATAACCAGTGGTGAAAAGTCATTACCGCCACCTTTCGCCATTTTGCTTTTCGCCTTCGAAAAGAGTTTTATGGGTTAGGTTTGTCAATTTAAACTCACCAAGTCTGATGGTGGTATAAGTGCCCATATATGTAGGGTCACATATACAGTATATATACATATACTGTGGGTCGTAGGAAGGTGTCAGTACATTGTGGAGTGTGTCTCAGCTCTAAAAAGGGTCCAGGGGGTGTTAGACTTTTCCAGCATTTACTGTAATATAGTCGCCGATTTCCAGGTTTACCACAATCGCCATTTTTCTTTTTCATTGGTAAATAATATGGCTCATCAGGCCAATCTACAGCAACAGGAAAAACCCTAAATTATAGTAAACGAGGCTACTTTACTCACGTGCTAACAGTGCTCCTATTCAGTACATTGCCTGGGCCCTGCGGTCACATGGAATAATTGGAGCAATCTTCCTGCTGTTTGAATAAACTGCACATCATGCCCAATCAAAACCTTCACAATGTAGATCAGAGTGGAATGTATTACTACACGTGATGTTATTTCAGGAGAAAACACTTTCCCTATAATAACATTTTTATTTTTCAGTCCTTTCCAATGATAGAAATAATTAGAAAATTGCTCTTCCCACCGGCAAGGAAACTTGTTCCTAAATTTGAGTTTGAAACAGTCAGTGGTAAATTAATTTGTGATTAGCGAAGCAATTATCTATTCTCTAACGATCATCGCTGTGTGCTTTGATTCATGTACCTTTTTAATGCATTAGGGGGAATTTCCTAATGATCTTTCAAAGCATGTTATGTTTGAATAACAATGCTTCGAACCAGGACCCCCCTTTCCGCCCTATAAGGGCCATTACGGCACTCAGAAGTGCCCCTGCGGCCCTGAAAAGGGCCCTTTTGATAAGGAGTCCAGCAGCTCGAACCGGGGCCCCTTCCCGGCCTTATAAGGGCCCTTACAGTACTTACAAGTGCCCTGTGGCCCTGAGAAGGGCCCTTTGGGGCTTAGGGGGTCCCGCAGCCGTACTGGGACCCCCCCTCCCGGTCCTTGTAAGGGCCCTTGCGGAACTGAGAAAGTGCCTTTGTTTGGGGTCCCACAGCTCGAAATGGGACCCCCGTCGGCAAAAAAAGAGCCTTTGGGCGGTGTGTCTCCTCTTTCTCCATTGGTGACAAGCTCTGCTGAGGCCACCAAACCCTGGGAAGTACCCCTGCGGCCGCCAGGGGTACCTCCAGCGCTGGTGGCTCAACGAGTGTATTATACATAGTGTATATTATAAAAGGTATATTATTACATAGGGTATAGCTACATAGGGTATATTTATAAAGGATATATTAAACATAGGGCATATTTAAAGGGTATATAATACAAGTGTCATTTGTTAAATGTAAAGGACCTGCAGTGGAATATATCCTTATAAAAATCACTTAACTACGTAGATGAGTGATTTTTATAAGACTACATACCACTCCTGGTCCTCCAGCTGATATCGGCTCATCTCCAAACCCCACCGCACAGTGACGATTGAGGAAGTGAGCAGGACAAGGATAGCAAAGATAAAAGAATCAGCCACAACTGAATGACACGCATGCACAATCCGAAAACAGGTACTGGCGCGCATGCGCATAAAGACCTACACTTGCCCGCGGAATGGAGCAATCCACAGCACAAATGGCAGGTGGAAACAAGCAATAAAAAAATGCAAAGAACTTAATTAAAATGCAAAAAAATGACAAAAAATATTAAAAGAAAACTAAATAACTATAAATAAAATAACAATAAACAACAAAACTTACAAAAGAGAATTAACTAATAAACAAAAAAAAAAAAGCAAACCTACAATAACGAACCTTTCACAGCAAAGCAAAATTACCACAAAGATAGAAAAGAGCTGGATACAAAACAGAAACAATTACAATTGCAATATACAAAGGTAATTAAAATAAAAAGAAAGAACATACAATAGTTTAATTTCCACTTGGTATTAATAAAACAAAGAAGATTTTCGTTACAGAAGCATAAAACAACAATAAAAGAAAAACTAACCAGACATACCCACACTGATAACGAAAGAAACAGAAAACAAAAATGTAAGACAAATAATGTAAAATAACAATATAAGAAACATAAGATAATATTTACCACATAATTAATTACAATTACTTTTCACATACCAATTTCAGCAACAAATAATCACATTGCACAGAAGAAACAGAAACTATATACAGGTAAAAAAAAACCAAAAATAAAATAAGGTCAAATATAAGCAACACACCAATAAAACACAAAATTTTCCCCTAAGGTACGAACAACTGAAAACAAAGATATGCTTGTAAAAAGTTCTCATTTATCCAGGTCATGGTATATCTGTTGTATTCAGTTAGATCAACTGGACTTGAAGTTTAGTTCTTGAAGACGTTTCGCTATCATCAACTGGCTTCTCAATTCAGAATGACTTGTACAAGAATCTGTTGGCATTATGTACCCTGGAAAGTCCCAATTAGCATATGACAGCAAGGTGTTAGGGACCTTCTGATGCAAGGTGTGATTGCATTGTGGCTAAGAGGTGTAATAGGATCAACCCAGGGTAAGGTGTGTGAAAACAGCATGTACGTGGCAGACAGTTGGTGTTAAACCCCCCACCTCATATAGGCTTGGTTTCTTTATTCACATAAATGGCCTCCTTGGCACCTCTCTGAACCAGTCTGTTCCTTTGCCATTATTGTTAACATTACAATCTTCAAAGGTATGTCCTTTATCCTTAAGATGCAGGTACACGGCAGGTCCTTTAACAGTTTTCTTTAAAATAGTCATACATTTTGCACTTAGAAACAAGAAAAATCTGACTTTAATGGGGGGAACTCACATTACACACAGACATTGCAGGGAAAAAATACCTAGATATACAGAGAGACAGACAAAAACAGGGAAGGAGAAAACCCCTATAGTCATAAGGCTTATAAAGCAAGAAGTACGAAACACCAGACAATCCAGAAAGGGACCCAATCACTGCGTACCTAAAATATAAAGAAAACAGACCAGAATCCATCTAATCCCAGACTCTCCATTTTACTGGTACAGAGAAATGAAAAATTGCTATAAATAAATTCCAATCCATGGTGACTTCAATAAAAAAAACAGCTGCCTTACCACAAGACAAAGAAGAATTACAAACCACTCACAGGCAAAACAACAATACAAAAATTGGGGTTACAAAACATCCTCCATAATGAAATCATGCAAATTCCATCCAAAAAAACAAACCCCCCCACCCAACCCAAACCAACACACACCAACCAACACACCCCAACCAAACCCTAACCAACATCACCCGAATTCAACACCCAGACAAACACCCATGCACTTCAATGTCTTCAGGATTGGTGTCCCAGGCTGGCTTCGAACTCCGGGCTCTGGGCTGCATGGTACAACAGTGCCTTACCACTGTACCTTACCACTGAGCTACATGCTGTCCAACTGATGTAGTAAAAGCAAAACATTGACATGTGACAGTTATGATAGTTATGACAGCATGCCTAGCTATTTGCATAAAGGGGTGGAGCTATGGACATCAGTGCACAGTTTGTATTGATAGAAGCAAATAGCCTAAAGTGGAAGCCGAGATATTAAGAATGGGCAGCTGGGGAAGGAGCCTGAGGGCAGCAGACCACCCAGCAAACATACTCACGCTTCACATCTCTAGTTAAATGAGTAAACACGTGAGTGGGGAGTCGTATAGATGGGATTCTGTAATGATACTGTATACAGGTGGATAGCAGTTGGCGACACTATAGATAATGAAATACGTGCTGTCACGAACGCCAGTTCGTTGGGCACGTGATCTAACCAATTAATCGGTACAAGCTGCCACTACTTTAATTTATGGCCTTAAAGACACCCCAAAAATACTCTTGACTCACTGACTATGCACACCACTGTCCTGGCAGCTAAATGGTTAACACTACACCATTCACTCCAGCAACTAACTGGTTAATTAGCATCAGTCCTTACAAGCAGTCACAGAGTTAATTGCATTTACACTGCAAAACATTCCATTCAACCACATATAAACTTATCAGAGGTTAACTGAGTTCTTTTGGGGCATCAAAGACAAAACTTATTAAATTTTAGATTTAATATTCCAAAAGGTGGACAGTGCATATATACAAAAAATAAGAAAATGGTGTTATAATAAAATGACATACAATCGGTACAACAGTTATATAAAATAAAAAGGATAAAATATTCACAGACCCTACTCACTAGAAGAAGTCCTGTATCCCGGGCAGGGAAACATCGGGTCCATACACACAGTTTTAGCATCCCCTCAGTATGAACACAGTTATAGGGGCTATAAGGATTTTTAAACCACCCCCCTCCTGGCTATGCATGAGGTAGGAGTGTCTAGGAATGTCCAGATTTACTACTAGCCAAAAGCATTCATTCCCCCTCAGTTAGGCAGATTCCATATAAATGTAGATATGCACATTGTATTGGGATATTGACCACATATTCCTCTCCTGTATTAATTATCAATTCCTCCAATACCAAATATGACCTGTGTGTCATCCATATTTCCCAAGATATTAATAACTTGCTTGGCAAGGGAATAAGGGCTCCATGTTGGGTATCACTTTCATGGGCCTACCTTCCCATTCACAAATATAATATTGGTTTCTGTCTACATATTCCAATACCAAAATACATTTATTTTCCATGTATGGTTGTCCTTAAAATGACCTCTTAGGGTACCCACCAGACCCCTAGCTGAAGAGAATTCCAGATACACGGTTCGGCCCCACTTTGTCTGGAAAAGAAGATCTGGTTCCATGCTTCACTAATCGTAATATAAAAAATAGGACTGTTCCAGGGTGGAATGGGTATTTTTATCGGTCCTTTGAATAACTAATACCATAGTTAACCCCTTCTTGCCAAGTCACTACACACTTTCCTGACACGTGCAATTTGCGCAGTCTGATAATGCACTAAATGCGTGTTGGTTTATTGACAACGGAAATTTCCAACTACGACCATTAGAGGGCTCTGAAAATTGATTGTGAATTTTTAAAGGGCATGTCCCCCTACTACTGGCCCCACTCTGTAGTGTAAAAAAATCCTTACCTTACAATCCCAGCTCCAAATGGTTCCCAGTATCCCGCCCAAAGTCCACAAAAACTGCCTACCAGTAGTACTGCAGAGTCCATATAGGAATCTGCCTCTGCTTCCCCTCGGGAGAAGTTTACTCGGGACTTTATAATACTTTATTTAATAACCCACAGATTAAAAATAACGATTGTGTAATTCATTTAGAGATTGTTTGTCACTAACCAGCGCAACACTTTCCTCCCTCTTGTAACTTCAGTTTCATTCAGAAGCTTTTTAAATAATTTGTAATAAATGATTGGTTATTAAAGGGAAACTCTCAAGTATCAGTAACCAATACCTAGGTACCTTACATATTCTTTTAATCAAGGAAATCATTTGAATTTTTCCTTTGCTGTGCCCTTCTGGCATTCCAGGTCCTTTAAAGGATTTCCACCTTCTTCTTCCCAGCATGCTCAGTTCACAGTAGATTATACAGTATATCATTAACTGCTGGGTGATGTAAACATGCACTGTTACACAAAAGATGCCCAGTGAGGGGTGTCAAGGGGAAGG
Source organism: Hymenochirus boettgeri (assembly GCA_019447015.1). Classification (NCBI taxonomy): domain Eukaryota; kingdom Metazoa; phylum Chordata; class Amphibia; order Anura; family Pipidae; genus Hymenochirus; species Hymenochirus boettgeri. The sequence continues at coordinate 365,352,812 of CM033469.1, read as the reverse complement.
CCAGCCATATAAGTAACAATACGGATGGTATATCTGTGTATTCAGTTGTATACACTGAAATTGACGTTTAGGGGGCGATACAATATTATTTGTAGACGCAGCTTACTGCCCAAGTTCCCGCAATGCAAAAATACCTGTGGGAGATTTATGCATTGTGGGATTTGACAGGTAAAGTACCGGCTTAGACCTCCTTTCAGTGGTGTACATAGTAGCACAAAACTTGACTTGGGAACAGATTGGGAAATGGCACAGGCAACGCAGTTGACCCCAAGTTCTGAAGACGTTTCCTAGTCATCCGACTGGCTTTCCAATTCAGAATGACTTGTACAAGAATCTGTTGGGCCTGGGAATCCCAATTAGCATATCACAGCCAGGTGTAAGGGACCTTCTGAATGCAAGGTGTGATTGCATTGTGGCTAAGGTGTTATCCAAACTGCCCAGGGTTGAGGTGTAGACACACATGCAATCCCAGGGGCCAACCCACTATGCGCAATGTGTATGCACAGCCCACTAAATCATGAAAGGACACATAAAAAGCTTAGCAGTGTCCTTAAAAAAAGATTAGCAGTATCCTTAAAAATAGCCTACTCCCTTTATCAACTTTTACAAAGTCTTTCTAAAGAAAAAATAAAAATTTCTGCCAAATATACAGACAGACAGCTTACACTGAATGCAAAACAAGTTACAACTAAAGCAAGTCACATATTCCACAAATACTCCTTGAACCTCGGTCATTTATTCATTCTAACGTAACCTCTCCAGTGTGACTTATTGCCGAAGATGTATTCGCTCTGCTAAATCAAATTCCATTAGTGTGCTGGGCAGCTGGAACTTTGCTTATCACGGTAACTGATTTTCTAAAATGTAAAATACTTTCCACCAAGATAGTCATTAGCTACAAAAATGTTTGAGCAGGGGCGCTTTTCTTTCAGGTAAATTGAATTTGTTACTAATGTGAGTTTCTCACAAGTTTCTTTTGCAAACTTTACACTAATATCTCAATTATTGAGTAAGTGCTATTGATGGAACTTTGATTTCCTAATAGTTTGATAATAATACTTGTCTGTTGGATTCAGTTAGATCAACTGGACTTGAAGTTTAGTTCTTGAAGACGTTTCGCTAGTATCGACGGCTTCTCAATTTAGAATGATGTACAAGAATCTGTTGGCAATTATGTACCCTGGAAAGTCCAAATTAGCATATGACAGTCAGGTGTTAGGGGCCTTCTGAATGCACGGTGTTGATTGCATTGTGGCTAAGGGGTGTTATCGAAACTGCCCAGGGTAAGGGGGCAAAGTGGAGTAGTAGTGGAAACAAAGGTGCTTAATACATTTAAGGGCATAGCACCCATCCAATGGTTCAGATAAGTGCATGACATCTGGGTTAAAATCCACCAGAAGAAAGTACAAGCCTTAACAGAACATATCGATGCCTTAGACCAAAACATCAAATTTACAAGGGAAGAGGTACAAAACAACACATACAAAAAAAATAGAATTCTAGTGCACAAACAATTCTAATTTCAGATTGGCTACCTCCATCTCCAGCTTCAAGCATCCAGGCCACACAGTAGAAGCTGCCAGCTCATGTAGCCAAATAGACAAGTACCAGTAGGTTAGGACCCAGTTAAAGAAAACAACCTTGACGTGGTTTAGCAGGCTGTTTGTGGTAGCAACCTTATGGAGTTAGCCAATATGCAATTAGATTGTTGTGCACTGGAATTCTATTTTTTGTATGTGTTATATTTTTTGGTCTCTAGTTGCACTTTATATGGACGTACAACAGCCCAATTTTCTATATATTTGTGTGTTACAAAACAACACACTGGCTTCTTGGACTGCTTGGTAGAAGTCAGGGAGATGTAAACTGGAGCTTTACAGAAAACCAACACACACAGATCAGTATTTGATATTTTGACTCCCACCACCCTTTAGATCACAAGCTGGGGGTCATCAGAACCTGCAACACAGAGCTGAGAACGTCCCCACTAGCACAGAGGCAAAGACTAAGAAATTAAAGGAGGAGCCCATAAAAATTGTGGATATCCAGACTGGGCCTTTCTCAAAATGGGTAGACGAAAAGAAAAGAACAGGTATACCAACAGTGAAGGGGAAAAGCAAGACAGGAGAAAGAACATGGTCATCCCATACGTAGCAGGGGTCTCTGAGAAATGAAGGAGAATTTTCAAAAACACTGGATCCCGTCTGCTATAAACCGAACAACACACTGAGGCAGCAGTTGGTACATCCAAAAGGCCCAATACCGAAACACAAGAAAAGCGACATTATATATGCAGTGCAGTGCAGTGAAGAATGCTGATTTGTATGTGGGGGAGACCAAACAGCAACTACATCAACGTATGGCCCGCACAGAAGATCCAATTCCTCGGGTCAGGACTCAGCTGTGTACCTGCATCTTAAAGAAAAAGGCAAATATCAAATCTGGGCTTACCTGCCCCTCGGTCAAGCTTTCTGGATTTCACGTGCGTGGGCGCGCACCGTGAACAGGCCAGCTGGCTCTGTGTGCGTGGTCCTGGTGCCGCAGGGACGCGGGCGCCGTGATTCCGGTCCTGCTTCTCTGGCTAGGGTCAGGTCCTTCTAGTGCGTGCGTGCCCAGCGTACATGTGCAGACGCGCGTGTTGCGGTCTGATGACACCCCCCTTCCTATTTAGACTCCTCCTGACATGCCTGGTTCTTGCCAGTTCGAGGTTTGTTTGCTCTGAACTCTAGCTCCTTTAGTGCCTCTGGGCCTTGCTTTGTGTCTATTTCTTGTTCTAGTTTTCAGTCTTCTGTGTCCTCATACCTCCTTTGCTCCTACCTCCAGTTTGTCCTTAGTCTCCATATTCACCTGTGCTCTACATCCAGTTTGTCTTCAGTCTCCAAATCCACCAACCGCTCCTACCTCCAGTTTGCCTTTGGTCACCATATCGACCAGCTGCCTCCTGCCTCCGTTTGCCTTTAGTCTCCATATCCTCCAGTGCTCTGCACAGTTGCCTTTGGTCTCCATATTCAATAGCTGCACCTGCTTAAAGTTTGTCTTGTCTCCATATACACCAAAGCTGGAAAAACCAGGAAGCAGAGCGTGGTAACAGAACATCAGGCAGGATTTCTAGTTAGATTTACATCTCTCAGATTTATAACTATTGCAGTTTGGAGTTTTGGGGAGTGATTTACCTACAGTATATACGATTTTTTATTTTAGGGATGAACCATCATTAGAGACCACACATTACATTTTTACATCTACTATGGCCACAACTGCACTCTAAAACATGCAAAATAAAGGCACAGTACTCTCCTCATTTGTTTTATTCATTTGAAAAATATTTATTGATTTAAAATACACAAAAACTTTTATCTCTTCTGTATAGCTGTTACATACTTCTATGGTATTGGAGTTTGAATGAAGTCATGCGTCCATCTAATGTCTGTCTAACAGTTACATAGTAACTGCAGGTCGAAATTTTGCCATAAGTCGACTCTCTCGAATTCTTGTTGATGGTTGAATTCTTGATGCCAAACATGGTATTTTCCTCTCTCATTTCTTCTGACTTTGAATGCTTTGCAGGGTTGTAGCTCTGGACCATCCATGGGATATCATTATAATACTTAGCAAACAGTGAACATACACATGGCAGTAATAAACCTGAACATACTGACTCAGTTAAAATGCATCTAGAAAAATAAGGCAGAAATGCCATTAGCCACTCTTTTGAGACTTCGTGTCCGTAAGTTAATCCATATAAAACTGTTAAAATAGAAAATCCAAGTGATAATATCAAATCCAAAGTCCATATGATAAAGAAGAGCTTCTTTTCTCCTTCTTCCTTTCTCTTTCCAAGTCCATCGTCTTTAGTTATAATTATGTCTTTATTTTGTGGAGATGAGATACTTTTGGTGTCTTTGTCTTGTGGAAAGGCCTCATTTGGAATATTCAGATTTAAGGTTCGTTCACACAGGCGATGGCGGCTGCCCACCCGCGACGCACGATGTGTACGAAAGCCCGTTCTGGCCGATAATCGGCCCGTGTATGGGCACTTTATCGGCCGAAGCGACCACTCGTTCAGAGATCCGCCCAGCGGATTGGGCAACGATTTCTGAACAAATGACTGTTCCGGGCGATAAAGTGCTTATACATGGGCCGATTATCATCCGAAACGGCCGTTCGTACAAATCGTGTGTTGCAGGTCGGCACCCACGATCGTACGTGTGTATGTACCTTTACTATATTGACAGATTAGATAGTACTAAATTAAATGGGGGGATTGAGGGGTTTTTAAAGTGACTAATTCTGGCACCATTGCCCCTCTGTCCATAATTTTGGATATTAAATTACCAGTTATTAATTTGGCTTGGCTTCTTTTTCTTCTTCCGCTTTTTTGGACAGTATCTCCTCCCACAGTTTTTGAGCTAGAGACATGAAATTCAGTACAGACGTGCGGGGCATATAGGAGAAGTGTGCTATCTTCTAGCTAAGGAATCCGCAGAAGCGTTACGGCGTTATCGGTGAATTTCGGGACATTTTTTCCCATATACTATAATGGTAACAATCCTCAAATGTGGATATTTCAAAACAGTTTTTTCATGGTCATAAATACAAATGGTGATACCCCCAACCCCCCACACAGACCCAGGTACACCCACCTACTGACCTACCTTTCCATTCCCATGGAAGCCATACTTAAAGGGTAACTAAAGTAAAAAAAAACTAATTTAGATTTATTCTCAATAAAAGATAATTTTATGGTTGTAAACACAAAAAAGACATACCCCCTCCACAGACCCAGGTTACACACGCATACTGATATACTTATCATAAGGTGGAGCCATATTAAAGGGTACCTAACGTCAAAAAACAAATTTTAGATTTTCCTCAAATAAAAGATAGTTTTTATGGGTGTTATGTAAACACAAAAAAAGGCACACACCCTCAACAAACCCAGGTACACACCACCTACTGATCTACTTATCCATTACGTGGCAGCAATCCCTAAAGGGTAACTAAAGTAAAAAAATAATTTAGATTATCTTCATAAAAAAATATTTTATGGTTGTAAACACAAAAAAAGACATACCCCTCAACCAGACCCAGGTACACACACCTACTAATCTACTTATCCATTACTGTGGCAGCCATACTTAAAGGGTAACTAAAGTAAAAAAAAAACTAATTTAGATTTATTCTCAATAAAAGATAGTTTTATGGTTGTAAACACAAAAAAGACATACCCCCTCAACCAGACCCCGGTACACACGCCTACTGATCTACTTATCCATTACGGTGGCAGCCATATTTAAAGGGTAACTAAAGTCAAAAAAACAAATTTGTGCCTTTTTTGTGTTACAAACCATAAACACTATCTTTTTTGAGGATCAAATCTAAAATTTGTTTTTTTGACTTTTAGTTACCCTTTAAATATGGCTGCCACCGTTCATGGATAAAGTAGATAAGTGAGGAGTGGTGTACCCGGGGTCTGGTTTGAGGGGAGGGGGTAATGTCTTTTTTGTGTGTTACAACCAAAAAACTATCTTTTAGTAGAGAATAAATCTAAATTAGTTTTTTTTTATTTTACTTTAGTTACCTTTAGTATGGGCTGCCACGTAATGGATAAGTAGATTAGTAGGTGTGTGTACCTGGGTCTGGTTGAGGGGTATGTCTTTTTTTGTGTTTACAACCATAAAATATTTTTTTATTGAAGATAATCTAAATTATTTTTTTACTTTAGTTACCCTTTAAGGTATGCTGCCACTTAAGTGGATAAGTAGATCAGTAGGTGGTGGGTACCTGGGTCTTGTTGAGGGTGTGTGCCTTTTTTTTGTGTTTACATAACACCATAAAAAACTATCTTTTATTGAAGGAAAATCTAAATTTGTTTTTTAATTACGTTTGTACCCTTTAAATATGGCTGCCCACCTATGATAAGTAATCAGTAGCGTGTGTACCTGGGTCTGGTGAGGGGGGTGTCTTTTTTGTGTTTACAACCATAAAATTTATCTTTTCATTGCAGAATAAATAAATTAGTTTTTTTTTTACTTTAGTTACCCCTTAAGTAATAGTTCTTCCATGGGAATGGAAAGGTAGGTCAGTATGGTGGGGGACCTGGGTACTGTGTGGGGTTTGGTGGGTATCACCATTTGTATTTATGACATGAAAAAAAACTGTTTTGAAATACCACATTGTGAGGATTTGTACCATTATAGTTAGGGTAATGGGAAAAATGTCCCGAAATTCGACCGATACAGCCGTACGCATTCTGCGGATTCCTTAGCTAGAAATAGCACACTTCTTCCTATATGCCCCTGCCTACGTCTGTACTGAATTTCATGGTCTAGCTCAAAAACTGTGGGAGGAGATACTGTTTCCAAAACAAGCGGAAGGAGATAAAAAAAAAAGAAGCCAAGCAAATAATAACTGGTAATTTAATATCCTAAATATGACAGAGGGGGCAATGTATCCAGAATTGTCACTTTAAAACCCTCAATCCCCCCATTTATTTAGTAACTATTTCTTTTTTGTTAAAATCTGGCATATAGTAAAGGTACATACACACGTCGATCGGGTGGGTGCCGACCTGGCAAAACACGATTTTGTACGAACGCCGTTGTCGGATGATTAATCGGCCCATGTATAAGCACTTTATTTCAGCCCGAACAAGTCGCATGTTGTTCAGAGATTCTTGGCCCAATCCGCCTGGGCGATCTCTGAAGACGGATTGGTACGTTCTCGGCCCCGATAAAAGTGCCCATACACGGGCCGATTATCGGTCCAGACAGGCTTGCGTAAACACACGGAGTCGCGGGTGGGCAGCCGCCATCGTCCTTGTTGACAGAACTTAAAATCTGAATATTCCAAATGAGGACTTGTCCAGTATGTTGTAAAGGGGGGAGAGAACTAATATTTTTAAAAAACCCAACCCTTCCATTTATCAGAATTGCATCTAGTTATGCCATTCTGCTGCCCATTTTGACCATGCTATTCAGCCTGCTTGAGAGGATTACACATCATGTGAATTTCCTATGCCCTGCATTAGGATGTACGATAGGGCAAATTATCATACAATCTTGAGCATGGAGATCCATACATAGGCTGGGATGACGATGTAATACCCAAAGCGTACAACAACCGGATTGTATTGGTATGGGCCACCATAAGATAATTGATAAACAGATAAAATAGAAGTGGCCCCAGACAGCACCCTGAGGACCCCACATAGAACTTTAGCACACATAGATGTAGCCCCATTGACACCTAGCTCTGACGTGATCTAAACAGCCAGTTTCCTTAATCCAGTGACAAATGTTTAGTGTAAAGGCGAAGACAGTTTATACTGTACGTCTCCTGGTGGCCACAGTATCCAAAGCTCTTTAAAATTATGTATTTAGTTATATATAAAATATATATTTATATCTGTAATAACTTTTAAATATGATTAGTAAAAACTACATAGCCACTGCTAAGAATCTAAATCTTACTCTCACCTTCATAAAACAAAGAATTAGTTTGAAAAGACTTTCCCGACATGCTGTGTGTTTTTTCACTTCCTTGCGTGTAAAATTTTCACTGTGTTCCATGAAATTTATTCTGGAAACATGGGACATTTCCACAACCCGCCACTAGCGCACGGGGATACTCAAACTACGTCTCTCCGAGATGTTGTGAAAACTACAACTCACCAGAATTCCTAGGTTCCCCCTGTAGTTTGAGGATGCTGGGAGTTATAGTTTGCAAACATCGTGGAAAGCCGTAGTTGAAGATCACTACACTAGGCGAATGAAACCAGTGGCAAGTTTTTGTTTCCTTACAACAGGACTTCTTGCATCACTGGGCAAAATTTACTAATTTAAAAGGAGCCAAAGTATTTTTTAATTTGTTTTTTACTGTTATCCTATTTATTTTCTATAAAGTGATTTACTATTGTATACCAATAGCCAAGACCCTGGTGCTGGGGTGATATGGTTACTGGTATTCCAACACTCTACTGTAAGTTACTGAAATAACTTCCATGTTAATGGTTGCGATCACCTCCATTTCCATGACAACCTTCATTGTCTGTGAATTCTGTGACAGTACAATGAGTCACCAATGGTATATCATGATGGCCTAAATAAGATGTGAGAACAGTAAATATCATTTGACCATGGCTAGTTGGGAGAGGAGGACTTTGTGTTTTTTCTGCTTCTGTCATCTGCCTGTTCAGACTAGTATATCATTTTCATCACACAAACTTTATGTTGACAACGCTCAACAATAACTGTTGTTAAGCCATGGGAAATGTTTTGTCACCCCCAAATAACACATTTTTCAATTTTCTTATCAGCCAGGTACATGGGGTAGAACTGAACTACAGGTATCCTGGAACATCAAGTAAGGAATCAAAATTATTTTTCCCAGTTACTAACGGCTATCACAATGGAACCTTGTTTCAGTTACAGTTAAGGGATTTCTCTTCATTTTGAAATTTTACTCCCACACTCTGCCTACACTACAGAGATGCGCGGAGTCTCAAATTCAAAAACATGAGGGTGGCTTATGTACATAAACTAAAAAATAATGGTCTCCCTCCTCATTGTCACAGATGCCCTGGGCTATACCAAAGGAACTGCAGTTTTCTCTGAAGGCAAAAATCCATTGCCAGTCACTAGAATTCCAACCAACTCAAATAGATACTCTAAACTGTAGTCAGGACAATGGGACTTTACCCCAATGCTACAGGAGGAAAGTGACTATGGAATTAGTCTATAGAAAACATTTATTATTTCATGAAAAGAAACACTTGGTGTTCTTTTCCTAAACTCCAATTGATTTAAACCAAGATTGACCTGGAATCATTACAGAAACAAGATTTGGTTCACCCTTTTAAAGTAAATAGGGGTGTTGTCCTGTATGGGATTTAATATACCTGGTATTAACAAACAGGATAGAGAGAAAGGAAAATCTAGTCCATGTAACTCATTTACAGATGATGATCTGTCTGAATCCCAAAGCTACTGGTTACAATTTTTCACTGGAAAGGTCGTTGGGGAATCTGGTACAACAGGAAGTGTTTTTGATAAATCTATTGGTGAAGTCGGTTGTAGCGATCGACATCATTTAAATTGCCATTAAACGTAAAATTTTCAAGAAGTAGGAATGTGCCAACATTTTTTGATCAAGAACCAACCGTGCCCTTAGGAGCCTTCGCTCACATTATGAGGGATATAGATAATCGCTACTAGGATTCTCCAAGTTGTTATCTGAGCAGAGTTCAGATTAAGGACTACAGACCAGTCGATCATGGTAAGTCGCAGTAATGGTGCCGATGTTGGCTTGGAGCTACACTTCACAAAAGGGAATTTTGTCCATTAGATACGGAAAAAAGAAAAAACCATGAAAAAAGGACTTTCGCCAAATAAACAACGTCATACAAATCACTTCCATAGTTTTTATCTCTCTCTGTGCAGGCAATATAACACTGGTGAATTCGCACAAGACTGAGAGACCTTGCCATTCCAAATTCGTACTATATTGAACACTAATAGCTTGTGAATTCAATGTATTATGTGGAAAAAGGAGGATGAAGCATTGATGAGAGCACTGTCAAATTTATGGTACTTATCACCATTCTGAGCCTTGTAGGTCCTAAATGTGTTTCTAGTTTGTTTAGTTATGATTATCCTCAAACGCAGATTTCTGCGGATCATCACCAAATGAACTATAAACACAAGGACAAAGACACCAAAAAGTAATCTAATCTCCACAAAATAAAGACAGTAATTATAAATAAAGACATGGACTTGGAAAGGAAGGAGAAGGAAAAAAAAAAGAAGCTCTCTTTATACATATGGACTTTGGATTTGAATTAATCACTTGGATTTCTATTGTTATAACAGTTATATGATGTACTTACGGACCAGAAGTCTCAAAAGAGTGGTCTAATGACTTTCTGCCTATTTGTCTAGATGCATTTTAAACTGGTCAGTATGTTTCAGGTTTATCACTGCCATGTGGTTGTCACTGTTTGCTAGAGTATTATAATGATACTCCCATGGATGGTCCAGAGCTACAACCCCTACAAGCATTCAAAGTCAGAAAAATGCAGAGAGGAAAAAATACCCATGTTTGGATCAAGAAGTTCAACCATTCAACAAGAATTCGAGAGAGTCGACTGGACACTTGCAAAATGTCACGACAACCTGCCCACAAGTTACATGTAACTGTTCAAACAGCATTAGATGGTCGCATGACTTCATTACAAACTCGCAATACATAGAAGTATGTACCACGCATACTAAGTATAAGTTTTGGTTGTGTATTTTTTAAATAAATAATATTTTCAAAATGAATAAAACAAATGAGGAGAGTACTGTGCCTTTATTTGCAGGTTTTTATGAGTGCAGTTGGTTGGCCTAGTAGATGTAAAACTGTAATGTGTCTTGTGGTTCCTATGATTGTTCATCCCTAAAATAAAAATTCGGTATATACTGTAGGTAAATCACTCCTCATCAAACTCCAAACTGCAATCGGTATAAACCGAAGATGTAAAATCTAACTAGAAATGCTGCCTGATGTTCTAGGTTACCCACGCCTCTGCGTTCCTGGTTTTTCCGCTAGCAGTTGTCAGTCATGCATATAGAAATGCACACAAGTCACAACCCAACTGACTGATATCTATTCCCCTAGTGGGGAAAAGCCATAAACAGATACCCATCAGTTTGAGCTTTTAACTATTGTAGTTTTTGTTGGGGGATTAAATAATTCCAATCTTTCCCTTTTACCCCAGCATTGAAACGTTCATTCCTTTAAGGAATAGTATCCACTGGAAAAAGTGAAACTATGTCCTAATGCATTGCTTGAAGGACCGAAGGTGTTCTTCAATCAACTTTTCAGGAGCGGACAGATAAAGGTGAGTAATTTACCTTTTGGCACCAATCCACGCAGCCTGCACCAAACGGTCCCGACACGCTTTCCTGTTGTCTGTTTCATCTATGAATGCAGTTTCATGCAGCGGTCTGGAAACGCAAGCGCAGCCACCAGTGGGAATCGTTCCAGTGAACTATCCGTACGATTCCTGCTGACCTAACCTGAGGTTATTAGTGATGAAAACTTTCAACCTATGACGAATAACTCCATTCCTCTGTTTCAAGTGAACCCTGTGTTGTTACATGCACTAAAAGGATTAGTGCATTCACTGGATTCTCTATACACAGGCTGTTTACTGGAACAGGGGAAAGGCGGTGTTTTCCATCAAAATGTGATTTTGAAAATATAACGTTCGGTGGGAGTTTTGGAAATATCTTCAAAACTTAGTTAATAATTATCAAAAATCAAAATTCAACAAATGCTATAATTGTTGAAAAGTAGAAAATTACACTGCAAAAATTACAACTAAGGTATTAAAAAAATCGTCACTGGCATCAATAGGTTCGAAATTCAGATTTCAGAATTTTTATTACCCACGAACTGGTGGAAGAAATCCACCAATTCCGTGTCTGCATCTAGAATCTGGGTGAACCGAGGTACCAAACACCACCATGCTACTCACATCTGATCAGGTGGGAGACGATAGCCATCAATTAGCCAGTGCCCTCCAAGCCTCCAAAACTACCGTCTCCTCCTCACTGGCCAAAATACACGAAGTCAAAGACAAAACCAAGGGTAGAAAAGGAGCGGGCGGAGGCTTCACGTAGAAAAACTTCTTCAATCATTTATTGTAATTCTTTAAAACCACAATGTATGTAGCCATCACTACAAGTTTGTTGCAAACAAAACCAAAACTGGGAAACACCACAGGCTCCGACACAACGTCGTTTCGTGGCCAATAGCCACTCCTTTCTACCCTTTGGGTTTGTCTCTTGACTGCGACCAATAACCACACAGGATTTTCATTTTCCTGTATAAGTTTTAATAATTTGTGTGACACCGGTACCTAGCACTGATTTACACGGTATACATGATATTTTCTGGGTCCATGTGGGGAGATGAAACGTCTGGCTAATAGAACCAATGTCCATTAATTTCTATGATGCAAAGTTCCTACCACTGGAGTCACACATCCATAGGAAGCTCTGGCAGGGCTGCATGGGTTGGGAGGGGGCCAATTTCCCTCTGGTTGCCAATGCTCCCTCACAGTTGCCACTGTTTCTACAGGTTGTGGTACTAAGCCCAAGTGTAACCTAGTTGGTCAGACAGTTAGGATTAACCTTGCAAGCTTACTATCCTGCGGTTATTGATCTCTCTTGCGAGATTGTTTTTTACCTTTTTGCTGTGTGTGGTTTGTGAATGTTGGTTTTGTGTACGCGTTTACAATGAAAAATCTATATACCGTTTTGTTTTCTGTTTCCAATTTTAACCCCTCTCCCATTCAATAACACAGAAAGGAGTCAATTCCAGAAGAAAGCAAGGTGTTGAAAAAAAACCTGCAGGGCTAGAGGCAATACCATATTTAAATTCACTAAACTGTAATAGTGACACATGGTGAATAAGACCAAACATATTGTATAAAAAAGGTACCCAGGTAAGACAGTAAAACGGGAAGATGAATTTAAATATAATCTAAATAACCAAAAATAAAGAAATGAAACAATCCGACCAGTTTTATTCTCATCCTTTTCTGTGTGCCTATGATTACTAATGAGAAAGAGATGAACTATTATTTGCTATAATGGATAGAAACATGTCTCATTCACCAACAGATTTATTTATCAGAACGGAAGGTTCTGTGTTCCAGGCCCAATGCATCAGGGTAAATCGGAATAGTATAAAATTACCAGGGGCAAAATAACTTTACAAAACAGGACGTTTAATATCCTGGAGTAAGAACAGGAACAAAATCCATACCACTCAAATAATTTTCTCATAAACACGTACAATATAGAACATGAGGAGAAAATACACACATGGAATAAGAGACGAGATTAATCCAAAGTGAAGCCTTAACGGGTCACCCAGAAATGGGAATCTACAACTAAAAATCCTCTAGATCAAAGGCGTTATTATATGCAGTATAGGTCAATAAAACCGTGGGATCATATAGATCAAAGCCGTTATATAGGCAGTATAGGTAAATAAAACCGTGGGAATCATATAGATCAGCGTTCTATAGGCAGTATAAGGTAAATAAAACCGTGGGATCATATAGATCAAAGCGTTATATATCGCAGTATAGTACATAAAACTGTGGGATCGTATAGAATCAAAGCGTTATATAGGCAGTATAGGTAAATAAAAAACTGCGTGGATCTATAGATCAAAGCATTATATCGGCACTTATAGGTAAATAATAAAACTGTAAAGCTTGTACAGCCCTGGAATTTCATACTATTGGGTACGTGTGAGTGCTATTATGATACGCAGGATATACACAATTATCAATGTTTCCATTATTACATACCAACAAATTCTGGGTCAATTATTTATAAATACTCTAAAACACATTTTTAGTCCAGGTAACGTCAAGGTTAAATTGACTAGATGACACAATATTAGATTCAATTAGCAAATACAACATTGAACATTCGCCCATGACTGTGTGTGGGCACAATTTGACAGCATAGCTTCTTCTTCCAGCACAATCCCAATGTGATATACATATTAGTAATAAATTATTATTTCCTACATACTAATGTGCGCTACCCGCTGCTGCAAAACAGGATCAGCATTTTGTTTTTGTGTTCAGTTTTCAAACAGAGTTGAAAAGACAAATCCTACCTACAGCCAGCCACCTTTTATTGTGGTGTTCCCCATTGCTTTTAATCAGATCAGATGAAAGAAATGGAAAAATGGTTTGGATCACCTATTTTGTTAAGCCCATGCTATACACATTCAAGGTATGCCCTTCCAACTTCCAACACTGGCATGTCCAGGTTCTGTAAGGTCCATGTGTTTGCCTTCATAGATTTATAGACATAGTAACATAGTAATTAGGTTGAATAAAGACAAATACTCCTCACGTCCAACCTATTCACCCTCTTTTTTTTTAACCCTCCCTAACATTGATCCAAGGAAGGCCCAAAAAAACCCCATCTAAAAAGGGGGAAAAAAATCCTTCCTGACTCCACGAATCGAAAAGTATCCCTGGATCAACCAGATCTATATGTATTAATACCAGTAATTCTAATATTATAAGTAATCCTGTACAACCAGAACTCCAGTATAGTATCATACCAGTAATTCTCATCTATATAGTATCCCTGTACCAACCAGAACTACAGTATAGTTTAATACCAAGTAATTCGCACTATTATATAGTATCCTTGTACCACCAGAACTACCGTTAATATGTATGAATACCAAGTAATTCTCAATATTATATAGTATCCTGTACCACCAGACTACAGTATATGTATTAATCCAGTAATTCTCAACTATTATATATATCCCTGTAACCAACCAAACTACGTATATGTATTAATACAGTAATTCCAATATTTTTAGTTTAGAAACTTATCCAGCCTTTTTTAAAAGCTATTCATGAACTTGCCATTACCCCCCACCACCCTTCTGCTGGAAGACCGTTCCACAAGTTTCACCGTTTCTCACTGTACAGAACCTTTTTTCCTAACCGGAAATGAAACATCTTTTTCTTCCAACCTTAAAGGATGACCACGTGGCCCTCTGATATGAACCTATTAGGTGACCAATGCACTCAGAGAGTTCATTGTATGGCCCCATTAATATATTTGTATAAATGTATCATATCCCCAAACGCAAACGTCGCTTCGCCAATGTAAACAGCCCTAACTTGTCTAATCTTCCTGCATATTCAAGCCCCTCCATCCCTTATTAATTTAGTGCCCCTTCTCTGACTGCCTCAATTTCCATATGTTCCCTTTTGTATATGGATCCAAAACTGCAACCGCATATCCAAATGATGCCCCTTACCAAGTGCCTTGTAAGAGGGAGAATATATTTTTTCTCTCTTGAATCTATTCCCTCTTATACAAACCATACCTTGCTAGCTCTAGCCGTTATACCTGGCATTGTTTGCTAGCAGCCCCCTAGTCTGCTACTCTAACCAGAACCCCCAAATCTTTTTCGCATAAAAATGCACTTAGCACAGAGTTTTATTTAGGTGTAGGTGGCGACAGGGATTATAAAATCCCAAATGCAATCACCTACATTTATCAACATTTAATTCATCGGCCATTCTGCTGCCCTGTTGATAATCTATCTAGGTCTGCTGCAGCACTTTGCACATCATTTGAAGTTTCCAAAGCTCTGCAATAGTTTTAGATTGTCATCATCAACACAGATGACCCTTGTTCTCAATGCCCTTTCATGTCATTTTAAACAGATTAACAGAAGCCAAGCCCCGCCCCAGTAACATAACCCTGAGGCACTCCACTTAGAACTTTAGCCCCACATAGATTGTAGCTCCATTATAACCAACAACTCTGTTTGCGATCCAATAACCAAGTTCTCTATATCCATTACAAATGTTTCTTCAAGGCCAACCGTCCTCAGTTTATACATTTAGTCCGCCTGTACTTCAAAGAAAAAAAAAAAGAGAAGCTGATGCCAATAACAAATGCAAAGAGACGTGCACCCTATAGATTACATGGCTATCAGTCTCTCCTTACAAATCCATCAACATGTTTTCAGATGAAACAAGACTTGAAAGAACCTTTAAGTGCTAACTCTACAACGTAACCCATTGCTACATAAACTTTGGTAAACAAGTCTTTTGTATGTCACTGAAGCACAGCTTGCCATTGTGCTATTAAGATTTAGATCAGACACTTGTCACTATGTAGCCAAATCCTGAAAGTAATGCAAAAAAGTTGAAGTAGAGGTATTGATAATACTGTTTTATTGTTATATAAGCCATGAATATTTTCATAGAACATAGAGTAGTTTTAAGAGTTGGGAATGTGTTGGATAATATTCACTAAAATCATTCAGATCCCTGCTAGAACAGGTTTCCATCTATGCCATAATTCACTGATAGTACTTGTAAAATACAATTCTATTGGCATCTGACAAATCCCTGGGTGATTCTTTCTTCTTTGACAAGTTGAATGATGAACTTATTGAAAGGTCCTTTAATGATCAATTGTAAGTTCCCTCCTTTTATATTTCTCTCGTCTAAAATACAACCCACTGTAGCTACTCTACCTTCCTGCTGAGCTTCTCTTTCCCCCTTTATTAATGATACTTTAAGATTGTGGTCCCTGTATTCCATATTCCATATTCTGTACATTGTTTTACAGTACCACTGTTACCAGGCCCCATTGGATATCCAAATTAGTGATAACTCTTTATTTTTTGTTAATTCTCAACTTTTTACTTCATTAAAAAATCATTTTCATTTATTCATCTTGCCTAATTTTGGCTGTAATTGATGAATTAATGATTAAAATTGCTTTGCTTAGCTAACCAAGTTCTCGAGGGGTTTAATTTAATATCTTTGCATCTACTTTTTTTGACTAACCCTTAGAACTTAGTTTAATGATTTGAAACAAATGCTATTTATTTATCACCAGCAAAACTCTAATTTTCTGCTGCTGACTTGTTGGTTTATAACCCACTTAACCCCTAGCTAGAAATAAGGGTCTAAGGCGGTTGCCAGCCAGGTGAGTCCCTATTGCCGCATTCAAGGTTTTTCAGGTGTGGGGGAAGGTAAGGATAAATTTTTTATGTGTCTCCAACATTAACCCATAGATACCTCAAAAGAGAGAGTTTTCGAACGGGTGTGTTGGTGGGGGGGTGGAGGGTGGTAATATAGCTCGCATGCTAATTCTAATCGTGCTTGGTGATTAAAAGTCATGTCCCCCCCCAAATAAAATTTAACCCTAAAACATATCTGGCCCCAACTGTGTCCTTACCTTACATCTTGCTCCTTATGGTTCCCCTGCATTGCCTTTTCAAGGCCGGGAAAGTGAAGAGTCGTGGATTGTCTTCTCCTGTCCAATGTCTCTGCCTCCTGTCTTGCCAAATGCGTAGAGGAGCCATTCCCCCTCCCTCCCCTCCTGCCACCGAGCCATCTTCTCATCTGTTGCCTCCTTGCGTGTAATCCGTTGGTCATATGATAGATCCCCAAGCCCCTCCCTAACCACTGAGTTATTTTCTTAAAAAAAAACAACCCATCTGAATGCTACTTAAAAACAGACTTTTGTTTCCGCGCGACGTTCCCTTGTAAGCAGCCATGTCTGTGTGATCACAGACGCGGCTGCCGGTCCGGCACCTGCTTGTAAGCAGGAAGCCGTAATAGAACATTGCAGAGATAAGGGTCTGTAAAGAGTGATGGGATTTTTTTTTAGTTACATGCCCTTACGACAAAGTTTATGGCTGCAACCAATTACATCAGAGTTTACAATCAATAAAGGGAATGCAGGACTTACTTTCCTATGTTGATTTTGTTTTTAATATTCTTTATTCTTACTGTTTTCTTATTGTAAAGACAGAAAACCTCTCCTGTGTAGCCCCCATTTCATGTGTCCTTTTAATTTATTAACATATACATCGGCAGTGTTGATTTTATATCTTTTATTCCTTATTATAAACATAATATCCTTAAAACTGCTTTGCCCTTCATAATTGCCTGGTATATCTGAGATGTTTTACCAAATGAATCTTTCATTGCACATTTTATGGTAATTGAAAACGCTCTAGCTCGACAGTCGTCCATTGCAACACTTGTAACGAGATTACGGACAGGGAGGATGTAATCAAGCTTTTTTTTTTATAGACGTTTCCCCTCTATCTTCTTCCTTATGTTTCTAGTTTAAAATATATGTTAATCAGCTGGAAAATAGAGCTTGTCTTACTCTCACGCTCCCATTATTGCCATTTTAAACCTTTTGCAAAATTGCTAAAGTTTCTTTTGGGGGAGATTCAATAAAAGTTTCTTATCATTAAAAATCATGCTTATTTGCCCCAACCAATGATGGTAGCTGTCAAATGTTAATATGATCTGAGTGGTGGGGGCACCATTTAAAGGCGGTCCCACTCTTAAGAATAAACTTTTCCCACATGGTAAGTTCCCCCCCCTTTAAATAGTAAAGAATTTCTTTAAAAAATGATTAAGATGCTACTTAACAAGCCCCTTCAGTCCCGCGTCACACTGATCCGCTCCCGCTTGCCTGGAACGTCAAACGGACGGACACACTGGCCTGCCGTGGCTGTGATCCACAGACACTGCTTCTGTTAATGGAGACGCCACAGGAACGAAGATCGTAGTAGTTTTCTGATGTTTTTTTTTTAGAAGAAATAACTTCGGCGGTTAGGGTAGGCAGGGGACATCTACGAAAGAGTTTTCATGCTAAGTGCAAACATGCAGAGGAATGGATAACCGGGCGTGGTAGGGAGGGGGGGAAAGGGCTTCCCTGCGCGTGCCAACTGTTCGCTCAGAGGACAGGAATGGAAGTGCGGAAACCTTTTGGAAAAGACAACCTTCTTACCTTCAGTTTTCCTGGCTTTGGACAAGCACTGCAGGAGAACCATAAGTAGCAGGGATTTAAGGTACAATTTTTTTTAACTACACAGTGGGGCCATAGGGGGTTAATGTTAGTTTGGGGGGGTGGACATTCCCTTTAAACAATATAAACGTTTTTGAATCTCCCTGTTTTATTTTTAGGGAGGGCTGTTTAATGTGACAATCCCTAGATAATGAAAGACCTGTGGATGTGGAAGTGAGACGATATGACTTTTCAATCTTAGTTGTCAATTTTGCGACTGTGATTTCCGAATTTTCCATAAGCTCGAAATTTTGTAACTTTCGGTTTTAAAACTGTCAGAAATTATACAAGTGGGGAGCATGTTCATGATGTGATACTAATGTTTCCTTAAAATGGAAATATGTTCATACAGGAATAAGTGGTCGTTTGGGGGTTTTTTCTGCAGGTTTTTAATCACATGTTTTGTTGAAGCAATGAACATGGTTTGTGGCTGTTGTAATCTTTTGAACAAAGACTCTTGCCCTCAATTTATTCCACAAAAAGAAGAAATGGATTGGGTTGGTCACATACAGGGGACGTGATTTCACTGCTTTCTGCACTTATTCCGAGCGGCAGCCCCAAGGGATGTACACTCAGAATCTCAAAGAAAAGAATAACAAATGAAATAAAGCATCGTGACAGGATAAGAAACTGAAAAAGGGGGGAATAAGGTGAAGAATTAGCACACACTATGGCAATAAAGTGCAATAATTAACACAGAACCAACCATTGTTCAAGGTTAAAAGAACCATCCATAGACAATGTGATAACGCTACATCTTGGACTCTGATCCAGTGACTGCTAAACCCGGCAGTCTGTTCGAGTCAACCGAGTGATTCGAGTTTCTTAATTCTCGTTGAAAAGGCATCATGGCTTGAAGAAAAGGAGGAGATTACTCACTGAACAGTGATTTCCTTTTGTTTAGTATGTGTATGTTCTGCTCCGAACAATGTTACTTGTAACCAGGGAAAAGAAATAGACCTTAGGAGGACATTACTTAGGGTGCATATTTTACTTAATGATTTCCTGTCATCATATAGATCACTGAACCCCTGGTTCAAGGCAATGTCACGTTTCATCTTGGGGGGTTGGGAGCTATCATGAAATAGTTACAAAACACCAAATCATTAGCCGTCTTGTAGTCGGTTACTGTTGGAAGAGAAAAATGTATAGAATAGTTGAAAGATTTTCCTTGTGGTAAAACCTATCATGGTGTTTCCTCTCCTAACTAAGGTCTGGTTTGGCAAATTCTCAGGAACACTACTCAGTGCCCAGGCATGCTGTTTATAGTATATATCTTAAGGACAATCTATAATTTGAAAAATCTGAAGTACACTGTATAATCATTACTAGCTTTAATACTCCTCCTACTTCTGTTTTAAGACAGCCCCATGTTTAAAGGGTATGCATACGGGCAAGACTGACATGATGTCATAATTAATTAAATGTAGCTTTATAATTAAAATACATGTAGGCAGCACTAGGTGGTGTGTGTTGCTGTATGTCCAGTACTTTTGCTCAGGGCCCTCAGTTATTACCCCTCCCTATAGAAGGTACTGTTGGATAGCTCCTTTAGGCTGGGTATACACCATTAGCGTTTTTGAACTTATATAGCGAAAGTTCGAAAACGGACCCATTAAATGGGAGTCAAACAGTTTGAAAGGTTCGAATGAAATAACCAATAAAAATATCGAATGTAACTTATGTAAATGGCTGTGGACTGGAAAATGGTCTGGGGAACCATGTTTCGAATATAGGACATTCGTAAACTCGCTTTTACTTCTCATTGCGCTACTAGTTTTTTTTTCTTTTCAGCTCTCCTCCCAACTAAACAAACATTCGAACGTCGATAATTACCCATGAAGGACTTCGCGGAATTTGATAATTCGATATTTACTCACGTATAAGGTAATAATAGACATTTTTACTCTACTAACTCCTCGCGGATTCCGAGAATTCGATATTTACTTTTGTATTGTATAATAGAATTTTACACTCCGGAGTCGAATAATTCGGTATTGACGATCGCCTATAAGGTAGGATATAGACACTTACTTGCGGATCGCTTTTCAATATTTACTCGCGTTTGGTATTAGACACTTTACTCATGGTAATCGATAATCGAATTATTTACCACGTATGGTATAATAGGACATTTTACCTTTATAATTAAACCTACTTCGCATATTCGCCGCCTCGACTGGTTTAACATTCGATAATTCTCGAAATACTGACATAATTGAAAGTTCTTATAAATCTGGGTCCGGGGTAGTTCGGAGTCGAGTCGTTGGAACACGAATCGTTGGGCTCGAACATCGGGTTTCGAGTTTTCTAGTCCTCTCTACTAGCGCGCGTTTGGCCATAATAACCACCAATTTTTTTTGACGAATAAAAGGGTTTGAGATGCCGTCGTGGCCACCTGAAAATTATCCAACATTTGGCCCAATCGACCTATATCACTGAAATGAACAGAATGCTATTGCCCCTACTGACTCCTATGGGCATATATGCAAGCTCAGAAGCTAGGTTGGGTAGTAGGGGGAATTGTTTGAGAAAGCAGTGGGGGAGGGGAGTAGAACATTTCACTGCAAATAACAGGTTGTACTATCTGTCAGCTTTCTAACTATTGGGTTTTAGAGTTAATTTAAATCTGCCACCATTCGGAAGCTATAATCTCCGATACCAGAATGGGATTGATCATGCTGATCTCTGATAAACTCATTTTCATCTATGGAATTGTTACATACATATTTAATCCTGAAGACCTCATGAAAATCTGCAACAGTCCTTTAAAGTTATGTACACTGGAATTTTGTTTTTTTTAAATAAATTGGCCTATTGTAGAAACTATAATTCCTTTTCCAACTATCACTGTACCATTTTTTTGTTGATCTGTCCCCGATTTCTTTACAAATCAATTCTAAAACCAATCTTACACCTTCAGCTGTAATCAAGTCCTTATTAATCATAACTCTCTGTTATGGTATATTTTTGCTTTAAGGTTGAATGGTGACAGTTGGTACAGAACTGCATAGTGGGAACTCCCTTCGCCCAATGGCTGCCTCATAGAGAGTCATAGTCTGGCAGGCCACTGAGGGAAACTGCGATGGACAAAAAAAGTCTGGATTGAAGTCAGAGGCAGCAACACCACACACTAGATCTGCTTACATGTATTCATTGTTAATAACCTGGCAGGAAGGAAAGGCAAAAGTTATTTTTTTTTTCGAGTGTACACACTTTTTCATTGGTTTTTCCCCGAGGCCTCTTCATATGGTTTTTTCTTGTTTAAGGAAGACATGATGTCCTACTGGCGTGTTATGAAATAATGGAAAAAAACAGTCCATGCGATTATCTTAAAAAAACCCTTCAAAACAAGGTTATAGAGGTGGGGGAAGACTGGGACCAGTATCGGAGGATGGCACTATACTCTTATTATCTATGTTTGGTTTGTAGATTTACTATCAACCCAGGAAATCTATCCAACAAAAAAAATTTTTATCTTTCAAAACAAAGATGCATAAGTATTCTATAAAAAGCTTTTCCCAGTATCCTATGATAACAAAGTGACTTTCTGGTTGAAATATTGCTTCCTGTTATTGGATTTTAGACAATCACTAAAGTTGGATCACCCACTAAGATAATAGTACGATACCGTTGGATGTAAACCTATCATTGTGTTCTCTCCTAGACTACGGTCTGGTGTGCAAATCCTCAGGAAAACTCTCAGTGCCCAGGCATTCTGTATTATAGTTTATATACTGTAGGACAATATATTATATTTGAAAATCTGAAGTACCTTATAATCATTACTAGCTTTTTTTTTTTAATACTACTTACTCCTCCTACTTTTCTGTTTTTAAAAGCATCCCCATGTTTCAAGGGTATGCATACTTCACAGATTGACATGATGTATATTAAATTAAATGTAGAATTTATAATTAAATACATGTATGGCAGCACTAAGGTGTGTGTGTTTGCGGTATGCCAGTACTTTGCTCAGGCCTCAGGATTAACCTCCCTATAGAAGTACTGTTGGCGAGCTCCTTAGGCTGGGTATACACCATGAGCTTTTTTGAACTTAATATACGGAAGTTTCGAAAACGGACATTAAAGGGGAGTCAAACATTTTGTTGTTTTTTTTTTTTTTGTTTGTTTGAAAAGTTTGAATGAATACAATAAAAAATATCAATGGTCAAACTTAAGTAAATGGTCTGTGGGACCTGGGGGAATGGTCTGGGGAACATGTTCGAAAATATCCAGGACATCGTAAACTCGATTTTACCTCTCATGTGCGCTACTTTCAAGCTCTCGCGTTCGAACGTTCGATAATTATCCATGAAGGACTCTCGATTTTGATAATTCGACGATATTTACTACGTATAGGTATAATAGACCTTTACTCTCGGATTCGAGAATTCGATATTTACTCACGTATAGGTATATAGACATATTTACTACATCGCGGATTCGAGAATTCATATTTACTTGTTGTATTGGTATATGACATTTTACTGCGCGGATTCGAGAATTCGATATTTACTTGTGTATTGGTTATAATAGACATTTTACTCACGGATTCGTAATTCGGTATTTACACTCGCCTATAAGGTCGGATAATAGACACTTTACTTGCGGATCCGATTTTCAATATTTACTCGCGTATTGGTATAATATACCCTTTCTCATGGAATCGAGAATTCGATATTTACTCACGTATTGGTATAGATAGACATTTTAACTTCGCCTATTCCCGCCTCGAATGGTTGAAATTGTATTATCGAAAAAAGTTACTGAAAAAAATAATTGGAAAGTCGAGACATCTGGGTCCGGGGAGTTCGAGAAGTCTGAGTTCGTTGGACACGAATGAGTTGGCGGCTCGAACCCCTGGTTCGATTTTCTAGTCCATCTCTACTAGCGAGCGGTTGGCCAGAATGACCACCAATTTGACGAATAAATGGTTGATGCGGTCGTGGCCACCTGAAAAAATTATCCCACATTTCGGCCCAATCGACCTATATCCGAAATGAACAGAATGCTATTCCCTAGCTGACTCCTATGGCAATATGCCAAGCTCAGAAAAGCTAGGTGAAGTAGGGGGAAGTGTTTTTGAGAAGCAGTGGGGAGGGGGAGTAGAACATTTCACTGCATAAACAGGTTAGTAATAAATTCTGTCATCTTTCTAACTATTGGGGTTTTTAGAGTTAATTTAAATCTGGCCACCATTCATTGAGCATATCTTCCGATACCCAGAATTGGCTGATCAGGCTGATCTCTGATAAACATCATTTTCATCTAGGGAATTGTACATACAGATTTAATCCTGAATACTCTCATGAAAATCTGCAACAAGTTTTAAAATGGTATGTACACTGGAACTTTGCTTTTTTAAATTGCCTATTAGTAGAAACATAATTCTTTCGCAACTATCACTGTACCATTTTTTGTTTATCTGTCCCCTATTTCTTACAAATCAGTCTAAAAAAACATCTTACACTTCAGCTGTCCATCAAGTGCCTTATTATCATGAAAAACTCTTCTGTTTAAGTTAGTTTTTTTTGCTTTAGGGAATGGTGACAGTTGGTACATGAACTGCATAGTGGGAAATTCCCTCATCCCAATGCTGCCTCCTAGAGAGGTCATAGTCCTGGCAGGCCACTGAGGGAACTGAGATGAGCAAAAAAAGTACTGGATGGAAGTCATGAAGCAACACAAACACACGTGAGGGCTGCTTACATGTATTCATGTATAGACTGAATGGAGGCAAGTTATTTTTCAGTGTAGACAACTTTTTTAACATGCAATGGCCATAAATTTGTGTCCCAGGATTAACATACACCATGGCGGTAAAGGCTGGCAAGCATCAGTACATAATGGCTGCTTCATTATAAACATGTGGTATTGAACGTTTCCAACACTGCAGGTTATAAATCTGTAGAATATGGAACCATATTAGTACGTAGATACTACTCGTAAATACATTTCCAATACCAAAAAATAAGGCTCTCCCTTGTATAACCCTGATCTACAATGTTTTTGTTCACTTTACGTCCCATTTATAATCTGATTAAAACTGGTCAAACGGAAGATCTTGTCTATGGAGAAGGAAAAACAGGACTCCAGGCATAGCCACTGCTAAATTGGGTAACACTTCACCTGTAGCAAGGAGTAATTAAAATGTCACGGGGAACTTTAAAATCATTGGTTTTTCCCCAGGCCTCTTCATATGTTTTTTTTTTCTTGTTTAAAGGAGACAAATGAATGTCCTCTGGCGTGGTTATGAAATCAAATGGAAAAAACAGTCTATGCTTTATCTTAAAAAAACCCATTCAAAACAAGGTTAATAAGGGGGGAAGACCTTGGTAACCATAATAGGAGGATGGCCACTAAATCTATTATCTATGTTTGTTTGTAGAGTTCTTTCAACCCAGAAATCTATCACTTATCTTTCAAATCACAGATGCCTAAAGTATTTATACAAAAGCTTTTCTTCAATGTATCTCCTGATACAAAGTGACTTTCCTTGGTTGAAATTGCGTGCCTGTTGAGTTGGCTTTAGACATCCCTAAAGTTGGATACACCACTACTATAATAGGGACGATAACCCGTTTGATCGCAATGTTATCGCCCCTTTATCGTTAGTGTGTGGTGGCACATTTTTTGCTTGAGAAAGCTGAACTGTCTACTGGCAAGATATTTGAATTCATCAAATGAAAAAGCACAGACAGATTAACCCTAATGTCCAACTAGAAAGGGAAAGTTTAAGTATAAACTTTGAATTTGGCGTTTGTAGGTCTGCATTTTGGGAAGGGAATATGTGTGTTTGCTGCGATTTTAAAACTCAATAATGGAACTGATGAGTTGTAGTTGAACGCTTGTTTGGGACAAACAAACTTGTGGTGTAACCAGCCCAAATGGTGCTCATTTTAAAATTCAATAATCAAAAGCTAACTTCTGATTGGTTAGGGAGGGCAAAATTAGGCACAATTTCAATGATACCGCTTCAGTACCCTTTAGTATGACTGCCACAGTCATGGATCAGTAGATCCGTAGTGTGTGTACCTGTGTTGGGTTGGGGTTAAAAAACAAACTGTTTTTGATGATTTGGTCAAAAAAATGTTTTATTTAGTTACCCTTCGGTATGGCTGCCACAGTAATGGATAAGGTAGATCAGTAGGTGTGTGTACCTGTGTTGGGTTTTGGGGGTTAAAAATAACAAACTTTTTTGATGATTGTCAAAAAATGTTTTACTTTAGTTACCCTTGAGGTATGGCTGCCACAGTAATGGATAAGGAGATCGTAGGTGTTTGTCCTTTGTCCCGTGTTGGGGTTAAAAAACAAACTTTTTTTGATATTTATGCTTATGAAGGTTCTCATCATCCAGGTCATGGTATATCTGTTTGTATAATTCAATTAGATCAACTGACTTGAATTGTTTTAGTTCTTGAAGAACGTTTCGCTAGTCATCCGACTGGCTTTCCATTCAGCAATGACTTGTACAGATCTGTGCAATTATGTACCCTGAGAACATCCCAATTAGCATATCACATCCGCCAGCGTGTTACGGGCGTGATTAGATAGTGGCTAAGAGGTGTTAGGGCAAACGCCCAGATTAAGGTGTCATGTCCTGCCATGTACAAATGCTGTTTTTGACACTTACGCTGGCGTTCCTATAACACCTCTTAGGCCACTATACAATCACACACCCTTAACACTTGGCTGTGATATGCTAATTGGGATTTCCCAGGGTACATAATTGCACAGATTCTTGTACAAGTCCATTGAATTGAAGACAGCATTCGATTACTAGCGAAACGTCTCAAGAACTAGACTTTAAGGTCCATTTGATCTAATTGAATACACAGATATTTTTTGATGATTGTCAAAAACTTTTTTGACCTTTAGTTACTCCTGTTAGGTATGGCTGCCACATAAATGGATAAGTAAATCAGTAGGTGTGATGTAACCTGGGTCTGGTTGAGTGGGTTGTCTTTTTTTGTGTTTATAACCATAAAACTAACTTTTATTGAGATAACTCTAAATTAGTTTTTTTTACTTTATTTCCCTTTAAATATGGCCTTCCATGGAATGGAAAGTTAGTCGTAGGTTTGTGTACCTGGGTACTTTGGTGGGGGTTTGGGGTATCATCAATCACCATTTGTATTTATGAACCATGAAAAAACTGTTTTGAAATATCCACATTTGAGGATTGTTACCATTATAGTCCTATGGAAAAAATGTCCTGACATTTCACAGTAACGCCGTGACACTTCCGTGGATTCCTTAGCTAGACGATAGCACCCTTCTCCTATATGCCCGCCGCACGTCTGTACCGAATTTCTGTCTCTAGTCCAAAAACTGTGGAGGAGATACTGTCTCAAAAAAGTCGAAAGGAAGAATTGGAAGTAGAAGAAGAATAGAAAGAAACAGGAATTTGGCTTTTTCAAGCCAAAGTAATTGTAGGTCATTTATTGAGATGTTTTTTTACTCTTCCATCTATTTATTGTAGTTTATTTTGCCTCCACCATTGTAAATTAGAACTGGAGTTTAAAAGATAAATAAAGTTCACAGACAAAACGATTCCTCCTGTAATAAGGGAATCCCTTTTATTTTTGTTAAAAACAAAACATTTCTGGATTTAATTGATTACTACCATGTATTCTCATTTAATCCAGTATGTGCTACTATTTGGTATGGGGCACTTTGTTATTGTCCAAAGTTAGGGTTTTTAGAGATAGACGTTTTGGCAGCTTTGCTGGACGGAGCATGGGACAGTTTGCATACAGTGTATCTTTTCTTTTAATCGGATTTTTTTAATTTTTAAACAGGATTCTTATAATGCCTTGTACAATATTTTATACATTTATTAAATGTATATAAAAATTCCATTCATTTGTAAGTTAAATTCCCGGGTGCGTTGCCTTTGGACCCAGTATACACTCGTAGAAATTGCGTGCCCTCCAATTTTTTTTTCAATATGAAATTTAGTGGTACAATCAGCAATGTTTCTGTCCGGTGTCTTGCAGTCCTTTCTCAAGATGGTTGGCTCGCGAAAGGTCCAAGACACTGGACCCTAAACATTGCCGTTTGTACCCTTAATCATATTTGAAAAGACCGTGGAGTTCACACACATTTCTTGATTTATATATATATATATAGAACAATACAATAACGAGCAACTCCATTGGCACTATATACCCAACCCGTGAACTATAGGAATCAGGATAATACAAGCTGTTCATTTAACCCTCCTTGGCCAGCGTTTCCAGTTTTCTTATCCTTTCGCGTCTCTCTTAGAAGGCCTTGTTTTGATCTAGACCGTCCACTTTATTAACTCTCCTGGGTCTATCCCATCCATCTAAACTGGATTGAATGACCAGCTTTCTTTATAGTGCTTAGCCACGACATTTCGGGCCAAATCTCTATTCTCATTAACTGTAACTGGCGTAAAGCCGTCGATGGTTAGCGAGTCTCTTCCCTCAGGGTCGTTGTCGTCTTCCCAACCTCAATAGAGCCCACGGGGCATGTTATAATCTATAACATAAGTGCCTCAAACATGTAATCTATGGTTGAATCTTAATCTCTTACTATTGTGGGAATGGGGAAATTCTGTACCACAGATACTGAACGGCAATCTAAGCACGAAAACACCACCCCGCTACCCTTTATCTCATCCTTTTTTTATTATTATGGGAGCCAAGTAAGGGGATTGACTGATTTATTGCAAAGGTCTGTTTTAACCAGTAAATTTACGTAGTTTTACCACGTCTATATGAGAACATGGGCCCGTAAATCCTTGAATGGCACATGTAGTCACTGTCAAAATTGCCAATTTTGTTGTAAATTTCCTGCACTAGTTTACTACTGGGTGAATACTGGAGAGACACAGGGATCATATGAGCACCATTTTTAGATACTGGATCACTATCAGAATTCCTTACATTTTCAGTGCTTTTTCCAGCTGTCTCCTACCAATTTAGGGTTTAGTTTCTCTGTAAAATGTAACCGCCATTTTTTCTTTAATTGTTTTTTCAGCTACTCAGGGTTTGAGTTATTTTTATAACTCGTACGAATGGGAGAATACTACTCCCTTTTTAGTGATATTGATGACATGCTATCAGCTTGCAGAATGGTCGTGTCGGAGTAGTTTAAGAGTATAAAACCAGTCTCGATTTATTATTCACATACTGATTTGGCAAATATCCAAAAATTAATTTGTTGTTTTGTTGCTTTCCATGGTAATTTTTATGGGACTGTCCCCAAACTGTTCACTTCAGCAATACACTGTCGTCATTCCTCTTTCCTTTCCCTTCCACACTATGAAGCAGTCGTCTATATCTCTTCTGTATATCAACAGTCTTTGCCGCATATTGGGGGAAAAAAATAAAAAAATATGTGCGTTTCAAAGAATTCCATATACAAATTTGGCAAATTAAGGTCCCACATTCGTCCCCATAGCTGTCCAGTGATTTGTTTTACAAAAAAAAAAAAAAAAAAAAAATATATATATATATATATATATATTCTTATATATACTAAAACGAAAATCAGGGCACACTCACTCCACCTTACTTTCGCCCCTGTTGCGACCCAAAATCAATAAATGGTTTCCAAATAGCTCAAGATGGTTGGCTGATAAAGGTCCTAGACGTGGCCAAAACCGTTCCTAGTTATGGCACTATTAAAATATACATTGATTAGACCCCTTGTTTGCCCTATCTCCTTGCTATTTGAACTATATATATATTATATTAATATGTATATAGAAAGAGAACAAATCTGTGCAGCACTCGTAGACAATTATTCTTGGTATCACGTATAAAAAATAAAAGGGCGACGTGTTCGGTAACATCCATTACCTTTCTCAAGGCCATATTAGAATGATGTCATCATTCTCATATGATCGCTTTTATTTTTAATACATGATTAACCAAGAATAATTTTGAGGAATACAGTGGCCTCATTAGTGCGTTCACCACCCTGGCAATCTTTTCACTAGGGTGGAGCTGCTGTTACACTTGTTTTTTATATATATATATATAATATATAATCATTTTCTGATGAAGGTGCTCTGTGACGCACCAAACGTTAATAACTGTTTTTCGTGTGAAGAAGGAGTGCTTGGAACCTCTTTATTTTTGGTTTATTGTATGGCCAATTGAGGCACTGTTGTCCTTTGAAGCACCCTACATATATAAAATAACATATATAACAAAGAAGGAAGGAAGACTGAGTGCAGACATCACACTGGTTTTATATATATCTATTAAATATAATATTATATATAATATATATATATATATAATATGAGCAAATGTGCCCGTTGGTGCAAATGGAAATAAATTTGTGTGATGTTTTTGTCCATTTTTGGATATATAATCTTTAGACACAGGTAAACTTTCAAACCTGTTACGCAGACAGTCATCAGCTTCCGAGTGAAACTCAAATAGGATAATCCTGCAGGTCTTAGAGTAGACCAGACCATCCTGCCTACAAAACTGTGTGGTTTGAAACTACACATGCTCAGTTAATACATATTAGTATTCACCACGGCAAGTGTGATGGTACCAAACTCATAATTATACAGAAGGTACCCGCCCTCACAGCATCATGTTATGGTAATCTCATTGCCCTAATAATCTAACGTAGACCCAAACATTTCTTATTCCCAGTTTTACCTCAAGAAATTAATTTATCCTTTATAACTCTTATACAGATCTAATTGTAAAAAATTTTGGGCTTCCGAGCAATTTTTAATAACTGATAACTGCTTTTTTATTTCAGTATTACAAAGTAAATCCTTGGTATACCTGCCTGCTTTACTACTAGAGAAATAGGCTAAGGACTTCAATCAGCACCTTTATATCCCAACCATTAATATGGCTGCCAAATTCAATTGGTTCTAGCCAATCAGACCACTCCCTAGTTACCCACCCCATCAAATGCATCAGATTTACAATAAGTTTGGCAATTGGGGCCTGGTTGAGCTACTGAGTCCTAATTGGGGATTTCATCTGCAGGTACAAGGACAGGAGGATTTAAATCATACTAACTAACGATTAGCAGCCTCCATAGCTTAATCAGAAAACAAATATACAGAGAAAACAGGGAGAGATAAATTGTATTACCAGGCAACCGCTGCCACCAATTTGTACCAGATCACTTATTTATGGAAGTATTAATGGGTAGCATGGCACAAGTGGGGGGTTACTCGTGTTGGTCTGGCACAAAGCAGACAGTGCACATAAACATACACGTGGCAGTAATTCTGGGTGACCCTGTCTATGGTTGCCCCACTGTTGAATATGACCCAGGCCTGTAATTGGTTTGTCTTTGTAACATTGGTTGCCTCATAGTTTGTGTAATCCATTAGGTAAACTGTCTGTCCAATATCGGTCAGGTGGTAACAGGGTCTTACACAGGGTCTTATACACAGGAGCTTGTGTTGGCTCAATATCACTCCAAAGCACACATCACAATCCACTTTCTCTCTCTCCTTCTACCATAGAGAGCAGGGATGTCTTGTATTTTAATTACTCACTGACACCACCTGCAGGCTAGAGGTGGTTATAATGAGCCTTGGTGTATATGTCCTTTACATCACATCATTATCCTGTGTACAGACGAAGCTTTTTTTGATTACACTTCCTTTCACATGAAGCAGAACCCAGGGGTGTGGTTTAGAGCTGCCATTTGAACCATTCCATTTTAAAATAGGGATCTCACTCTGTAGTAGTTTATGGTCTTTGTATATTTGTGTTGTACCTAATATAAGTCAGTGCTAATTTATATACGTTTACTGATGGTCATTTAATGTAAACCGTGAGATAGTACCCACATACCTTTACCTTTCCTATGTGTAATATCCTAGAAATAATACTAAAATAAAAAAACCCCCACCGGAAGCGACGGACACCGATCTGACCACATAGACGCCGCTCGGTTTCACATTGGTAGCTCCTAAAAACTCAATCGAAAAAATAATAGCGAATGCTTCATTTGAGGAAAAACTAGTAAAGGGACACGAACTAAAGATAATTAGTAGATTGCAGAAACCTTTTCATACAGGAAGCTTTGCTACTCTTCATTTTCCTGGACTTTGGACGAGCACTGGCAGGAGAAACCATAAGGATCAGAGATGTACGGTAAGGATTTTTTAACTATATCAGAGGGGCCCAGTAGTGGGTTAAATTTAAGCTGGGGTGACAAGCCCTTTAATTTGTATGTTGGTCTCATTTTAATATTTTTCGTTGGTTTTGTTATATAATTTCACTTGTCAGTCTAACACATTTCACTTCCATTATTTTTCTATGTTTTCCACCCCACTATTAGGTAAAGCTCCAATACATAATGAGATCTCCTGGGGGACCACAAATTAATGCACAAACAACCCTAAACCGCACTATAATGGATGCAGCTAAACATTTCCCCAAGAAATGAACATTCCATTCATTATTCCCAGCTAGCAGGCCTTGGAAGAAGAAATTCTCTTCTACATGGCGAAGTTTGTTTCAAGATTGACGCTTCTAGATGTGACACCAGCCTTGGGACTCGTAAACTAACTTTTCTAAAACTTAACACCTCATAATCCCAGTAAGGGGCTATTAAATTTCCTGCTGCTTGTCCAGTTGTATCTCAGTGGTTTTACAATAAAAATGTTTCATCTAACTTTGTTTTAAAAAACTTTGGTCTTGTTTCCTAGTTGATTCCCATGACTGTTACAACTTCCATCATTAAGCCACATCCTACTTTTTACACATTTGTAATGTCTATTTATACACAAACATATTTTTCCCCGTAATATTGCCGTAAGCCCAGCTCAAATTTTTCTATATAAACATGTTGTAACATCCCAGAATGGATTCTCTAGATCAACATCGGATTCATAATACGGTTTCAGGACATATGATAATAATTGCCCATACATCACTTTTAGTCGTTGCTGCAGTGAATTAGATCAGGTGATGATTTGAGAACTAAAGGGTTGGAATTCTCAGACCTTCTTCACTCTCCATCTTCTTTAATGTCCCAACAATGAATGTGACCCACACAAGGTGACATCTGAATCAGTCACATTGAAATTTTACTGGATGCTACGCAACTGGTTCAAAAAAACTGTAAAGAACTAGGACCACACAATGGCAATCCAGCACAACCAGGCATATAACTTAAATGCAAAGAAATACTCAAATAACTTATAACTTCTAAAAACGGGAATCACCCCAGCTTAGTCTCTGATGCTCCTGGATGCTTGTGGAACTAAGGGGTAAGTGTGTGTTAATGGCTCTATTTGTTCACAGCCACCCTTTTATCATTAGTGAGTCTGGTTATGAGCTTGGATCATGCTCCAGAGAAGGCAGCTAGGGGATTAGCATCAGTCATTGGTTATAATGTAACTTTTCACAAATCCATGGTTGACAGCTGCTAATTTATGTTCACATTTAGTTTTTCCCCCACCTTTGCCAGTGCATGTAACTTTATTTATACAACTATTATTTACTAACATTGAAATCCAGGGACCATAAGAGCTCATTCTAATAACAACAGGAGTCAGAAGAAAGGCTAGATAAGTAAATGGTCATAATAGAGATATAAATGCTAAGTGGGCCCCTAATCTTCTACTGATGGGCCCCTTGGTCTAGATTTCCTGGTAGTGGCCCCAACAGTCCAGCTATATAAATTGCCAAGTAAAATGTTTTTATTGTTGATGGCAGTTGCCCCTAATTTCTGTTGGGTTAGACTACCCAAAAGCTAAAAGATAGCTAGCTTATCACTAGTCTAATATCATCAATTTGGGCCTAAGATCGGTGGTGATTGCAAGGGTATTTATAGGGGGAATCAGAACACTTCTGGCAATGTACAGCACGGGAAGCATTAAATCCTTAGGTGGGCAAGGGTATAGAATTAGTTAAAAGCATAAGAGGTGAAATCTTAAAGAACTCTTTTGGGGAGAGAATCGAGATGTGATTTTTACCTTAAAATCCTGTACTCTTAGCTGACTTGACAGGAGAAATTAATTTCCAGTCCTGTGTGTTAAAATAGTTTTTAATACATCCAATATGTTTATCTTCTAGGTTGGAATTTTATATTTCTGACTGCTGGAAACAGTATGGACAGTAATAGGAGCCCTATAACCCCGAAGAAATCTAACAAGTATGGTACCTTTAATATTTAATTGTGGTCTTACGAATGGCTTTTGGAAAACATTTTATCAGACATACAGGGAGATCAATAAAAGTGTCTTTATTTAAAATGTGGCTAATCTTGCCCCAAACCAATCAATCTTCTTTAACATTGAAGTTAACTCTGATTGGTTGGGGCAAAATTAGCACCATTTAAACGATAGAATCTTGTGTCTTCAATTAAAGAGGATCTGATATGCTTGGTCCAGCAAGAGAATCCATAGGAAATGGAGCAAAATGCTCTATAGTGTGAACGAAGCCTAAAGGGCTGCTCTGACTGAAAAATGCGGTGGCATGGATTTTTCCATAATCTATTTGTGGTGGCAGGTACGTGGATTTCTATAACACTACACTGCAACATCAGATCAGGAAACACATGCATATTGGTTACACAAATATTAATGCAAATTCCAAATGCACAGGACAATCTGCACATAAATTGATGTGTGCCTGTGCTAGAAAATGCAGCAACCAATTAGAAATTATCTAACTTCAGTAACGTACTAAAAAGCTAACGATCGGGTTGTTGCTGCAATTTAAGTGCCTAACTATTGCACCTCTCATCCCTGTGATCTCAGAAAAAATTACACACAATATCCACAATTTCAAAATAAACGTTTTAAAAACTGACAAGATAAAAGCCAATTATAACAAACGGTTTTATTCATAAAGAAGATTGGATTAATGATTCTTTTATTGCCATAGCTATTCAGTTTTAAAATTCGCAGCACAACACTAGACACACATTAATAAGATACAACCACGCGGAGTATTTTTCCCTTTCAAAAATTCAAGTCTAGCCCAAAGGTAGAAATGGGTTCCAGTAAATGTTTTTTTTCTAGTTCCATATAAATGTACTATCTCTTATGAACGGATTTCCTAACAGCGTCACCATTGTCTGTACTACTTTACAATTAATGTAGCATTCACATCTGGCCCTGCCCCCACCGAAGAGCTTTAAAATCTAAGCACCTTTATTTGGACACAAAAACATCCTATCAGTCTGTCTTTATGGTTGTGCCCGGAGGAAACCCCCAAGTTACAGAGAACATTTCCCACTTCCTTGCAGATGGGGATCTCATGGAATGATGAATTTATTAATCATCTCCAAAAAAAAAAGCTTTTTTCTGTTTGACCTCGATGTTTTCCTTTCCATCCATAGAAAATTATCACCACACATCACCTCTTATGTAAATCCTCAAAATCCTACTAATCTGCTGGCTGTAAATGAAAGGGCTGGCGGTTGTGTTAGAGACATTCCTTACTTGCTGGGTCCTGAAAACCCCCAGCACAATGAGGTTTAGTGCAGTGGGAAGGCACTGTCATTCGTTAGGTAAACATGCAAGTTTTCAAAGAAAATCTTGAATTGCTTGTCTGGTACTGCAGGTAACAATAACATAATGGCGCGGCTGTACTGATTAGGACGTGTTTTCAGAGCACCATACTGTATGAACCTTTCCTTCTGCCTTTTCTTCAATGGGGTGGTAATAACACATTTTCACTACTTAACTACTGCAAGACACCAAGCAGCGGTGATGTCAACCGACACTAATAAAGATCCATACTTATAAATACAGCTATTGGAAGGGGGGGAGTGAAAAGGCAAAGGAATGAAAATAACTTGATGATTAAATATTATAACAATGTGGTATAATGGGTATTGCTAATAAATCATGCATAAGCTGTCGCATCAGGGAGGTTACAGTATGAAGATTCACAGGTCGTACATGGTCCAGAGGCAGCTTGGAAATTAAATCCATAAGCCAATCAGTTGAGATATTTGCTATAATACTTTCAGGGCAGACCTGAGTGCATGTATCCATGATATTCAAAAGCCCCGCAAAGATGTTGGTGCCATATAAATCCATAATAATAATACTAAATCTTTGGCATGGATAGGACAGTAAATGAGCAGGCGTATGTGTTTGATATTCTGCAATTCGGTGGATACTACTTGGTAGACATCTGTGCTAATTACTAGTAATTAGATGGGAAATAAAGACTGTAATGTGGAACGCTCGCTATAATTATCGTCTTAGTCTGATTAAGTTACATTGATGTTATTAGGTTTTATCTCAAAACTATCACCCAGTAATAATCTTTTTTTTTGAGTATAACCTGTTAATTTAATTATTTTTATTTTATTTTAATTTTGTTTTTTTATTTTTTTTTTTTTTTATGCTTTTTATTTTTTGATTTTTTATATTCATCCATAATGCCAAGGGAATACAATGCCTCTTGCTCTCTCTAATCAGGCCATTGTTAGTTCACTATGTAATGTGGGTAGTATTCTGTCACATCCCATATCAATCCGTAGTGGCCTAATAAACATGGCTCCTGGAAAACATAGCCACCTAAAACCACCACAAATCCTATCCAAACAGGTGTCCAGTGTAGAAAAAACACATGTGTGAGGAGTCACAGACTAATGTGGTTCAACATTTATTATTACACAACTACAATTGTTGACCCACAATTTTTTTTTAATTAATAGGCGTGCTCCTCAGTTTCTTCTACATCTGGATGCCTGTACCCAGGTTGTGACCGTTTGCACCTATCGATTTGTCTGCAAGCATTCAACCGCAATGTTCTAGCGTTAATGCTGAACAGTAAGCTTCCATGTGTGGACTAGGGTACAACTTGGGTGAGGTAGTAACAGTGATAGAAGATTAAACTAAAGACTCATCAATTATTATTAAAGACCATTACTGTTACTTGTTTAATGAGGCCAGGGAATAAAAGGGAAGAGAGAATGTCTAATATACTAAAGCTAACTTTAAAACCTAATACATGGCCAGGGTGATTGCAGACATGACAAGCTGAACCCTTATGTGTTAATTTGGTACCACCATAAAGTAAGAGACTGAAGAAGAACAGTTACTGGGGGGGGGGGTGCTATAGCAAACATGTTTATAGTTAAGGCCTAATCATGGAGATTTTCATTTCCTTGACATTGGGCGTGAGTAATAAGCATTGTCAATATACATAGCTGCATTGCCCATTCTTGTCACCAGGTAAGACAAGAGATGCCCTTTGGGATCTATGATCTATAACAGTATCGAAATAAGCAAACATCTGGGAATTGGTAATACTATGAAACTTTTATTATAATATGTGTTTCATTTTATCAATACAAAACTGCTGGCACATCAGGGGTCATTATTCTCATGTAAAAATATGCCATATAAAATAGAAACAGCAGCAAAATGATTCAGTGAAATTAAGGCACTCTAGTTATTAATAACTAGAGATGGCAAAACTCAAAGTTTCTTTTCGGTTTTTTTCGAAACAGAACTTAGGTGTTAAGTGTTTTTCGAGGGTTTTCCGAATGGTTGAGGTTATTGTCATATCCCTTGAAATAACATTGGAACATTCGTAATCCTCGGAAATAAGAGGGAAACTTGAAAGTAGTTTCCAATCGTATTTTCAAGGTTTCGTGTCTAGTGTCAAGGTTATTTTTCGAGGGATAACCCGCCACAATCCAGTCAGCCAGAATATTTCTATACCAAATCAGGGCATACTGATTAATAAAAAACAATTCCCACCCCTTATTGACTTTTCAAAAATCTGAATAAAAATACACAACAGAAACACGTATCCGTATCTTATGTAGACTGTCCTAACATCCGCTGGCATTTTCCAGAAATAAATATGTTAATTTACCCCAGGGATAAAGCAGTCACCACAATTTTTATCATATTATATTATTATATGTCTATTAGATAATAGTTATGTTATATGGTAACACTACTGCATTTTTTAAGTTAGCAATAGTTAATAGCACTTTCCATGAATAAAAGTTTGTAGTTAGGTTTTTCGAACTTGCAAATTTTCGAAAATTTGAAGATTCATAACCCTCGCACTTCGATGTTCATAACCCTCACATTCAGCGATTAATTTCATAACACTCTCGGAAATAGAATGCGAAGCTTGAAACACAGTGTGATTGGAACAAAAGCTATTTTTTATGTACGTGTTCCCCAGTAGAGATTGAATTCGCAACCCTCAAACCATTGAATTTGGGTTCGGTAATTCTCAAATTCCTATACTCAAAGGTTCAGTAAACCCTCAACTCTATACTCAAAGTTCAGTACCCGCAAACTCTATACTCAAAAAGGTTCAGTAAAACCCTCAAACTTCTATACTCAAAGGTTCATTACCCCTCAAACTCTATACTCAAGGGTTCATAACCCTCAAACTCTATACTCAAAGGTTCGTACCCTCCAACTCTAATACTCAAAGTTTCAGTAACCCTCAAACTCCTATACTCCAATGTTCAGTAACCCCCAACTCTATATCAAGGTTCAGTAACCCTCAAACTCTATACTCAAAGGTTCGGTAACCCTGAATCTTTTGATTCGAGTGGGGGATAAATATCGAAAGTCGAACATGGAGTGGCAAAGTAGTGGCGTGTAATAAGGAAATTCATTTTTTAAAAGTTCTGGATATTTGTACGTGTTCCCTAGACCATTTCCCAGGTCCCAGAGCCATGGACAGTAAGTTATGTCATTGCTACTTTTATTTCCCATCCAAATATTCAAACTATTTGTCCCCTTTGACTTTAATGGGTTAATTTGTCGAACTACAAATTTGACTGAATTTCGAAAGGTTCAAGAATGAACCTAATTGAGTTCACTCATCTCTCGTGGATAACACTCAAAGGGATACCAGTCAAATGGACACTGGTGGATCCCAGTCAAATGGACACTGGTGTATACAGTCAAATGGACACTGGTGGATAACAGTCCAAATGGACACTGGTGGTAAACGTCAAGTCCACTGTGTGGATAACATTCATGGATGCTGGTGAATAACAAGTCAAATGGACCTGGTGAATAACAGTCAAATGGACACTGGTGAATAACATCAAATGGACACTGGTGAATACAGTGCAAATGGACACACTGGGGGATAACAGTCAAATGGACAGTGGTGGATAACATGTCAATGGACGCTGGTGATAACATGCAACAAGTGGCACTGGTGAATACAGTCAAATGGACGCTGGTGAAAACAGTCAAATGGACGCTGGTGAATAACAGTCAAATGGGACGCTGGTAGATAAACAGTCAAATTTACGCTGGTGGATAACAGTCAAATGGACGCTGGTTGAATAACATCCAAATGGGGGGGGACGCTGGTGGATAACATCAAATGGTACGCTGTGAATAACAGTCAATGGACGCTGGGGGATAACATGCAATGGACGCTGGTGAATAACGTCAAATGGACGCTGGTGTAGTAACAGTCAATGGACGCTGTGTATACATTCAAATGGACGCTGCTGGCTAACAGTCAAATGGACGCTGGTGAATAACAGGCAATGGAACGCTGGTGGATAACAGTCCAACTGACGCTTGTGGATAACGGCAAACGAACGCTGGTGAATACAGTCAAAATGGACGCTGGTGGATACGCAGTCAAATGGACGCTGGTGAATAACAGTCAAATGTACGCGTTGATAACATTCAAATGGACGCGGTAGAATAACAGTCAATGTGGACGCTGGTGAATAACAGTCAAATTACGCTGGTGATAACAGTCAAATGGACTCTGGGTGGATCCATCAATGGACGCTGGTGGATAACAGTCAAATGGACGCTGTGTGAATAACAGTCAAATGGACGCTGGTGGATACCAGTCAATGGACGCTGTGGAAAACAGTCAATGACGCTGGTGGATAACAGTCCAATGGACGCTGGTGGATAACAGTCAAATGGGACCCTGGTGATACACCAGTCAAATGGACGCTGGTGGATAACATCAACTGACACTGGTGAATAATCAGTCAATGGACATTGGTGGATAAACAGTCAATGGAACGCTGGTGAATAACCGTCAGTGGGACGCGGGTGAATAACAGTCAAATGGACGCTGGTGGAATACAGTCAATGGTACGCTGGTGAATAACAGTCAATGGACGCTTGTGAATACAGTCAATGGACGCTGGTGGAAACAGTCAAATGGACGCTGGTGAAATAACAAGTCAAATGGACGCTGGTGGATAACATTCAAATGGACGCTGGTGAATAACAGTCAAATGGACGCTGGTGGATACAGTCAATGGACACTGTGACTAACCGTCAAATGGCGCTGGTGAAATAACAGTCAAATGGGACCTGGTGAATACAGTGCAATGGACGCTGTGGATACATTTCAAATGGCATGTTGAATAACAGTGCAAATGGACATTTGTGGATAACAGTCCAATGGACGCTGGTGTGAAAACGTCAAATGGACATTGGTGGATAACAGCAAATGGACGCTGGTGGATAACACCAAAGGCGCTGGTGTATAACAGCCAAATGGACGCTGTGAATACATTCAATGGACGCTTGTGTATAACAGTCAAATGGACGCTGTGGATAACAGTCAAATGGCGCTGGTGAATACAGTCAAATAGGACGCTGGTGGCTAACAGTCAAATAGACGCTGGTGGATAACAAGTCAAGATGGACGCTGGTGGTAACAGTCAACTGGACGCTGCTGATACCAGTCAAATGACGCTGGTCGGATAACAGTCAATGACGGCTGGTGAATAGACAGTCAATGGAACGCTGGTGGAAAACATCCAATGGACGCTGGGTGATAACAGGCAAATGGACGCTGTGGATAACAGTCAAATGGACGCTGGTGAATAACAGTCAAATGGACGCTGAGGTGGATAACAGTCAATGGACGCTGGTGCCTAACTCAAATTGACCTGGTGATAACAGTCAAATGGCGCTGGTGGATAACATTCAAATGGGACGCTGGTGGATAACCTGTCAAATGGAAACTGGTGAATAACAGTCCAAATGGACGCGGTGGTAACAGTCAAATAGACACTGGTGAATAACAGTCAAATGGACATTGGTGGATAACGTCACATGGACCCTGGTGGATGACAGTCAAATGGGACGCTGTGGATAACAGTCAATGGGACGCTGGTGGATCACATTCAAATGGACACTCTGTTGAATCACAGGCCAAATGGCGCTGGTGATAAACAGTCAAATGGGCGCTGGTGGATACAGTCAAATGGACGCTGTTATAACAGTCAAATGGACGCTGGTGGATAACAGTCAAATGGACGCTGGTGGGATAACAGGCAAATGGACGCTGGGGTAACAGTCAAATGACGCTGGTGAATAACAGTCAAATGGATGCTGTGGATAACAGTCAAATGGACCTGGTGATAACAGTCAAATGGACCTCTGGTGAATAACAGTCAAATGACACTGGGTGAATAACAGTCAAATGGACGCTGGTGGATAACAGTCAAATGGACGCTGGTGAATAACAGTCAAATGGACTCTGGTGGATAACAGTCAACATGACGCTGGGAATAACAGTCAAAGGGACGCGGGCGGATAACAGTCAAATGGACGCTGGTGATAACAGTCAAATGCCTGTGAATAACAGTCAAATGGACGCTGGTGAATCAGTCAAATGGACGCTGGTGGATAACATTCAAATGGACGCTGTATGAACTAACAGTTCAAAATGGACCTGGTAGGATAACATCAAATTGGACGCTGGTGAATAACAGTCAATGGACAATGAAATGAATAACAGTCATGACTGGTGAATAACAGTCAAATGGACACTGTTGGATAACGTCAAATGGAAGCTGGTGGATAACAGTCCAAATGGACGCTGGTGAATAACAGTCAAAGTAAACTGGTGATAAACATTCAAATGACCTGTGGAATAACAGTCAAATGGACGCTGGTGGAATAACATTCAAATGGACGCTGGTGGATACAGTCAAATGGCCGCTGGTGGATAACAGTCAATGGACGCTTGTGAATAACAGTCAAATCTGGAACGCTGGTGGGAATAACAGTCAAATGGGACGCTGGTGGATAACATCAAATGGAGCTGGTGATAACAGTCAAATGACGCTGGTGAATAACAGTCCAATGGACGCTGGAGTATAACAGTTCACATGGACGCTGGTGGATAACGTCCCTAATGGATGCTGGTGGATACATTCAAATGGACGCTGGTGGATAACAGTAAGGGACCTGTGGATAAAGTCCAATGGACGCTGTGGATAACAGCCGTCACATGGACGCTGGTGAATACAGTCCAAATTGACCTGGTGGCTAACATCAAATGGACGCTGTTGGATAACAGTCAAATAATGGACGTGGTGGACACAGTCAAAATGGACGCTGGGGGATAACAGTCAAATGGACGCTGGGTGGATACAGTCAAATGGACGCTGTGGATAACAGTCAAATGGACGCTGGTGGCTAACAGTCAAATGGACTCTGGTGGATAACAGTCAAATGGACGCTGGTGGTAACAGTCAATGGACTCTGGGGGATAACAGTCAAAATGGACCTTGTGAAACATTAAATGACGCTGGTGGATAACAGTTAAATGAAATTGGACGCTGGGTGGATAACATCCAAATGGACGCTGGTGGATAACAGTCAAATGGACGCTGGTGGATAACAGTCAATGACGCTGGGAATAACAGTCAATGGCTATGGGGATAACATTCAAATGACGCTGGTGGATAACAGTCAATGGACGCTGGTTTATAACATTAAATGGACGCTGGGAGATAACAGGTCAAATGGACGCTGGTGGCTACCATTCCAATGGACGCTGGAATAACAGTCAAAGGGACTCTGGAGTATAAAACAGTCAAATGACGCTGGTGATACAGTCAATGGACGCTGGTGGGCATACAGCAATGGACGCTGGTGAATAACAGTCACATTGGACTCTGGTGGATAACAGTCAAATGGACGCTTGGTGATAACATCAAATAGACGCGGTGAATAACAGTCAATGTATCCTGGTGATAACAGTCAACTGACGCGGGTGGATAACAGTAAATGGCACTGGGGGTAACGTCAAATGGACAACTGGTGATACCGTCAAATGTATACTGGGTGGATACAGTCAAATGACACTGGTGGATAACAGTCAAATGGACGCTGTGATTAACATTCAATGGACGCTGGTGATAAACAGTCAAATGGACGCTGTGATTAACAGTCAAATGGACGCTGTGAATAATAACAGTCAAATGACGCTGGTGAATAACAGTCAAATGGACGCTGGTGGATAACAGTCAAATGGACGCTGGTGAATAACAGTCAAATTGACGCTGGTGGATAACAGTCCAAAATGGACGCTGGTGGATAACAGTCCATGGAACGTGGTGGGAATACAGTCAAATGGACGCTGGTAGATAACAGTAAATGACCTGTGGATAACAGTCAAATGGACGCTGGTGAATACCGTCAAATGGACGCTGTTATAACAGTCAAATGACCTGGTGGATACAGTCAATGGGACGCTGGTGGCATACAGTGCAAATGGACGCTGGGAATAACAAGTCATGGACGCTGTGGATACAGTCAAATGACTGCTGGTGGATAACATCAATGGACGCTGTGAATAACAGTCAAATGGACGCTGGTGGATACAGTCAAATGGACGCTGGTGGATTAACAGTAAAAGACCCTGGTGGATAACAGTCAATGGACACTGGTGGAATAAATTCAAATGGATACTGGTGGATAACGTCAAATGGCACTGGTGGATAACAGTCAAATGGACGCTGGTGAATAACAGCAATGGAGCTGGTGGATAACAGTCAAATGGACGCTGTGGATAACAGTCAATGGACGCTGTTGAATAAGCAGTCAATGGACGCTGGTGAATAACAGTCCAATGACGCTGGTTGGATCACAGTCAAATGGACGTGATGAATCACAGTCAAATGGACCTGGTGATAACAGTCAAATTGACGCTGGTGAAGACAGATCAAATGGACACTGGTGAATACAGTCAAATGGAACTGGTGATAACAGTCAAAAGGACGCTGGTGAATAACAGTCCAAATGTAACGCTGGGTGAATAACAGTCAATGGACGCTGGTGGATAACAGTCCAATGGACGCTGATGAATAACAGTCAAATGACGCTGTGATACATCAAATGGACACTGGTGACTAACAGTCAAATGGAACGCTGAGGAATAACAGTCCATGGACGCTGGTGGATAACAGTCAATTGACACTGGTGAAGAACATTCAAATGGACACTGGTGAATAACAGTCAAATGGACACTGGTGATAACAGTCCACATGACGCTGGTTGATAAACATCAATGGACCTTGTGAATCACAGTCAAATGGAACGCTGGTGGATAACAGTCAAATGGACGCTGGATGATAACATCAAATGGCGCTGGTGGATAACATCAAATGGACGCTGGTGTAACAGTCAAATGTACTGCTGGTGAATAACAGTCAAATGGAACGCTGGTGATAACATCAAATGGACGCTGGGGGAATAACAGTCAAATGGACTCTTGTGGATAACACTCAAATGGACGCTGGTGAATAACAGTCCAAATGGACGCTGGTGGATAACCCCCTCAACAAGACCCAGGTACACAAACCTACTGATCTACTTATCCATTACAGTGGCAGCCATACTTAAAGGGTAACTAAAGCAAAAAAAATAATTTAGATTTATCTTCAATAAAAAATAGTTTTATGGTACAAAAAAGACATACCCCTCAACCAGACCCAGGTACACACACCTACTGATCTACTTATCCATTACTGTGGAAGCCATACTTTAAAGGGTAACTGAAGTCAAAAAAGCTCTATCTAACCATGCAAGACAGGAGGCAGACCTTTGGACAGGAAACATCCACTACTCTTTTCCTTCCCGGACTTTGAAAAGGCACTGACGGGACCATAAGGAGCAGAGATGTAAGGTAAGGACAACAGTGGGGCCAGTATGGGGTTAAATTTTAGTTTGGGGGTGGACATGCCTTTTAAATCACCAAGCAATTAGAATTTAGAATGAGAGCATACCACCCTCCACCCCCCCACACACACCCGTTTCGAAACTCTCTCTTTTTGGGTATCTAGTGGTTAATGTTGGAGACAACCTAAAAATTTATCCTTACCTCCCCCCCACACCTGAAAACCTTGACTGGGCATGTACTCACTCACCTGGCTGCAACCCTAAGACCTTATTTCTAGCATGGGTACCGTGGGGTTACTAAACCAAGTCTAGCAGCAGAAAATATAGTTTTTGCTGGTTGATAAATAATAGACACTTTGTTTCAAATCATCAACTAAGTTCTAATTTGTTTTTCAAAAAAGTAATGCAAGATAATTAAATTAAACCCCTGAGAACTTGGTTTAGC
The DNA here is from genome assembly GCA_019447015.1 of Hymenochirus boettgeri. Classification (NCBI taxonomy): domain Eukaryota; kingdom Metazoa; phylum Chordata; class Amphibia; order Anura; family Pipidae; genus Hymenochirus; species Hymenochirus boettgeri. Next base: position 365,308,048 of record CM033469.1, on the reverse strand, counting down.
TAAGCAAAGCAATTTTAATCATTAATCATCAATTAAGCAAATTAGGCAAGGATGAAATAAATGAAAATGATTAATGAAGATAAAAGTGTTGAATTAACAAAAAATAAGAGTTATCACTTATTGGATATCCAATGGGCTCTGGTAACAGTGGTACTGTAAACAATGATACCAAATAGTGGAATATGGAATACAGAACACAATCTAAGTATCATTAATAAGGGGGAAAGAGAAGCTCAGCTAGGAAGGTAGATGGCTAAAGTGGGTTTATTTTAGACGAGAGAAATATAGGGAACTTACAATTGATCATTGAAAGGACCTTTCAATAAGTTCATTCAACTTTTCAAAGCAAAGATCACCCAGGGATTTGTCAGATGCCAATAATTTTTTTACAGTACTATCAGTGAATTATGGCAGATGAGAAACCTGTTCTAGCAGACTGAATGATTTAATTGAATATTTCTCCAACACATTCCCAACTCTTAACTACTCTCTGTTCTATGAAATATCCATGGCTATATAACAATAAAACAGTATTTACTCAATACTCCTAACTTCAACTTTTTGCATTACTTTCAGGCTCTTGCTACATAGTGACCAGTGTCTGATCTATCTTCATACACAATGCCAGGCTGTGCTTCTTTGACATACAAAAACTTGTTACCAAAGTTTTATGTAGCAATGGACTACGTTTGTAGGATTTAGCACTTAAGTTCTTTCCAGTCTTGTTTCATCTGAAAACGTTGATTGGATTTGTCAGGAGATGACCGATAGCCATGTAATCTATAGGGTGCACGTCTCTTTGCATTGTTATGTGCATCAGCTTCTCTTTTTTTTTTTTTCTTTGAAGTACAGCGACAATTATAAACTGAGGACTGTTGGCCTTGAGAGAAAACATTTGTTCATGATAGAGAACTGGTTATTGATCGCAAACAGAGTGTTGGTTAATGGAGCTACATCTATGTGGGCTAAAGTTCTAGTGGAGTGCCTCAGGGTTCTGTACTGGGGCGCTTCTGTTTAATCTGTTTATAAATGACATAGAAGGGGCATTGGAGAACAAGGTCTCTGTGTTTGCTGATGACACTAAACTATGCAGGCTTTGAAACTTCAAATGATGTGCAAGTGCTGCAAGCAGACCTAATAGATTATCAAAATGGGCAGCAGAATGGCCGAGGAGATTCAATGTTGATAAATGTAAGGTGATGCATTTGGGTTTAATAATCCCCTGTGCCACCTACACCATAAATAACTCTGTGCTAAGTGCATCTTTAATGGAAAAAGATTTGGGGGTTCTGGTAGATAGCAGACTTAGCTGTAGCAACAATGCCAGGTATCACGGCTAGAGCTAGCAAGGTATTGTCTTGTATAAAGGGGAATAGATTCAAGAGAGAAAAAATATTATTCTCCCTCTTTACAAGGACACTGGTAGCCTCATTTGGATATGCGGTGCAGTTTTGGAATCCCATATACAAAAGGGACATCTTGGAAATTGAGGCAGTTCAAGAAGGCAACTAAATTAATAAGGGGAATGGAGGGGCTTGAATATGCAGAAGATTGACAAGTTAGGGCTGTTTACATTGGAGAAGCGACGTTTGCGTGGGATATGTATACTTTATACAAATATATTAATGGGCCATACAATGAACTCTCTGGTGCATTGTTCACTAATAGGTCATATCAGAGGACACGTGGTCATCCTTTAAGGTTGGAAAAAAGATTTTTCATCTTCAGGTTAGAAAAGGTTTCTTACAGTGAGAACGGTTGAACTTTGGAACGTCTTCCCAGCAGAAGTGGTAATGCAAGTTCATTAGCTTTAAAAAGCCTGGATAGTTTCTAAACTAACAAATATTGAGAATTATGGTATTAATACATATACTGTAGTTTGGTTGGTACAGGATACTATATAATATTGAGAATTACTGGTATTAATACATATACTGTGTCTGGTTGGTACAGATACTATATATATATTGAGAATTACTGGTATTAATACATATACTGTAGTTCTGGTTGTACAGGATACTATATAATATTGAGAATTACTGGTATTAATACTATACTGTAGTTCTGGTTGGTACAGGGATCTATATAATTGAGAATTACTGGTATGAATACATATACTGTAGTTCTGGTTGGTACAGGGATACTATATAATATAGAGAATTACTGGTATTAATACATATAGATCTGGTTGATCCAGGGATACTTTCATTGTCCGTTTGGAGTCAGGAAGATTTTTTCCCCCTTTTTAGCTGGGGTTTTTTTGCCTTCCTCTGGATCAACTGTTAGGGAGGGTAAAAAAAAAAAGAGGGGTGATAGGTGGACTTGATGGACGTATGTCTTTATTCAACCTTAATTACTATGTTACATGTAAATCTATGACCAACACATGGACCTACAAACCTGGACATCCAGTGTTGGAAGTTGGAAGGGCATACCTTGAATGTGTATAGCATGGGCTTTAACAAATAGGTGATCAAACATTTTTCCATTTCTTTCATCTGATCTGATTAAAAGCAATGTGAACACCACAATAAAGGTGGCTGTAGTGTAGGATTTGTCTTTTCAACTCTGTTTGAAAACTGAACACAAAACAAAATGCTGATCCTGTTTTTGAGCAGCGGGTAGCAGCACTTTAGTATGTAGGAAATATACATTTTATTCTAATATGGTATATCACATTTGGGATTCTGCTGGAAGAAGCCTATGCTGTCAAATGCTGCCCACACACAGTCCTGGGCGAATTTTCAATGTTATTTGATAAATTGATCTAATATTGTGTCATCATTCAATTTAACTTTGACGTTCCCTGGACTAAATTTTTTTAGAGTATTTATAATATGGACCCAGGCATTTGTTGTTATGTAATGGAACATTGACTAATGTGTCATCCTGCGTATCATAATAGCACTCACACGTACCAATATGTATGAAATCCAGGGCTGTACCACTTTACAGTTTTTATTTACCTATGACTGCCTATATATGCTTTGATCTATATGATCCCACGGTTTTATTTACCTATACTGCCTATATAACGCTTTGATCTATACGATCCCACCGACCGTTTTATTTACCTATACTGCCTATAAACGCTTTGATCTATATGATCCCAACGGTTTTATTTACCTATACTGCCTATATAACGCTTTGATCTAATATATCCCACGGTTTTATTACTATACTGCTGCTATATAACGCTTTGATCTATATGATCCCACGGTTTTATTTCCCTATACTGCCTATATAACGCTTTGATCTATATGATTTTTAGTTGTAGATTCCATTTCTGGGTGACCCATTAGAGCTTCACTTTTGGATTTAATCTCGTCTCTTATTTCATGTGGTGATTTTCTCTCATGTTCTATATTGTACGGTGTTATGAGAAATTGATTGAGTGGATATGGATTTTGTCCTTTTCTTTACTGGATATTAAATCAGTCCCTGTTTGTAAATATTTTGCCCCCTGGTAATTTTATACTATTTCCGATTTACCCTGAATGCATTGGGCGGACACATGACCTTCCGTTCTGATAAATAAATCTGTTTGTGAATGAGACATGTTTCTATCCATTTATAGCAACTAATAGTTATCCTCTTTCTCATTAGTATCATAGCACACAGAAAAGGATGAGAATAAACTGTGTCTGCTTTGTTCATTTCTATTGGTAATTTAGATTATATTTAACATTCCATCTTCCCGTTTTACTGTCTTACCTGGTACCTTTTTTATACAATATGTTGTCTTATTCACCATGTGTCACTATACAGTTTACGTTATATAATAATGGTATTGCCTCAGCCCTGCAGGTTTTTTTTTCAACACCTTTGCTTCCTTCTGGAATTGACTTCCTTTCTGCTGTTATTGACTGGGAGAGGGTTAAAATTGAGAACAGAAAACAACGGTATTAAATTTTTCATGTAAACGCGTCACACAAACCAACATCACAAACCACACACAGCAAAAAGGTTAAAAACAATCTAAGCGAGAGATCCAAACCTAGGTAGTAAGCTGCAAGGTTAATCAAACTGTCTGACAACTATTTACACTTGGGCTTCGTACACACAAAGCTTTAGAAACAGTGGCAACGGTGAGGGAATTGGCAACCAGAGGAAATGCCCTCCCAACACCACATGGCAGCCCTGCCAGAGCTTCCTATGGATGTGTGCTCCATTGGTAGGAACTTGCATCCATAGACAATTAATGGACATTGGTTCTATTAGCCAGACTTTTCATCTCCCCACATGGACCAGAAATATCATGTATACCGTTATATCATTGCTATGTTCCTGTGTCACACAACTTATTAAAATTATTACAGGAAATAAAATCCTGTTGTGTTTGGTCGAAGTCAAAGAGAAAACCCAAAGGGTAGAAAGGAGTGGCTATTGGCCACGAAACGCTTGGGCGAGCCTGTGGTGTTCCCATTTTTCTGTTTTTTTGCAACAAACTTGTAGTGATGACTACTACATTGTTGGTTTAAGAGATCACTAATAAATGATTGAAAAGTTTCTACTGAAGCCTCCTGCCCGCCTCCTTTCTACCCTTTGGTTTTGTCTTGACTTCGTGTATTTTGGCCATGGAGAGACGGTAGTTTAGGGAGCTTGGAGGAGCACTGGCCTAATCTGATGGATATCGCTCCACCTGATCAGATGTAGTAAGTTTGCATGGTGGGGTTTGGTACCTCGGTCACCAGATCTAGAGATGAACGGAATTGTGGATTTCTTCCACCAGGTTCTGGGGTAAAAAAATCTGAAATCTGATTCGAACCTAATTGATGCCAGTTGACGTTTTTTAACTACCTTAGTTTAATTATTTGCAGTGTAATTTTCTACTTTTCAACAATATAGCATTTGTTGACATTTTGATTTTGATAAGTTATAACTAAGTTTTGAAATTTTCCAAAAATCCCACGAACCCGTACTTCAAATCAGCAGTTTTGATGGAACCGCCTTTCCCCTGTTCAGAGTACACAGACCTTTTATAGAGAATACATGTGAATGCAACTAATCCTTTGTGCATGTAACAAAAGGGTGTCCACTGAAACAGGAGGAAATGATTATTCGCATAGGTGAAAGTTTCTTCCACTATAACCTCAGTTAGGTCAGCAGGAATAGTATGTTCCTGGAACGATTCCCACTGTGGCTGCGCTGTCCGTTTCCAGACCGCATGCATGAAACTGCATGCTATAGATGAACAGAACAGAACGGTCGGGACCTGTTGGTGCAGCTGCGGTGGATTGTGCAAAAGGTAAATGTACTCACCTTATCCTGCCCTGAAAAATTGATTGAGAACAACCTCCGGTCTTCAAGCAATGCATTAAGGAATAGTTCACTCCAGTGATCTATTCCTAAAGGAATGTACGTTGCATGCTGGGGTAAAAGGGAAAGATTGGTATATTTAATCCGACCCAAAAAAACTACAATAGTTAAAGCTGACAACATATGGGTATCTGTTATGCTTTCCCCAGCTAGGGGAATAGCATTCAGTCATTGGTTGTGCTTGTTATCTGCTATATGCATGACGACAACTGCTAGCTGGAAAACCAGGAAGCAAGCGTGGTAAACAGAACATCAGGCCATTACTGTGGAAGCCATACTTTAAAGGGTAACTGAAGTCAAAAAAGCAAATTTTGATCAATAATAAAAAAAACTTTGTTTTTTTACCCAACGTGATACAGTTATACACAGCTACTGACCTACCCCTTCATTGCTGTTGCAGCCATACTTAAAGGGTAACTAAAGTCAAAAAAACTAATTTTGACTTATCATCAAAAAAGTTTTTTTTTTAACTCTCAACCCAACACGGGTATACACACCTACTGATCTACTTATCCATTACTATGGCAGCCATACGTAAAGGGTAACTAAAGTAAAAAAAACTAATTTTGACCAATCATCAAAAAAGTTAGTATTTTATCCCTCATCCTGATATAAATACACACACACCAACTGACCTACCTTTAATGCATGGGACATATTTAAAGGGTAAGTAAAAAACAACAATGTCCTCTTCATTTGCATTATTGAGTTTTAAAATCTGCAGCACAAACACACAAATTCCCTTCCAAAATGCAGTCTTTCAAGCCAAATTCAAAGTTTATACTTAAACTTTCCCTTTCTAGTTGTAAACTATAATAATTCCAGAGCTTCATGTATTTGTATAAAGTGATCATACAAATCGCCTTTCTCTGGTGTTAATAAACCAAACTAATCTAGTCAAGCTCTTCCATTCCCCTTGTAAGAAATTGCTGGTCTAAATTCCTGGTTGCACAATTATTTGTAGAAAACTAGAGTTTTTAAAGTCTGACACAGACAAATAATAATTAAATATCAAAGGTTCAATGTGAATAGGTCTGTTTGCTAATGTGTTCTATAACATCATTAATGAATGTGAAAATTGGAATCATGTAAAATGAGTAGGGATGGATTCGAACCCGAGTTCATACGAACTCCGAACAATCTGAACTACAGTAGTTTGTTTTTTTTAAAATTGAATTTTCAAATTCGTAACTCTCGAATGTAGTGTTCGATTTCGGTAACCTTCTAATTTATCGTTCAGTAAACCTTGAATGTAGCCTTCGATTTTGGTAACCCTCGAATGTATTGTTAGGTAACCCTCAAATGCAGCATTGGCCATAAGCCTCGAGTGTAGCATGCGGAAACTCGACAATTGCCCGATTGTGGGGGAAGGAAGGGTTTCAATAAGTTTTGGTGATATCTACATGTTCCCCAGACTATTTCTCTCCATTGACATTAATGGGTTTGTTTTTGAACTTCCGAAATTTTACAAAAGTTTGGAAGTTCAAAAATGAACTGAATTTCAGGAAGTTCATTCAGTAAGGAGGATGCCATGTGGGATCTACTGGACGGAGGCCAGGACAAGATTAATGTTGGTGTGAATATCTGTGACAACTAATGTGTTTTGTACTGTTTTGTGCTGTGTTTTATATATATAAAATCTTACTCCATTATGAAACAAGTTTCCCTTCTCTGAAACCTTTTCAGTCCCCTGATACCTTTTTTTCATACAAGATTAAAAAACTGCACTGCATATTCTAGATACGCCCTTAACGGTTCTTTAACTGAAATCTAGTAGAGTGCCACTTGGGACTAGAGCGGAACGAAACTGACAAGTAGAGATGGCAGAACTTTCGAAAGTTCGGTCCGTTTTCGAACTTTCAAACAATATGGAAAGTTCGAAAACGGACCCATTAAAGTCAATGGGAGTCAAATAGTTCGAAAAGTTCTAATGAAATACAAATAAAATATCAATGGTAACTTAATGTTAATGGCTGTGGGACCTGGGAAATGGTCTGGGGAACATGTTCGAATATCCAGGACATTCGAAAATCAATTTTACTCTCACTCGCACTATTTTCAAGCTCTCGCGTTCGAACATTCGATGTTCGCGCCTAGGTATCATGGACATTTTACTCGCGGATTCGATGCTCTCGTATAGGCTTTAAATGACACTTTACTCGCGAATTCGATGTTCGCGCCTAGGTATCATGAACATTATACTCATGGATTCGATGCTCGCGTATAGGCTTTAATGGACACTTTACTCACGGATTCGATGCTCGCGTATAGGTATAATAGGTATTTTACTCGCATATTCGGACAGTCGAACATTCGATATTTATCAAAAGTCTGAAAATATCAAAAATCCGGGACCGGGATAGTTCGAGAAGTCCAAATTCGTTTGAATTCGAATAGTTTGGCTCGAACTCGGGTTCGAGTTCTAGTCCATCTTTACTGACAAGTTTTGTACCCACAGCAGTTCCGTAGAATTTCCAAAAATCAAATTGAGTCGGAATTTTCTACAGCATGTTTTCTTTCTGTGATGTCAACTGTCAAATCCATAACTGACAGTTGCTAACTGGAAAATCCTGTGTGGTTTGGTCGAAGTCAAAGACAAAACCCAAAGGGTAGAAAGGAGGTGGCTATTGGCCAGGAAACGCGTTGGGCGGAGCCTGTGGTGTTCCCATGTTTCTGTTTGTTTGCAACAAACTTGTAGTGATGGCTAATACATGTGTGGTTTTAAGAGATTACTAATAAATGATTGAAGAAGTTTTCTACTGAAGCCTCCTGCCCGCCTCCTTTCTACCCTTTGGGTTTTGTCTTTGACTTCGTGTATTTTGGCCGTGGAGGAGACGGTAGTTTATGGAGGCTTGGATGAGCACTGGCCTAATCTGATGGATATCGCTCCCACCTGATCAGATGTTTTATTCATTTGAAAAATATTTATTGATTTAAAATACACAAAAACTTCTGTATAGCTGTTACATACTTCTATGGTATTGGAGTTTGAATGAAGTCATGCGACCATCTAATGTGTGTCTAACAGTTACATAGTAACTGCAGGTCGAAATTTTGCCATGAGTCGACTCTCTCGAATTCTTGTTGATGGTTGAATTCTTGATGCCAAACATGGTATTTTCCTCTCTCATTTTTTCTGACTTTGAATGCCTTGTAGGGTTGTAGCTCTGGACCATCCATGGAACTCTGCTCAGATACCAACTTGGAGAATCCTTAGTAGCGTTATGCTATATCTCAATGTAGCGAAGGTCTCCTAAGGCACGGTTGGTCTTGATCAAAAATTTGTCACATCCTCTTCTTTGAAAAATTTTACGTTCATGGCAATGTAAAAGAGAAAACTGCAGTTCCTTTGGTATAGCCCAGGGCATCTGTGACAACGAAGGGAAGATCCATTAATTTGTTAGTTATGTGCATAAGCCCCCTCATTGTTTTTGAATTTAGACTCTGCAGCATCTCTGTAGTGTTAGGCAGAGTGTGGAGTAAAATTTCGAAATTAAGAGAAACCTTAACTGTAATCTGAAACAAGGTTCCATTGTGATAGCCGTTATATACTGGAAAAATAATTTGATACTTACTTGATGTTCCAGGATACCTGTAGTTCAGTTCTACCCATTTACCTGGCTGATAAGAAAATTTGAAAAATGTGTTATTGGGGGTGAAAACATTTCCCATTGGCTTCACACAGTTATTGTTGAGCGTTGTCAACATAAAAGTTGTGTGATAAAATGATATAATAGTCATGAACAGGCATGACAGGAGAGCAGAAAAACACATCCTCCTCTCCCAACTATCCATGGTCAAATGAATATTTACTGTGTCACATCCTATTAAGTATCAGGTGATACCACGGTGACATCATTGTGATGTCACAGATGTCACATGACAATGAAAGTTGTAATGGAAATGGTCAGGTGACACAACTGTCACCATAGAAACCATTAACATGGAAGTTATCTCAGTAACTACAGTAGAGTGTTGGAATACCAGTAACCATATCCCCAGCACCCAGGGTCTTTGGTATGTGTATAAATAGGATAATCACTTTATAGAAAATAAAGTAACAGTAAAAAACAAAATAAAAAAATAATTTTCTCATTTTAAATTAGTACATTTTGCCTAGTGATGCACAGAAGATCCTGTATGTAAGGAAACATAAACCTGCCATGGTTCATTCTGCTAGTGTAGGGATCTTCAAACTACAGCTTTCCAGATGTTTGCAAACTATAACTCCCAGCATTCCCCAACTACAGGGGGGAACCCAAGGAATGCTGGGAGTTGTAGTTTTCAAACATCTGGAGAGACGTAGTTTGAGTATCCCTGCGCTAGTGGGTTTGTGGAAATGTCCCATGTTTCCATGAATAAATTTCATGGAACAACAGTGAAAATTTACACGCAAAGAGGGAGATGGAACAACAGCCACAGCCAGCATGGAATCATGGGAAATAGATCTTTTCAAACTAACTTGCTTGGTTTTTATGAAGAGGTGAGTAAGAATTTAGATTCTGCCATAGCAGTGGATGTAGTTTACTATATATATAATTTTACATTATACTAAATATATATTTTATATACACTAAATACATAATTTTGCTAAAGCTTTGGATACTGTGCCACACAGGCGACTTACGTATAAACTGAGGTCTGTCGGCCTTTAAATAAACATTTGTACATGGATAGGGAACTGGCTGTTAGATCACGTACAGAGATTAGTTGTCAATGGAGCTACATCTATGTGGGCTAAAGTTCTATGTGGGGTCCCTCAGGGTTCTGTACTGGGGCCACTTCTATTTATTCTGTTTATCAATTACTTATTGTGGCCATACACAATGCAATCCTGGTTGTACGCTTTTGATATTACATCGATCATTAGCCTATGTATGGATCTCCATTGGCCAAGATTGTATGATAATTTTCCCTATCGTATGATCCTATGCAGGGCATAGGAAACTTCACATGATGTGCAATCGCTGCAAGCAGGCCTTGATAGATTGTCAAAATGGGCAGCAGAATGGCAGACTAGATGCAATGCTGATAAATGGAAGGGTTTGGGGTGTAAACATATTATTCTCCCCCTTTACAAAATACAGGAAAGGCCTCATTTGGAATATTCAGACTTACAATATGGGCAGATTAGATAGAACTAAATTAAATAGGGGAATCGAGGGGCTTGCAGGGCCACTTCTAGGCAAACTTTTGAATGCACCTTTGAATATATGTAGGCACTGAGCACAGCACACCTCCATGTTAGAGGATGTGTGGCTTCATTGGTGGGCATAGTTTCGCTGGTGGACGTGACCAATTTTTTACCAAAGGGAATGTTCGTCTGTTCCGAGCGTGCACGTGCGGCAAGATGACATCACGTGTGCACATGTCCGTGCATGCACTGACGTCGCGTGTTCAGCAACGTCATGCATGTGCACGTGGTGTACACGCCATCACAATACGGAACAAACAAAAATTCCCTTTTGATACCCAGGAAACAGCAAATCTCGGAGGGGCAGAGAAAGCTGCAGCTTCCAACTAAACTTAACTTTATTTTACAGCATACTTATCCTTCCTCAGACAATCAGTTAGCAATGTAAATTGATAGAAAAAGATATTACATCCCTTTCGCAAACAGCTTGTGTTGCCACTATCATATTGCTCCTTTTGATACCTTTCCTGGGGCAGATAAATTGGTATTTGGTATATAACTTGTACTGTACTACTGTACTATTGTCAGACTAAGAATCGTCTTGAGAACAGGCCCGTCTCTGGACTTTTTGGCACCTGAAAAAGAATTCCAAATGCCTCGCCGCACCACCAGAAGTGTTGTGGTTTTATTATTGAAAGTGGATGATGCTTTGTCCGGAAGTGGGGTGTGGCTTGTCCAGAAGTGGGAGGGACATGACTGGTAAATAATGCCCAAAATGACTGTTTAATGATACCCACAGCTACTGGTATTAGATAACCACAGTGACTGGTAAATAATGCCCACAATGACTGTTATATGGTACCCACAGCTACTGGTATTAGATGACAACAGTGACTGGTAAATGATGCCCAATATTGATTTTTGATCTGCAGGGCTAACAAATATTTTATCAAATCAATTGCCAGTAAGAAGGGAGGGGGAGGAGTCCTAGCTGCATTCTGTAAATATGTGGTTTTTACAAACGGCATTTTTGGGCCCCCATGGCACCTGGGCTGCAGGCACATGATACCAGAAAGAATTTTTTATTTTTTCTGACATCAAAACTGCTGCCTCCCTACAGGGTGCTGCTCTTTAATGTGCTTCACCTTGCCTCATTAGGCAGGCGACTCTGCCTTGCGGTCTGGTCTAACCCTGACTATTGGACTTTTTACTAACTATGAAGAAGGGCTGCAAAAATAATAATTAAATGCTAGAAACCAGCAGAATTACAGATAATTCCTCACGGTGCTTCTTGTGACAGTTATACCTGTCTTCTAGTTATTTACAATTCAGCTATAGGCTGGGTACACTTGGGTTAATACTGCAGCTGGACTACTGATGCAATGCTTCTGTCAGATGGGTAGAAATAATTTGTCATGACTAAAAAACTAAAAAGGTTTAACAGGGAGATGTAATAAACTACAGACTACCAAGCTATAGATCATAGTAGGCCCCTGTGTACCTAGCCTTGTTCTGGCCATCCACTATTTATTTATTGTGAACTCAATGATATTTAGATAGATATACCTTTTTTCAATGTGCCCATACATTTGAGGCGACATGGAAACAAAAAAGGCATTACGTATTTGACTGCGATCACGCGATGCAGTAAACACCTTTGCAAGATTTACTGCATTACGGGGTTGACTGTTTAATAGGCACTAACAGGGAGGTGCAATATCCTGTGCTAAGGGGAAAAATAAGTGCAAAACCCATGCTAACAGATGTAATATTTTGCATCGCTTTCACCCTTTCCAAAGACTTTGGAAATAGCTCAGTGCAAGCGATGCAATAAATTTAGAGATGATAATTGCACACGTTTTTTGCACCAAAATTAAAGCTTTTTCAATTGTGGCTTTAAAGCAGTAAAAGGTTGCATTGTGTGAATGCTAGAGGTAACATTCAGCTAGCAGTCACACGATGCAATAACAGTTGCAAAGTGGTTACTACATCGCAGGAACAAGTGCAGGTCAGTTGTGATACTGAAATTTATTCTCCCCCCTTGTAGCACAAAACTTGGCTGCACAGTGCAAATTCCAAAATTTTATGGAAATGCAAAATTTTTCAAAAAAACCTGAGCTAAACTAATAATACATTTTGTAGTGTGGGATTTACATTAATTCGGCCAGATAGCGACCGATATAGCCCAGTATGTGTTAATCAATATATTTTATGATCAGCGTTACACTACATCTACTATAAACGTACACAAAGTTCAGGCATTGTCAATCTAATTTTGATAGTAGCTTTACAAAGTAAATAGCCTTGCCCAATCATTTTACAATCAATATAAAAATCTAATGTCAATTAAAAATGATAACTTTTATACACAATTTTTCCTGATTAGGTCATGTCCACCCCAAAAACTAAAATTTGCCCCAGTGCTGGCCCCACTGTATAGTTTAAAAAATCCTTACATCTCTACTCTTTATGGTTCTCCATTAATGCTTGTCCAAAGTCCAGGAAACTGAAGAGTAGGAGCTCTCTTCCTGTATGAAAGGTTTCTGCCTCCTCCTTGTTCTTCGAGAGGACAGTGGCAAGTGCAGGGGGCCCTTTACCTCCTTCCCTCCCTCCTGATCCCTCTATTGCTTCCCTTCAACTAGCATAAAATCCTTCTGATATATTGTACCTCTCCTTTGCCCAGCTCAGCCACCTAGTTCTCTAATAAAAGCATCTGAATCATACTTACAGCGCTTTGCTCCTGTGGCTGTTTTCACAGGTCCAGCCCCTCTCTGCTGCTTCCGGTTAGCAGAGAGCCGTAGAAGACAGGCGCAGGAGCGAAGGGCTGTAAGTATGATTCGGAAACTTATATTAGAGATCTAACTTGGAGGTTGGGGGTGGGCAATGGAGAGGTACAATATATCAAAAGTTATAATTTAGGGTGGACATGCCCTTTAATGTCTACTCGCTCATCGAGCATTAGTTCTTGATCATCAAGCAGTAGTTCTCGATCATCGAGCATTAGTTCCCGATTATCGAGCATTAGTTCACGATTATCGAGCATTAGTTCTCGATCATTGAGCATTAGTTCTTGATCATTGAGCATTAGTTCTTGATCATTGAGCATTAGTTCTCGATCATTGAGCATTAGTTCTTGATCATTGAGCATTAGTTCTCGATCATTGAGCATTAGTTCTGCTTTATAAGTTCCATCAGAGGTAATGCTAGAAAAACACCATTGTTGTGAAACTGTGCCTTTAAGCAGCCATGTTATTGTTCAAAATTTTTTGCAATATTCAAAAACATTATAAAAATAATACAACAAACTGAGATTCATCTCCAGACATTTCTCATTGTTTGTTAAAACCGACCAAATACAGTAATTTTCATAAAAATAAAAAATAAATGGAGGGAAAAGGTCAGACAATTCTCACTTCCATTAAGGATGGCATTTGAATATAAAACTATTCTTTAGGTACAATTGCACAATCTTCATATATTAATTAATGCAAACACTGTCACAACTAGGAGTACAGTCATTACAGTTACCACATTGCTATTAACATAACCATAGTAAGATTTACATTACTATCCTAATATTGAGATAAATCAAAGAGAAGCTGCTTGCTGTGGACTGATATACTTAGATTAATCTACAAATAGAAAAGCAGAACAGAGACAAACCCCCCCCCTTCATTTTATTCTCCACTCTACCTCCCCCCCCCCCTCTCTCTCTTCCATAAATACTGTACAAACCAGTGGCTACTGTGACAAAGCTTCCAATCCCATTTATTGGATATCCAGATGATTCCCTTATTTCCCATGGACATTTTATTTGCTTTTATACCTTACATTATATAGAACTGTAACTTCAATTGGCTAAAGCACAGATGCCGAATTTAACTATTTACATCTAATCTAGGCCGTGTGTCTCTCCTGATGGCAGAATATCCAACAGCTGCTGCAATAATCCAGATGGTGAGGAGACACCTGACATGAAGAGATTCATAGAAACACACTTGCTACGAGAGAGCATAATCTAGGAAAGCACATTTTATTAACCCTCTGGAGGTTAAAGTTGGGTTGTAAAAAGTCCTAAAAAACCCAGTTGTCTATGAAAAAATGCTTATCACACAAAAACGTTTATTCAGCCATTAATGGGCAGGTCCATCCTTACAACAAAATTTTATACTCACCTTCCCCATCCTCAGAAACTCAGACCTGGCAATACTCACTTACCTCTACGACTGTCAGCTAGTTTGCATTCGGCTGTCCTCTTTGCTGATTGTTTTCGCTGTCTCTTAAATCTGTATGAGCTTGTTACAAGTTGACATGTGTGCAGAGGAGGCGACCCAATCAGCAGCAGTCATTCATTGGCCATGATGTTATCTGTCATAGCCGTGATTGACTGCAGCGCTGAGAAGAGGATGGAAGAAGAACAACCAGAGAGGATAACAGTTGTCTGTAGGTATAATAGCTGACTTCAGGAAAGCCGGAAGGTAAGTACTGCAAGGTCTGGGTAGTCTGGGATGGGGAGGTTAAGTATGAAATTTTAAGAGTCAAACCTGAAGACAGGGAAAGGAGTAGTGGAGCTCTTGGCTGAGGGACAAGCAGCTTTTTCCAGCTCACTGCTAGACTGCTGTCCATACACTAGGCAGACGTTAGTCCATTGACATATGTCTAATCTATCTAATGTCTAAAGATTGCATTTTACAAGCAATGGGCCTTACCATGATGCATTCTCGTCAGGCCCATTCATTTTGCAATTGCAAAACGATTGCAAAAAAACAGGATAGGAGGTGGTTCTTAGATTAGATGTTTACCTATAGACAAGCATCTAATTGATCTAATATCTTTATAGTGTATAGACACCTTTAGAAAAATAAAGAAAAAAAGATTTCCCTTCAGGGAGACACACCTCATTCCTCCCATTCTTACCTTAAACCTGAGATTGGCTATTTCAAAGATGGGTGCGGCAGTGTGCCAAACAGCTCTCCTCTTCTCCCCCAATTTGACACAGTGACTCACCTGCCTTATGCCATAGAAGGGTAAAATGTCAAAGATGGGTGGGAAAGCCATTTTATAAGGGTCTTACAGTATCTCAGTTCTAAAGTAAGAATGTCTCTAACCTCCCTACAAGTTATTCTTTTTTTTTAATGTGCCCTAATAATGGAAAATTTAGCAATTGAGGTCCCCATAAGGTGGTTAATAATCTAAAATAAGCCTTATTTTGTCTTTATTCCTTTATTCTGTCCTTTAACTTTAAGGACATACCTGCTTAGGATTTTGTCGTTATCGGCATTATAACGCAACTTTCACGGTAGAGTTCATTCATGAATGCAGCCACATTTAACAGTCACAGGATCCACTGTGAGTCCAAGCTGAGTGAGGGGGCCAATCCATGGACGAGGTTTCTTTTATCAGTTTCAGTGGCAACCTGTTGGTCGGACTTAGTCAGGGGCAAGCACACCTTGTGTCTCCGCTGCACTGAGAAAACCTAATTTAAACAGAAAAATAAACAAGTAAGAGCAATGTAAGGGGGAGAAGGGGGGAAGCTTGTGTTAAATACATACACATTTAATGGAATTAACAATTAATTATGTTTTCCATTGATGTCAAGGATGTTACAACCTTCACTTTTCTATCCATTTTACTTTTTTTATTTCAGTCTTCCGGGCAGGGTGGGAAAGGGGGCGGGGCGCAGTGGGCGTGATGTCGGGGAGGCGGAGCTAGCCTTCTAAGGGTGGTGGTAGGTGGGTTTAGGAAGGAGTTAGGAGCATTCCCGGGGCGTGGCCCTTTAAAAGTAGTAAAAGTACTAACAGAAGAATAGCTTTTGAGAGCAAGGAACTTGATTGACAGCTGAAATTTAAGACGTTTCAGATTGGATATTTAACGAAATAGGGGGCAGATCAACAAAAAAATGATACATTGGTGGTTGGGAAGAATTATAGTTTCCAGTTATGGTCAATTTAAAATAACCTATTTTTCGGTATAGATGCCCTTTAAGCTTCCTGGAATATTATTTTATTGCTTATACAAGGGAAAAAAGCAAATTTTTTTCATTTGGTTTTTACTTTATTTGCTTGTCCCTTTCAGCAGTGACCATTGTTAGAGCCTTGCAAAAGAACCTGGCTGATGAAATAAAATACGCAAAAGTTTGCCCCTGATGTTTATTTGCAGCAACCAATCAGATGTTTTGTTTTTTACAGGGTTACTACAGTTAGTGATCATGTTATTGGTTGCCGCAGAATTACAGCACAGGCACCTGTTTGTGTAGATGAATTGGGTATCCCTTTATACATAGCCCCTTAGCTCTGTCGCTGTGTTTCACCCTAAAGTTCTGTGCAGTAAACCATTGATCCAAAATACATATTAAATGTCTGAAGGCCATGCTACATTAAAACAATTATGTCATAAGAATCATCATCTAGTGCCTTTGGCCTTAGAATCATTTTAAGGGACACCTCTGACCTGCATGCCTCTTAATGGACATAAATTCTCTACAGGATAAAGGCAGAGGGGAAGGATATTTTTCTGGGGTTAGTTACACATCACTTTGTGTCTAGCACACGTTAGATTTGTAGTGTTTGTAGTGGTTGTTAAGACAATACCTGCAAACTTAATTTATCTTAAAATACAGACATATCCCCATAATGCTTGGCAGTAGCCTAATCTGTACTATGGTGAGGGGAGAGATCAGGAGACCTCCCAATGCCCCTTGCTCCCTAAGATTGTTAAATGATCCTGGAGGATGGATCACCTGGCAATGTCATCCTATGGGTGAAAACAGATTAGCTCATCAGATCAGATCCATTGTTGGTCGTCCACTTTGTCCAAGAAAATCTATCAGGTGTACAGAGATTTACATTATATCCTGATACATAATTTCTGATTAATATGTGTCTTTTTTAACCTCATCTACTACATGTGTAAATATAGCACAAGAAATCCTGTTTGCAATCATTTGTTTGCCAAGCTCCTTGGCACCGGGAAATCTGCGGTTGTAGCTCGGTTATAGCTCCAGTTCTCATAATCCAATCATGTAAGGTATGCCTGTTTCTGTTTGATTTGATTTTCATACTCTAAAGCAGCAATAGTAATTATCATACACCGCTTTTTAAATCAAATCATTCTGCTTTAATGCCACTCATCATTATTTTAAATGTTCTGTTTAAAACCCGTGCGTCGTACATCAGTGGAACTGCCGCAGTACTTTCATTAAAAAAAATAAAATGATTATTAAAAAGGGTAAAAGTTCCTTTCCTAAACTGATCTATTTGGCAGGATAAGTGTGAATGCTTCGCAGAACATTACATCGATAAAATAAATCTCAAGCCTCAGATGAAACCCCTTTTTTTGTCCTCCGTGCAATTATTATGATTAAAGGACGATTTGCACAGTAAACTGCTCGGCTTGTTGTCTGTCAGCATTTTTTTATATAATGTATTTGCAAAGCTTTAAAGGGCATGTCCAATCAAAAAATAGCTAGAAATGGTCTCCACCCCCCCAAACCCCACTTTTGTATTATCAATAATTTCCAAATATGCCCCTGACCTGGTCCCTCGCTGCTCCTCTGCTGCCCTGACAGCCACTCTGTTTGCCTTACAGCTGCAACCATAAAGTAGGCTTTCAGCAGAGAAGCCCTCTGCTCCTGTTTTTGATTGCAACAAGCTCAAGAGACAGGGTCAGGTAAGTCCCATCAGGGGCATTTTTGGAAATTATTAATAATGGGAACGTGGAGTTTGGGCGGGTGGTGGAGATAATTTATAGCTAAAGTTATTTTTTGACTGGACATGCCATTTAAAGGACAACTAAAGCCTCAGAACAACACTCATTCAGAAGGAAGAGCACCTTAATAAAAAAAAAGCAGTTATATGTGTCTCACCTATCATTTTCATATGGTTTTTGGGAAATTTACCCTTTCTAATATTGGGTTTGTGTTATATTTCCCAACATCTCAGTATTACACAGTGTGGTCACTGACCATTGGGTTCTTTACACATGCTCAGTCCTAAAATACTGCAGGAACTTGGTAACAGTTGAATCATTTGGTTACACCCACTAGTAGCATCTAGCCAATCCTTTAACAGTACAGATTAGGCAAGAGAGCATGTGACTGAGGTCAGGGGTGTGGCCAGTCACTGTACATACAGTTATTTTCAGGGAGTTACATTTACCTTAATGCTATTTACCATAGTGGGATTTTACAGTTTATTGGTGTTTTTAGGGGGGGTATTTTCAGATGGTGGAGTGTAAAAATTTTGGTTTAGCTCTCATTCAATTGTCCTTTGTTCTTTTCAGCATGTAGTACTAACTAGCATGGAAAAGGTAGAAAACCAATCCCACCCCCACCCCCTGTAAAATAATTCTTAAACTAAGAGCAGATATGATTTTGACACCTGCAATTATTATTTACAGATTCATTTTTCCAAGGGATTTTGTTATATGGTGACAAATGGCCAGTAACCCATGGAAACCAATTAACAGTTTGATTTTTTTTACTGGTCTAGTGAAGTCGGAACAATGAATTCTGATTGGTTGCCATGGGTTACTGCGCCAGAGAAATCTTGGCCACGTTATTATTTAACTTCCCTTATTATTTCCAGTGAGAAGAAATTCTAGCGCTGTTGCATTAAAAGGAAATGTGAAGATATTTTTTTATGAAATCAGATTTGGTAGTTTACTAGAGGTTGTCCAAGATGACCAAAACAGTCCCCCTTCCTGTCACAGAGACAAGAACTTTACTGTCATCCATGGATTTTTCAAGCAGTTCTATTCTAATAGCTCTCAGAAGTAGACTGCTCTGGCTTATTCTTCTGTTGATCTCTCTATGGGCATCTGTTGTGTAGCTCATTTCTAGTTATTCCCTGTCAAACAACATAACACAGGCTTCTAGTCTTGGGAGACTAACAGTCAACAATTGCATGTCCTGAAGGCTCAGACATGTTTATGTTTATGGTATTATAACACAAAGGGGCTTATTTATAAGAGCACCATAGAGGATAGGATTTCCATATGAAAACAGTCGTCAATCATAGTTGATAAATAATTAGAATTATTTTTCATTTGCCTCAATTACCCCAAAAATAACACCCCAGCAAACATTAGCTTACTAGGGTTAAGCTTTGAAGACGTTATTGTTCACCTCAATGTTGATTACACAATTAAGCTGTGTACACACCATGCAATATTTTGGAATGATCAAGCAAGCACAGATAAATATATGAGTACCACCATTTTACTTATCTCAAATTGTAGTTTCAGATAATGTACAGTTGTTTGAGTGAGTATAGTGACCCTTTAGGGGTGGATATACCCTTTAAAATTGGTGAAATGTTGTGTATGCCTTGTCATTGCTCCATCCAAAAGGCCCCCACTTCTCCTCTAATGGCGACTCTAACCACAACCTTTTTTGGAACCATTTTTGAAGAGGCAAATATGACCAAGAAAAAATCCTAGTTCTCAACCTTTTACTTTCCTGAATAATTATTATAATTAAGACAATTAGAGTCTTTAAATATCACCTCAATGGTATAGTCTCTATCTCCAGATATACATACACATACTTTCCCTCACTGCTCACCGGCACACAGACTGTTACTGACAAGTCCAATGGGAAGATGCACTCTGCAAGAAGAGCATCTTCCCACTGGCCAGATCATTGATGAAATCGGGCACCATACATGGAGCGATAATTACCCAATACCCAGTATAAGCGAATAAAATGTCTGTGTCTATGGCCACCATTCCCAGTGGCATAACTAGGAATCACTGTGATGGGCCCCCCATCTGTGCTTCATCCACAGTGGTTTTCTGGCAGGAGGCTAAACCTTTCATAGGAAAAGTAAGAAGATGGGGCCTCCTTGGCTTCTCCTTGTCCCCCATCCTGGTAGTTACACCACTGCATTTCCCCCCACAGTCAATTAAAATGGAATTCTTGTAAGAATGGAAATAATAAAGGATTTCCTAATTTGAATTTAGAATTTCCAATTTGAATCAAATAAATATGAATAGGTTTTACTACATCTATTTGCTGGGTAAGGCTCATAGAGCTGGCTGCAGTCACATGTTCCTAAAGAGTTTTTGAAAAGGATCTGTCTGTATTTCACAAATGATTAGCAATCTAGACACCATGTATACAGAACTATTAAAAATACAAAATAAAGCGTAAATGTATATAGCCATTAGAACATATTGCAGACATTGCCTGTAACAATATATAGAACCATGGCTTTCCGGAGGATGTCAAGCAAGTTACAAATGTGCCCCTAAGTGTCCATTATCCATTATTCATTGATAATGGGAAGTAAAAGTAAAAATATACTTATCTTTCCATTTCAGTTATTTATAAACCGGGCTTGAACAGCGCATTATTGTTTTAAATAATAGACTATAAGGGAGATGTAATAAAAGTTCTTATCGTTAAAAATAGTGCTAATTTTGCCCCAACCAATCAGATGTTAGCACCAAGAACTTTTATTACATCTCCCTGTATATACAGAAGATGTAATAAAATGCAGAATTCAATATATTATATATTCAGTAATATACTATCATTTCTTCAAATGGCATTTCTGGCCTCTTAAAATATCAAAATGTCTTCTAAATATTACTAGTTCTTCAAGACCCAGGTCATGTATTGAAAGGGATTAGTACGCAGGTAAGTAATTGGATGCCCAAACCATCAGTATTCAATACGTCTTGTCATTCTTAATATAGGAAATCTAAAGTCAATGTAAGTGACAGGGACTGTATATTCCAGATTTACATTCTAAACATTAATGAATAATAGCTTCCTGCCATTAACTTCTCTCTCTGTTTTCTAATGTGATGTGTATTTGACCAGACAATGTCCATCAAGTAAAGGTTGTAAGGACATCAGATGCACAGAAAGAGATAGAAGCTCATTAATATTACAGGGACACCATCACTGCAGCTTCTAGGCTTGTGGGTTCCGACTGTATCTGATCTGTCGCCAGAATGTTTGCTTATTCCGAACACCAATGAAACAGATTTTTGAGATCCCAGAAATTCCAGCCCAGTCACTTCCTATTCCCTATCAGAAAGGCAGAACAGGAGAGCAGCACATCTACCGTCTCTCTCCTGAAAGGACGTTTATGTCATTTATACCATGTTGTGGGATTTAATGGTATCAATTTGACTGGTCTATTCCCTTTAGGTTTCTCTAGTAACGCAGAAAATTTCAGGATGTCCTTGCTGTGTGCAGCAGTAGCAAATAGTTTATAATTACAAATAAACAGGAAAGAATTCAGGAATAAGAAAAGTAAAAGAAATATTGGCTATAGGTAATAAATATAATGGGAGAATGTCAGCAAAAGAAGGTTAAACCCTGAAGCCAAGGACTAATTGAATATGTGTGTGTGTGTTGCTTTTTTGTCTCAATAATATTAAAATAAAAATTGATTTATCGAGAATAAATTCTGCAGCCATAGCATCTACATCTCATTAAACAGGCCGTATTTTAAAGAAGCACTTTTTTATTTATTCTTTAAAGGGCAACTATATTTGAAAAAAATTAATTTCCCAGGGAGGTAGGAAATTATTCTCCTACCTCCCTTGGTGATCTCTTTTACAAACGATGAGATTTCAAGGAAACCATAGTGTTGTGGCTGACAGCTCATCCTCTTGTTTACCAAGCGTGACCAATCTCTCCCATCTCTAAAGCATGATACACACCATGTTTCCTCCTGACTGACTGTTTGGCTCTTCCAACTAGCTAGCTAGGAGGAAGGACTGTCGGTTGTGGCAATAGTGGGCGCGGCCGATAGTTTGCCATGACCGAGCGTGCAGTTCATAGAGGTGGTTTTCAACATCTCCGATAATAATTGCATGGTCGCGTCTGAAAAACCATGCAATTATTATAATAAAATTATTATCAGTCAATCGGACCGAAA
The DNA here is from genome assembly GCA_019447015.1 of Hymenochirus boettgeri. Taxonomy (NCBI): domain Eukaryota; kingdom Metazoa; phylum Chordata; class Amphibia; order Anura; family Pipidae; genus Hymenochirus; species Hymenochirus boettgeri. The sequence goes on along the minus strand of CM033469.1, from coordinate 365,285,701 downwards.
TATTTTGTGGTGTTTACCCAGCAGAACCTACGTTTTTCTGCAGTTGTTCTTTAATTTACTAATCTGTTCTTAGCATTCAAAAATCTGCAGCATGCAATTTTATTTACGAATGATTAGGTTACATTATGTCTTATGGGTAAATACGCTACTACAGGGGTGGAAAATTCATTCTCCCAGGGGGGGCACGTGAGGAACATAAGCTATAGATGGGCTGTAACTACGTAAAATGTTATTGTTGAAACTGCAATATTTGGGTAGAATTTTATTGGAGAATTTTACCAGAAATAGACGAATCCACCCTCAGAAAGAACCTGGATAGGTTCGGCCACCTCTTGTGCCAACTTTTCTCTCATTTGAAATGCTCTACCAGGAGGAGCAACCGCAGGGGGGCAGGGAGCCAAGGAGTCCACATCTTCTTAGTTTTCCTATGACAGCTATAGCCTCCTAACAGGAAACCACTGTAGACGGAGCACAAATAGGAGCCCCATCATAGCTTTGCTGGGAGGTCCAGTGATTCCTAGTTACACCACTGGCTCTTTCTTCCTGTTCATTTCAGCCTGTGTTGGTTTGGTCCAATCACAGTATTTCTATTTTAGATAAAGCTTTCATTTTTCCTGTCCTGCTCTCTCTACTTCCTTCCAGTCAACCATGGAAAATGGAGAATCGAGAGACCAAATGAAGGATGGCTGAGATCAGATCCCAAGTCCCAGCAAATCTTGGCACGCATGCCATTTTCTTAATGATAAGGTGCTGGATCTTAGACATTTACTTCTTATCCTCTGCTCTATGTTCAGTATTTCCCATTGTTTATTTCTGTCCTTTATTTATTAAACGTTTACTTTTATAAAGTTTAATAAAGAGTTAGGGATCATGTTTGTAAATGACAGCTAATAAAGTGTAAAACACTCAGGGGGTGTGGGTGTTGGGCATGCCTTCATTTTCTGGTGTTTGCATCATTTTATCCACTCATACTTTAATTCTAGATAACATCCTAACATTATTTATTTACATAAGGATTCCCTTTGATCTATTAGTTAAGAAAGCTGGAGGGTTTGTGTGAACATTATGGTTAGCTTGGTTCCATGGAATTATAAAACTGAGCAATATCATTTTTTACATTTACATAGGAATCGTGCTTACCAGCACTCCCAAAATATGCAGGACAGTCCCAACTTCAGCCCCACTGTCCTTGCAGTGCCCTGAGATCTACAGGACAGGTGATTTACAATGATTTACATGATTTAGGCTGAGGCCACTCTACAGCGTGTCCGAGCGCTCCGGGTAAAGCGCACACAAGCGTGCACGTTTCTGGTGTGCTCGTGCACTGTGATTGCACAATTTTGCACAATTAAAGTGCATGTGAAAAAAAGAGGATCGCATGCAATTCTATTAACAGATTGCATCACACAGAAGCATGATCGGCTTGCATGTTAAAACGTGCTGGTGTGGCCCTTACTGTTTGCAAGTAGCAAGTGTATACAAACGATGGAGCTCTGTAGTAATTCTTCTTCATTGAGAGTGATATGGATTAGGAAATCAGCTTTTTAAATGGAATCTAGTTAATCATATAGAAACGATGCATATGTCACAGTCTCATAAAAAATACATCCTTGGAATTTATTTTGGAATGTTGACAATAATAAGGGAGAATGAAAGTCAGTTGGGGTTGGGTATGTGTGGGTGGGTGGGAGAATTTCTAGTAGGCATATTGCTGCACAGTTTAACACTTTACCTGATAATAGGAGATTTAACATAAAAGACGTAAATTCTTTAGATATAAATTGACATATGCATTACTTCAAGTCACTGGACACAAAAGCCATAAATATTGAAATATCTTGCTGTCCTTATGGCATGGTGCATTATACAGTACGTTCCAAGACTGTTCTTCATAAATATTAATTTCAGATATTAGAAGGTCTTCATAAAGGATTCAGTGCTCATGTTGCACTTAATATTTTAGGTTCTGCAGCCAGTTATAAAGGAGAGCAAGAAGTACATAAGTGGTTCATCTCAATACTTATTTAATTGATAAACTACTCTTATTTTAACTTTAAAAAAAGATTTTACTAACTTTAAAGGGGATCTCCACCGTAAAATGCAGTTTTCCGTGGCATACTCTGTAACCTAATGTATCTAGTTACATTTTATGTAAAGTAACATCATAAAGTACAGAACTCCTTACTGTTACTGCCCCTTCTCCTAGATCAGTGATCTCAGACATGCTCATTATGATTCTCCAAAGGAGAGAGAGAGGAAATGTGCATTCTGTAGTGCAAGGTTTTATGGATTTCAAAAATATCTCAGAAATATCTTTTGTTTGGAATTACATAAAAACAAGTTTTGTATCATTTTAATTTATAATTACAAGACTATAGGAATGGTGCAATAAAAGGTACAAAAGTTTGCCTGTACTTTTAATCTGCAGCATACAGCCACGTGTTATCTAATGGCAGTAACCTAGTAAAAAGTTAACATCTGATTGGGTACTGCAAATCAGACCCTGTAAAATCAGAAAAACTGTTTAAGGTGGAACTCTACTTTAAAGGGCATGTCCACCCAAACATGTAACATTTAATAAAATGTTCCTCAGGCTTGCCCTCCTCCAACCGCCAAGTTAATACTAAAAAAAAACTTTCCGATACCTATTTACATGACTGCCGGTCAGCCAATCACATACGCGGCTGTCTGTACTGAAAATGTCCCTTTAGTCAGGCATATCAAACTTCTAGCCCTCTGGATGTTTGAAAACTACAACTCCTTGCCTGACCTAAGTGCAGAGTAAGAGCATGCATGAGCTATGTGCAGAGTAAGAGCATGCATAAGCTAAGTGCAGAGTAAGAGTATGCATTAGCTAAGTGCAGCATAAGAGCATGCATGAGCTAAGTGCAGTATATTTTATATATACTAAATACATAATTTTGCTAAAGCTTTGGATACTGTGCCACACAGGCGACTTACGTATAAACTGTCTGTCGGCCTTTACATAAACATTTGTACATGGATAGGAAACTGGCTGTTAGATCACGTACAGAGCTTAGTTGTCAATGGGGCTACATCTATGTGGGCTAAAGTTCTATGTGGGGTCCCTCAGGGTTCTGTACTGGGGCCACTTCTATTTATTCTGTTTATCAATTACTTATGGTGGCCATACACAATACAATCCTGGTTGTACGCTTTGGGTATTACATCGATCATCAGCCTATGTATGGATCTCCATTGCCCAAGATTGTATGATAATTTTCCCTATCGTACCATCCTATGCAGGGCATAGGAAACTTCACATGATGTGTAATCTCTGCAAGCAGGCCTTGATAGATTGTCAAAATGGGCAGCAGAATGGCAGACTAGATGCAATGCTGATAAATGGAAGGGTTTGGGGTTTAAAAATATTATTCTCCCCCTTTACAAAATACTGGAAAGGCCTCATTTGGAATATTCAGATTTAAGGTTCGTTCACACAGACGATGGCGGCTGCCCACCCGCGACGCACGATGTGTACGAAAGCCCGTTCTGGCCGATAATCGGCCCGTGTATGGGCACTTTATCGGCCGAAACGACCACTCGTTCAGAGATCCGCCCAGCGGATTGGGCAATGATCTCTGAACAAACGACTGTTCCGGGCGATAAAGTGCTTATACATGGGCCGATTATCATCCGAAACGGCCGTTCGTACAAATCGTGTTTTGCAGGTCGGCACCCACGATCGTACGTGTGTATGTACCTTTACTATATTGACAGATTAGATAGTACTAAATTAAATGGGGGGATTGAGGGGTTTTTAAAGTGACTAATTCTGGTACCATTGCCCCTCTGTCCATAATTTTGGATATTAAATTACCAGTTATTAATTTGGCTTGGCTTCTTTTTCTTCTTCCGCTTTTTTGGACAGTATCTCCTCCCACAGTTTTTGAGCTAGAGACATGAAATTCAGTACAGACGTGCGGGGCATATAGGAGAAGTGTGCTATCTTCTAGCTAAGGAATCCGCAGAAGCGTTACGGCGTTATCGGCGAATTTCGGGACATTTTTTCCCATAGACTATAATGGTAACAATCCTCAAATGTGGATATTTCAAAACAGTTTTTTCATGGTCATAAATACAAATGGTGATACCCCCAGCCCCCCACACAGACCCAGGTACACCCACCTACTGACCTACCTTTCCATTCCCATGGAAGCCATACTTAAAGGGTAACTAAAGTAAAAAAAAACTAATTTAGATTTATTCTCAATAAAAGATAATTTTATGGTTGTAAACACAAAAAAGACATACCCCCTCAACCAGACCCAGGTACACACGCCTACTGATCTACTTATCCATTATGGTGTGTCAGCCTATTAAGGGTAACTAAAGTCAAAAAAACAAATTTAGATTTATCTTCAATAAAAGATAGTTTTATGGTTGTAAACACAAAAAAGAACATACCACCTCAACCCGACCAGGTACACACACCTACTAATCTACTTATCCATTACTGGGCAGCCATACTTAAAGGGTAACTAAAGTAAAAAAAAACTAATTTAGATTTATCTCAACTTAAAAAGATAGTTTTATGGTTGTAAACACAAAAAAGGCACACACCCTCAACAAGACCCAGGTACACACACCTACTGATCTACTTATCCATTACAGTGGCAGCCATACTTAAAGGGTAACTAAAGTAAAAAAAATAATTTAGATTTATCTTCAATAAAATCGTTTTAATGGTTGTAAACACAAAAAAGACATACCCCTCAACCAGACCAGGTACACACACCTACTAATCTATATCCATTACTGTGGCAGCCATACTTAAAGGGTAACTAAAGTTAAAAAAAAACTAATTTAGATTATTCTCAATAAAAGATAGTTTATGGTTGTAAACACACAAAAAGACATACCCCCTCAACCAGACCCCGGTACACACGCCTACTGATCTACTTATCCAACGGTGGCAGCCATATTTAAAGGGTAACTAAAGTCAAAAAAAACAAATTTAGATTTATCCTCAATAAAAGATAGTTTTATGGTTGTAAACACAAAAAAGGCACACCCCCTCAACAAGACCCAGGTACACAAACCTACTGATCTACTTATCTATTACTGTGGAAGCCATACTTTAAAGGGTAACTGAAGTCAAAAAAGCAAATTTTGATCAATAATAAAAAAAACTTTGTTTTTTTTACCCAACGTGATACAGTTATACACAGCTACTGACCTACCCCTTCATTGCTGTTGCAGCCATACTTAAAGGGTAACTAAAGTCAAAAAAACTAATTTTGACTTATCATCAAAAAAGTTTTTTTTTTAACTCTCAACCCAACACGGGTATACACACCTACTGATCTACTTATCCATTACTATGGCAGCCATACGTAAAGGGTAACTAAAGTAAAAAAAACTAATTTTGACCAATCATCAAAAAAGTTAGTATTTTATCCCTCATCCTGATATAAATACACACACACCAACTGACCTACCTTTAATGCATGTGGCATATTTAAAGGGTAAGTAAAAAACAACAATGTCCTCTTCATTGGCATTATTGAGTTTTAAAATCTGCAGCACAAACACACAAATTCCCTTCCAAAATGCAGTCTTTCAAGCCAAATTCAAAGTTTATACTTAAACTTTCCCTTTCTAGTTGGAAACTATAATAATTCCAGAGCTTCATGTATTTGTATAAAGTGATCATACAAATCGCCTTTCTCTGGTGTTAATAAACCAAACTAATCTAGTCAAGCTCTTCCATTCCCCTTGCAAGAAATTGCTGGTCTAAATTCCTGGTCTGACACAGACAAATAATAATTAAATATCAAAGGTTCAATGTGAATAGGTCTGTTTGCTAATGTGTTCTATAACATCATTAATGAATGTGAAAATTGGAATCATGTAAAATGAGTAGGGATGGATTCGAACCCGAGTTCATACGAACTCCGAACAATCTGAACTACAGTAGTTTGTTTTTTTTAAAATTGAATTTTCAAATTCGTAACTCTCGAATGTAGTGTTCGATTTCGGTAACCTTCTAATTTATCGTTCAGTAAACCTTGAATGTAGCCTTCGATATTGGTAACCCTCGAATGTATTGTTAGGTAACCCTCAAATGTAGCATTGGCCATAAGCCTCAAGTGTAGCATGCGGAAACTCGACAATTGCCCGATTGTGGGGGAAGGAAGGGTTTCAATATGTTTTGGTGATATCTACATGTTCCCCAGACTATTTCTCTCCATTGACATTAATGGGTTTGTTTTTGAACTTCCGAAATTTTACAAAAGTTTGGAAGTTCAAAAATGAACTGAATTTCAGGAAGTTCATTCAGTAAGGAGGATGCCATGTGGGATCTACTGGACGGAGGCCAGGACAAGATTAATGTTGGTGTGAATATCTGTGACAACTAATGTGTTTTGTACTGTTTTGTGCTGTGTTTTATATATATAAAATCTTACTCCATTATGAAACAAGTTTCCCTTCTCTGAAACCTTTTCAGTCCCCTGATACCTTTTTTTCATACAAGATTAAAAAACTGCACTGCATATTCTAGATACGCCCTTAACGGTTCTTTAACTGAAATCTAGTAGAGTGCCACTTGGGACTAGAGCAGAACGAAACTGACAAGTAGAGATGGCAGAACTTTCGAAAGTTCGGTCCGTTTTCGAACTTTCAAACAATATGGAAAGTTCGAAAACGGACCCATTAAAGTCAATGGGAGTCAAATAGTTTGAAAAAGTTCTAATGAAATACAAATAAAATATTAATGTTAACTTAATGTAAATGGCTGTGGGACCTGGGAAATGGTCTGGGGAACATGTTCGAATATCCAGGACATTCGAAAATCAATTTTACTCTCACTCGCACTATTTTCGAGCTCTCGCGTTCGAACATTCAATGTTCGCGCCTAGGTATCATGAACATTATACTCATGGATTCGATGCTCGCGTATAGGCTTTAATGGACACTTTACTCACGGATTCGATGCTCGCGTATAGGTATAATAGGTATTTTACTCGCATATTCGGACAGTCGAACATTCGATATTTATCAAAAGTCTGAAAATATCAAAAATCCGGGACCGGGATAGTTCGAGAAGTCCGAATTCGTTTGAATTCGAATAGTTTGGCTCGAACTCGGGTTCGAGTTCTAGTCCATCTTTACTGACAAGTTTTGTACCCACAGCAGTTCCGTAGAAATTCCAAAAATCAAATTGAGTCGGAATTTTCTACAGCATGTTTTCTTTTTCTATAGAAATTTTCGATATTTCAATAGACATTTTAGAATGGAATTTTCAAAGTTTCGAATGGTATTTTTGAGTTTTTTATTAAAAGGTCAGAGTTTTGAAAAATTTAAATTTTCGAAATCAGCAGATCCAAATTGAAAAAAGAATTCTAGATCATAATGTTTTATTTTATGTTAATTTAATATAAATATAAGGTCTGTGAAGTTGAGTTTCAATATGTATTGAATATTACTTTTACAGAAAAAAATCTTCAATAAAAATTAATGATAATAAAAAAAGAAAAAAGAATTCATAATTACATTTGACCAACCCATTAATAGTATTAGCAGCACAACCCCAATATACAGTGCATACAATGCCCATTTTGACAATCTATATCTGACTACAATGTGCATCATCTGTAGCCTTGTGTTCTCAGAAAACATGGAGACCTTTTAAACCCTAAATAATTTTCATGAATTTTCTTTGTTGAAGACACATGACTCCTGGAGATTTTTTATGTATTCATGTCTGCTAACCTATAAATAAAGAGTAGGGGGAAGACATGGATGTTGATAATGAAGTCTCAGCATTATAACATATTGGTCCGTGTTCATAGTGAAAAGCCACTGGACAAATTTAGAATTTTTGAAACATCACTTATCTTTTATACTTTCCCATTCCAACATTTAACTTATAGTTGTCGCTAAACTAAAAGGCATTTTATTATTTTCCTAAGAAGGCCCTTACCTCATTGGCATCCATATTTGGCATTTCTGTTGGTTCTGGGGGTCGTTTCTGGATTTGAAGACGAGAAATTGTTAAAGGGGCAGTTCAGTGCAAATACATAGGCCTTTCGTAAAAAAGAGCAGTGTTTTTTAATCCCAATGACCTTAATCTGCCTATTCAGCATTGTGTCTGTGTATAAATAAATGCAACTGAAATACTGACTTCCTGTTTGCAGGACCCCTAGTAGAGACCGTTATGGTCTTGCCCTTGACCCAGCGCCTGGGTTGATTCAGTTGCTCGGTAGAGATCTGAGCATGTTTAACCCATCCAACAGCCAATCAGTAGGAATTACTATTAGGAACATTCCAAGGATGTGGTGCATCCTGGGAAGAAGAAGGACTGTTAGAACCTAAAATGTCAGCTCACTAATGTCAACAGCTGGGAACAGCAAAGGGTATGAAATCAACTGATTTTTCAAAATGGGAGAGAATATATAGAATAACTAAGAAGTAATTACACAAACTAACAATTTAAAGGACAACTCCACCCTCAGAAGAATATCTTTTAGAAAGAATGGCCTCTTTAAAATATGTTGATATATCATACTTTGTCCTATGAATTCATTACTGTATGACTGCTAAGCTTCTGGATGCCTCATGGAAACTGAGCAATTTAGAAACCTGTACTGAGCATTTACTGAGCCTGGGCATGCTCAGAAGAGGCAGACAGAGGATTAACATTCAGTTATTGGCTGTGATGTCAACTGTCAAATCCATAACTGACAGTTGCTAACTGGAAGAACCAGGAAGCAGAAGCAGGGGAAACAGGACATTGTGCAGGATTTCAGGTTAGACTTATATATTTTACATTTCAAACTATTACCATTTAGGGTTTTGGGGGGTGATTTACTTGTATGTAAGTTTTCATTTTGGAGCTGGACTTGCCCTTTAACAAATATTGATAATTTCCACTGAACTGCCCCTTTAACATCAGTTGCCCTTACTCAATAGCCAAGTTTCTTTCATCTGCTTATATGGGAGGGAAAATATAACATGCAGCATTAGAAGAGACAATGGAACACTCCCATTCTTCCTTACTTAAGCTTGATTTGCTAAATGATGCCCCGATGAACTAGTATGCCACGACTGGCCATTTCGGCAGGATTGCACCAGTGCACACTGCAGTAAGTGAGGCAATGGTAGAGGTGGAATGATAAAGGAGAGTTATCACTATCAAGGGTATTATATGATTTTTCTGTATGTTTTATTGGGGTACAATTAAACTCTCTGCATTGTATTACAAAGAAAGTTCATCAATAAGTGGCAATATACATTAAGTTAAGAGCTTCATTGAACATTGGAGGATTAAGCAATTTATTTACAGGTTTCTCTTAATTTTCTAACACTGTGCTTCTTTCTTTTTAAGGTTTTGAGTTTTTTTTTAACTTTTGTAATTTACCCAGACAGGTTTCCAAGGACCTTCTCTATCTGGATATTTTAGGTCTATATACTAAGAAGAAAATTTCAAATAACTTTTTTAATAAACACAATTGTTATGGAGACTCAGCATTCATAGCAGCTAAACAGTTTAGATAGACATTGTGCTTTACTTTTTCATTTCTTTCCGCAGTTGAAAGTTGATTGGGTAATTTTCACCGTTTCTGTTGATGATGGATTAAACCTATGATAGTTCCAGGAGAGCTTGAAGCAGATTCAGAGGAGGAAACTGGCGAAGTTAATTCACTTTTACCATGGAACTTTCCTAGGAAATAGTTTTCTTTCATTTCTTTTGGCTTATACTAGTTTCTTGCTATTAAATAATTGTTCTTGGGATTCATTTATCATGAATGGGCCACACATTTCCATTCCATCTGTTGTGTCATTAGTACATTATAATGCTTTGCTGTAGTTAGTCAAGTGCAACAATATTGTTTTATACAGTAGATTATTAACATAGAAACCCTGTGCCATATTTTGTGGCTTACTCTGCTAAATAAGCAGGATTGTAGCATCCAGAGGGAGCACTGGGACCTTGTTGACCAGAAGTCACAGGGAAGTGGTCCTTTTACAGGCCGAGAATACACACAGGCCTTTTTTTGCATACAAAAGTGCCAGTGCGATTGGGTAGCATGAACATGTTTTATATTTCATTCATTTATATAATATATATTATCTTTTGCAAAATATATAAATAAATATTATTGTAAAAGTATTGTCAGTCTGACATCTTCTACCAATCCTTACCATTATGACCCATATAGTCCCTGCTGCCACGGCTTACTAGATATGTGGATCTTAATTCAGCATGGGGACTACTCCCTGAGTGGACAGTTAGGTTCCTTCATTTATTTGCAGTCAGGAGTTTAAATCTTCCAACCCCAATGCCAGCAAGGAATCTCACTGTACACTGCAGTAGGGAGGACCAAGGTGCATAGAAACAGCGAGAGAGCTTCAATGTTATTATTACCATTGGCCGGCTAGACCTATACTGCGTGGCTTTGTGGCATGACACACCAGCAGCCATAACCCAAATAATGTCGCAAAGTGTGGCCCTGGGAAATTGCCCCTCTGCCTACTGGCCCAGTCTTCCCCTGAGTGTTGTATATCACCGGCCATAAAAGGCAGGTGATGTACAAAGGCAACTGTACAATAAATAGTGCATCTGAAGCAACCAATCAGCTGTTATTTAACTGTAGTAACTGAATAAAAAGTATAATTTGATTGGTTGCTGCAAATTAATATTACACACAACCTTCCTCTTACGGTATCAGCCCCTTTGTCTTCTTTGTGCAACAATCATTTATAATAATCATAAATATCCTCTGTTTAATGTAGAGGTTGATCTTTTATTTACATTAGTAGGTGCGTTTTACATTCATTACAATTGTTCGACGTTAACTTCCATTGTTTGATATGTAGAATAAAGCAAAACATCCTTTGGTCTTAACAGCTCCAGAAAAAGATATTGTACATGTATTAAAATACGTCTAGATTTAAATGCAATGAAATTCCTGGCTTCCTGATTCATTTCTTTGCATCACGGCCAGACAGGATAGAAGGAGATTATAATGCATCTATTTGTTCTCTCGGCCTTCTGCCTCTATTGCTTCCTGCTCCAGTTACTCCAGCAATCTTCTGCTTCAGTTGAACAAGCAAAGTGCTCTCCTCCTCTGTCTTATTCAGCGCAGATCTCGGGTAATGACCTGTGGGTTTAGAAAGTATCTGAGAAAGAGATAACATTTAATATGTGGATGCAGCTTGTCAGTTCCAGAATTAATGAACATTGACCAGCGTGTCAACTTATAAGAACTCCCCACGCTAGGGGTGAATAGCGGCAGCCTAAATGCTTTAGAGTCTATGACTATCAACTCAACGCACGGAGGGAACCTTCTCTTGTCTTCTAATTACCGTTTTTGCTTATTAAATAACCCAGCTCACATTTAATTTGCCTGGGAAAACAATTGAAACATCAATTTAACACGTGGAGAGTTTTCCTGCTTCCTTTAACACATTTTGGCAACTCTTGAGTGATTGATTAGGTGTCTAGTAATTATAAGCTTGGGGAAGGAGGAATTTCTTTTAAATGGATCCTTCCATACTTATTTCTGTATTCGCTGTAATTAAACAGTTATTTCATGGGCGTTGATCGCCAAGCCTCGATAAATGGAATTTTGTGAGGACAAATAAATTAGGGATAATGCAACCCTTTTCGGACTTCTTGCCAACCATGTTGGTATTTTAAAGCATTGTAGTAAAGTACAGACACAGTCCATATTATTTTTTACTGCCCCTATAAATCCATTTGTTTATAATGTATGCATGTTTACAGATAATATGATATTGTATGGGGCTTAGAAATGCTCATTGTTTATCTTTATTTAATAACCTACGTTACCGGAAACTTCCGATACTGCGGATTATTGTAAAAATATTTAACCATGGCGGTAACATTTACAACCATACAATATCAAGCGATACTAAACTACCAAAATCACACCGGTCGGTCACCAATTGTAAATGTATGACCGCAATGGTAATTATAATTTACGGTTGTTAAAGGCGTGTTATATTACAAACATGCCCCTTTTTTGTAAACATTTTTGACCAGATAAAATCTTTGTAAACCCGCTGCCAAAAAAAGTGGAAAAGGGGTGTATTGTAAGTCAATGTTAATTGAATTTCACAATGCACTTGATTTGTGGCTAATAGTCACAATAATAGTGTACAAAGAGCGCAGGAGGCTGGGAAATGGTATTAGGAACTTATATCAATTAGAAATTGACAGGAGGTGTTGCATCTTTTAAAGGGCATCTGTACTGCAAAAAAATGGATTTGAATTGACCATTATTGTTGACCTTTGGTTTTCTTTCTTTACACCTCTGTCAGCTGCTGTGCATGGCTTCTATTTGATCTGGTGATCTGATACTTACTGGAAACTAGAATTCTTACCAACCATCCCTGTAGAATTTTTTTGTTGATCTGTCCACTATTTTTTAGAAATCTGTTCTGAACCATCTTACATTTCAGCTGTCAATCAAGTGCCTTGTTATCATAAACCTTTCTGCTGTGAGCAGATTTGCTGTAGCTGGAATGGTGACAGAGTTTTGACAGTTGGTATGTACGAAATTCCCTCTCCCAGTGCTTCCTTATAGTGATTACTGAGCATATAAATCTTCGAATACCGCCTACTTACTTGCTGCCACTGGGTAATTCTGGACTTCTCTACTCCAGCGTCTAATACATGTACAAATATGAAAGAGGTTGGAACCCCTGATTGACTGAACGACAGCAGCAATGTCTGTAAAAACTGCTTTTATTGTACTGTCAGCAAAACATGTTTCACACCACCCCAGTCTAGTATAATATCCATATATAATATATAACTGCTCTGGATTATAATGGGAGCCCCAGGAGCATTTTCTTTATAATAATCACTTAGCTATATACTGTATCTACATAGCTATACAAGCTACATAGCTGAGTGATTATTTAAGGGAATGTCCACCCTTAAATCAAAAAAACAGGTCAATTGGCAGTTATTTTGGCAGAGTAAGCTGGCCCCTCCCTCCATGCAGTCAATCAAGGCTTTGACAACTGACATCACAGCCAATGATTGACTGCTGTTTTTTCTGCTGCCTCCTCAGCACATGCTCAAGCTAATAAAAAGCTCATTGAGCAGAGGGAGGAGGCAGATACCTTTGCCAGAAAGGAACAGAAGTTATCATTAATATCTGGTTACAAATACATGTAATAATAATAAACTGGGGAAAATAGCAGTTGTGGTTGCGGGTAGATAACTGACAAGTATCCAGTTTATTGTTTTAAAAAGTTCTGTCATTGCTCCCATTTCTCTCTACCCTCTCCCTGCCAAAATTAAATAACTTAAACATAGCTATAGCTATTCTAAGACAAACACACACAGGGAGATTCAATAAACGTTCTTATCGTTAAAAATGGTGCTAACTTTGCCCCAACCAATCAGATCTTATTTAACATATGAAAGTTAACATCTGATTGGTTGGGGCAAAATTAGCACCATTTTTAACAATAAGAACTTTCATTGAATCTCCCTGACAATATGCTGACTGGCAGGACCAAGAGATCATAGCAATGTGTCTCCTGTATTCTCCTCAAACTGAACGACCCTGGACAGTCACAAACACAATGAATAAAAAGCTTTACTTCTTTTTTAGTTTATGTCACCTGATAACAGTCAGTATACGTTATGCTAAGTATATATATTGGATGTGGAACAGTGCAATACTCACGGACAGGATTACGATAAAATCAATCTTTTATTAAACAAACATCAGGGCCTCTGATGAAGTGGGACACGCCCATGAAACGCATCAGGCAGGTGGAGTAGCTGAGTGAACATGTCTCCATGTTTTTACTAAGTTTGTTTAATAAAAGATTGATTTTATCGTAATCCTGTCTGTGAGTATTACACTGTTCCACATCCAATATATATACTTACCTAGACCCAACCCTGGGGGGTTTTCCTCTGGAGCATTGTTGCACCAGACAGGAGGGACTTAAGAAGTGCCGCGGCAAAGAGTATCAATTGTTTCTATTTTGTATCAATACGTTATGCTAGACCTACAGGGTTTCTAAATACTTATTATTTCTATGAATATTCAGTCTTCTTTTAATTAACTATTAATGTCAGGCAGCTAAACAGACAACTACTTGGCCATGTATTTATAGATGTTATATTTGAATGAATTAATATGGCTACTTCATTCCATACAATTTCTTACGCTCCTGTTACAGGATCCACATCTTACAGTATGGACAGAATGTGCATTGCTGTATAGAAGTTAATAACAGATACACCTGTTGCATGGATTTTACAGTAGTTGGTCGGCTCTGAATAAATAGATGGGTCTTCATCGCCCTACCGGGAGAGATTCCCAAGTTTATTTATGGAAATGTGAGAAGTGTTGATAGAATGTTGTGTCAGTGTCTTTGTTCTACCCTCTGCCTAGCATGTATTGTGCAGGAACTAGGTACTAATGAAAAAATAAACTTGGACGAAGGGAGACTTTGGTTAAACAGCAAATCTTGAGTATATAAGTGGTGTGCAGTATAGGGAGGTTGGTCGTGCATTTGTGCAGGAACTAGGTACTAATGAAAAAATAAACTTGGACGAAGGGAGACTTTGGTTAAACAGCAAATCTTGAGTATATAAGTGGTGTGCAGTATAGGGAGGTTGGAAGTGCATTTCCAAATCACCGCAAATTCACAGCAAAATCCAATAGAAAGACACTTTCTAATCAAGTAACGTGTTACAATAAACTGCTTGACCTGAGGAAGAGAGAAGTGTACCTCTCGAAAGCTTGTCTGTAAAAATGAACTGTTAGTCCATAATAAAAAGGTATCACCTTATCCTACAGTACTCATCTCTTAGTATATGCTACTGGACCATTTTATCTACAATATTTAAGTCGGAAGGGAAGCACATCCATCTAATCAAGCAAATCTTTACATTGTTGCTCTCAATTAGTTCATTCTCCTTTGACAATAATAAAATCCTAATTATCTTCAATAACCTTTAAAGGAGAGATCTGGTTATTATGATATGTTAAACCTGGAACAGCCTAATTAAGAAACAACATTAAAAAGTTAAATGATAAATTAGTCTACGATTCCCTCTTACTATGTCTCGGAAATAATCAAATAAATACAAAAAATCCAACAGGGCTTTCCAGCACATGTCTCATTCCTTTAATAAATGTTATATTATGACATCACACAATATCATCAACAGCACAAATTACTTCTCCAATACTCTCTGACTCTAATAAAACATAGTCATTATCCTGTTCATGGTAATTATCGTGGGGGTGTATTACAGAACGCTGACAAATAATATAATGACTATTTTATTCATTATGTTTCGTGTTTTTACAAAGAGTCCCTAGTTTCATTTTCTTTTATTTATTCCTCGAACAAACAGGCTGAGAATGGCAAAATAGCTGATTATGAAAGCAGAAATGCTACTGTTGTATCTTAAAGTTTCTGTAGGTGATGCCAGAACGTTTGTACCAGCAGTAAATAAAGGGATGCATTTTACAATAATTGTTGTCACTTTTGTTGGCTAGTTAAAGGGTCACCATTTGTGTTTGATCATTAAAGAGCATGCCCACCCTAAAAACCAAAAAAAAAAAAGGTCACTTGTCAGTCCCCTGCCCCCAACCCGAACTGATATATTCAGTTCGATTCAATAACCCTAGCATGAAAATGAACGCCTTGTAAATGGTGGTATAAGCTCTGGGCACCTTATGTTCTAGTGCAATTAATCAGGTTAAGTGAATACTGCATTGTGGGAACTCAGAAGATAAGAGGTGCATCGCTGTAAATATTAACAAGAGCCGCTATAACTCTCTTTTGCACCCTTAAGGAAATGCACCTAGCCGATAGCGGCTCTCTGTGCATTGCAAAGGCGGTTTACCCATTCCAAAGGAATCTTTAAGGTCAGCTGTTTGCTGGCGTTAAATATTCTGCTATTTGCTGCCGTTAAAGATTCCATTGGTTTGGTACATTGGTTGGGGCGGTTGCACGACCATGTTTATGTTCAAACCCTTGGTATATCAATTAACATG
Organism: Hymenochirus boettgeri; assembly: GCA_019447015.1. Taxonomy (NCBI): domain Eukaryota; kingdom Metazoa; phylum Chordata; class Amphibia; order Anura; family Pipidae; genus Hymenochirus; species Hymenochirus boettgeri. The sequence goes on along the minus strand of CM033469.1, from coordinate 365,269,670 downwards.
GCTTTAAGAAAGATATAACTGACAGCGGCTCTTGGTACACAGCCCTATAAACCTTCCAGTTAGTAACTTTCCAGGGCTGTGTAAACATGGGCAACTCCTTGCTGACAGCTGATAAATAAATGGTTAGATTATTTATCTGTTTGCGTACACATGGATATCCCATGAACCCTGACAGTTATTTGTGGATTTGTTGTTGTGTGTGTAGGATGACAGAAAAGTTAATCTGTATTAATCTATCTCAATCTGCCAATCTGAGGGCAGATATGACAGAAGGCACAGTGCCAGTCTTGCATAGGTAGTTTGAGCTATGGGGGTGATAAAGATCTATTTATACAATGACTAGTTTCATTTAATAGAGATGAAAGAGGTTTCAATATAGGAATAATGACAGTGTACAACAAAACACAGTATTCCCCAATCCTGCTTATCACTGCGGTGTTGGCTTCTAATGCTTGGTTCCTGCACTTTAAAGGTTAGGTAGTATATAGGACACAAAGCAATGTTTATTCAATTTAACTGTATTTCCAGTCTGATGTCATCACTATCTATGGCTTATATAAGAAGAAAATCTTACAGTGTAATATAAAGATTAGAGAAGAATAAAACTGAAACTGATGAATTTCATTCCGGGAGGAGTTCCTCAGAGCTTGTGCAAATTCTGATTCAAACACAATTTTTAGAATTTTCAATCGAGATTAAAAAGGTAAGGTGATGCATTTGGGGAGTAAGTCGATTTCTGGGCTTTTAAACCTGGTGGTTGGGGGTGAAGATACCCTTTAATGGGCCATATAATAATTCTCTGGTGCATTGTTCACTAATAGGACATATCAGAGGACACATGGATATCCTTTAAGATTGGAAGAAAAGAAGTTTCATCTTCAGGTTAGGAAAGGTTTCTTTACAGTGAGAACAGTGAAACTGTGGAACTGTCTTCCGGCAGATGTGGTAATGGCAAGTTCATTGAATAGCTTTAAAAATGGGCTGGATAAGTTTCTAAAACTAGTGTAGTTGATTTACAATTACTTTTAGCTATAATCACCAGAATTTAAAGGACAAGTCCACCCCCAAAACTATAATTTTATATGTTATTGACCATGATTTTAGCTTTAAAACAAGCCACCCCCCATCAAAATCCATTCAGCCAGTTTGAAGATACATACCGTATATACTAGAATATAAGTCGATCCGAGTATAAGTCGAGGTACATATTTTTACCTAAACAATTTGTAAAAGTGATTGACTCGAGTATAAGTCGAGGGTAGAAAATATGACCACTTTGGCACTTCAACTGTTTGTAAACTACAACTCCCAGCATGCTTTAGCTGCTGGGAGTTGTAGTTTACAAACATCTGCAGTGGAACTGCAAACCCCCCCTACCCAACCTTCCCCTCCCTCCCTGCCAGTAAAAATAATAATAAGTGAATAACTTAAAAACTGAACTTAAAAACTGAAATACCGGCAACTTGCACTAACTTGTAAGAAGAATCCGGCTGCCGCATCTCCTGATTGTCGCATCCACTGACGTCACTACTCGGCACTGGGTAGTAAGACAGGCGCCGAGTAAGTGACGTCAGTGGATGCGACGATCGGGGATGCGGCAGCCGGATTTTTCTAACAAGTTAGTGACTGACCCGAGTATAAAGTCGAGGTTCAGTTTTCAGGCTGTTTTTATAGCCTGAAAACCTCGACTTTACTCGAGTATATACGGTACATTTTTCCAACATGCTTTTTGCAGACCAGAAGCAACTCACTGTAATCTGACGTCACCTTTCCGTGCTTCAGCCTCCTTGGCAACCCCCTCCCACCATCCGAATCCATCCTCATCCCCCTGCATCCTATCGTGATAGAGGATCCCTGTCCAGACCCAAACGCTAGATTACTTTTTAAAAAAAATCATCTTAACCTTTCTTACAGCCCTTCGTTCCCGCAGCGCTTTCTTGTGACGTCAGCCACATCTGTGATTGGCACAGACGCGGACTGACATCACAAGAAAGCGCTGCCGGAACGAAGGGCTGTAAGTAAGGCTACATTTTTTTTTTTTTAAAAATTGGATTATAGTTAGCTGCTCCTTTTCTGCAAAACACAAGTTGGAAAAACTTGCATATCTTCAAATTGGCTGAATGGATTTTGATGGGGGCTGGTTTGTTTTAAAGATAGAATCGTGACCCACGACATATACAATTTGGGTTTTGGGGATGGTCATGCCCTTTAAGGTGGCCATACACTTGAATCTTTGATACAAATTAATTGGACATTTAATTGGAATTTGTTTGTGAATTAGCAATGATTTTCAAATAACAATCTCCGTTCCCTTTACACTGCATGAGGAGCAATTGTTATATGATCATGCATTGTGGTGTTGTTACAATATTCTAATAATACTCCCTTAGTGACATACCTGCTTCAATTGGAATCGGATTTTTGAAAATTTTCTGCTATTTATACCAGTTTGTAACATGCATTTGTAACCAGGTATCTGCCTCCTCCCTCTGCTCAATGAGCTTTTAAAAAGCTTGAGCATGTGCAGTGTAGGCAGCTGGGAAAAACAGCAGTCAATCATTGGTTGTGAGATCAGCAGTCACAGCCATGATTGACTGCATGGAGCCACCAATACATTTTCTTAAATACCTGATTAATAATACATGTATTCATGTGCTGAATATATTATTTGGGGTTGTGGGTAGATTATTGAAATCTGGCCAGTTTTTAGTTTTAAGTGTCTATGCCTTTTTAGTGCGATGTGTATTACAGCACTGATGTCACATTGAGAAATGACCTATATCCCAGCTCCAATCAGCTTTACATTTAGATAGTAAGCTTATATCATTATTAGATTTTACAATAATATATGGTTTAGAGATCAATCCTTTTAAACCTCTAAGATCTGGGTGTGACCTCTTTATATATCAGTTTGGATTTATTACCACAATCTGTCTTTTCACATTAGACATTCTTTATTGGGTGCTATCATTGAATGGGCTACTTAATATTTTGTTAATCACTGGAATAATATTAACATAACATGCAAAATAATATATCTACAGTAAACTAAATGAAAACATTTTATGTCTAGTGGAGGTTCTCATTCATCCAGGTCATGGTATATTTGTTGGATTAAGTTAGATCAACTGGACTTAAAGTTTAGTTCTTGAAGATGTTTCGCTAGTCATCCGACTGGCTTTCTCAAGCCAGTGTTGCAGGGTTCTGATGTCACCCAGCTTGTGATCTAAAGGGTGGTGAGAGTCAAACATCAAATACTGATCAGTGTGTGTTGGTTTTCTGTAAACCTCTACTTTCAGATTACCATTCTCCTTGACTTCTACTAAGCTGGATCTCTGCCATGCACAATGCTGTTTTGACACCTTACCCTGGGCAGTTCCTATAACACCTCTTAGCCACAATGCAATCACACCTTGCATCAGAAGGTCCCTAACACCTGGCTGTGATATGCTAATTGGGATTTTCCAGGGTACTTATATTGCCAAAGATTCTTGTACAAGTCATTCTGAATTGAGAAAGCCAGTCGTTCATCTTCAAGAACAAAACTTTAAGTCCAGTTGATCTAACTGAATACAACAGATATTTCAGTTCTACTGCTATATTTGCAATAACCAAGGCATTTATTATTTTGTCATAAATCATACCGAGAAATTTGAGAGGACAATGGAATTTAATGTATATCTTGAATGGATTTAATCGCCCTTAATAACAGATCCGTCTATGTCTCATTTCTGCAATCAACAGCATTGCGTAACAATTAAAGGACAACTCCACTGCCAAAAATGTACTTTTTAAAAATGAAACCTACCTGAGGCACAGAGGTAGGAATGATTATATACCCCCAATAATTATTATTGTGGAGCACAAGCACAAACTGTTAACATTGCCAGGTTAGTCCTGGACTTTCCTGATAGTGCTGAAGCCAAGGGAAAGCCAGGCAGAAGCAGTTTTCCTTATGCTGGCGTTACTCACAGAAGCAATATTGGGAGGTCAGAACCATTCCTAAATTGCTGTACCTAGGTACTTTTCATTTATATGCGCATAGTAATTGAGGATGAATAAAGACATATTCAAGTCCAACCTGTTCCCCTCCTTTTAACCCATTCTAACAGTTGATCCAGAGGAAGGCAAAAAAAAAAAAAACAGCTTAAAAGGGGGGGAATTCCTTCCTGGCTCCACGGCAATTGGAAAGTATTGCAGTATATGTATTAATACCAGTAATTCTCAATATTATATACTGTAGTATCCCTGTACCAACACAGAACTACAGTATAGTATTAATACCAGTAATTATAATATTATATAGTATCCCTGTACCAAACAGAAATACAGTATATGTATTAATACCAGTATTCTCAATATATATAGTATCCCTGTACCAACCAGAACTACAGTATATGTATTAATACCAGTAATTCTCAATATTATATAGTATCCCTGTATCAACCAGAACTACAGTATATGTATTAATACTAGTAATTCTCAATATTATATAGTATCCCTGTACCAACCAGAACTACAGTATATGTATTAATACAGTAATTCTCAATATTAAATATACCCTGTACCAAATAGAACTACAGTATATGTATTAATACCAGTAATTCTCATTATTATATAGTATCCCTGTACCAACCAGACATACAGTATTGTATTAATACCAATAATTCTCAATATTATATAGTATCCCTGTACCAACCAGAACTACAGTATATGTATTAATACCAGTAATTCTCAATAATTCTCAAGTAGCCCACTTTAAAGCTATTCAATGAACTTGCCATTACCACACATGCTGGAAGACAGTTCTGTAAAGAAACCTTTCCTAACTGAAGCTGAAACTTCTTTTCTTCCAAACTGTCCACGAGTCCTCTGATATTATCTATTAGTAAACACAGCATAAGAGAATTTACTGTGTGGCCCATTAATATATTTGTATAAAGTGATCATATCCCCACGCAAACATCGCTTCTCTAATGTAAACACACCTAACTGTCTAATCTGCCTGCATATTTAAGCCCCTCCATTCCCCTTATTAATTTAGTTGCCCTTCTCTGAACTTCTTCCATTTCCAAGATGTCCCTTTTGTATATGGGACTCCAAAACTGCACAGCATATTCCAAATGAGGCCTACCAGTGCCATGTAAAGAGGGAGAATAATATTTTTCTCTCTTGAATCTATCCCCCTCTTTATACAAGACAATATCTTGCTAGCTCTAGCTGTTGCTACCTGGCATTGTTTGCTACAGCTAAGTCTGTTATCTACCAGAACCCCCAAATATTTTTCCATTACAGATTCACTTAACACCTCTTAGCCACAATGCAATCACACCTTGCATCAGAAGGTCCCTAACACCTGGCTGTGATATGCTAATTGGGATTTTCCAGGGTACTTATATTGCCAAAGATTCTTGTACAAGTCATTCTGAATTGAGAAAGCCAGTCGTTCATCTTCAAGAACAAAACTTTAAGTCCAGTTGATCTAACTGAATACAACAGATATTTCATGTCTACTGCTATATTTGCAATAACCAAGGCATTTATTATTTTGTCATAAATTTCATACCGAGAAATTTGAGAGGACAATGGAATTTAATGTATAAATGATCTTGAATGGATTTAATCGCCCTTAATAACAGATCCGTCTATGTCTCATTTCTGCAATCAACAGCATTGCGTAACAATTAAAGGACAACTCCACTGCAAAAATGTACTTTTTAAAAATGAAACCTACCTGAGGCACAGAGGTAGGAATGATTATATACCCCCAATATTATTTTATTGTGGAGCACAAGCACAAACTGTTAACATCTGCCAGGTTAGTCCTGGACTTTCCTGATAGTGCTGAAGCCAAGGGAAAGCCAGGCAGAAGCAGTTTTCCTTATGCTGGCGTTACTCACAGAAGCAATATTGGGAGGTCAGAACCATTCCTAACTTGCTGTACCTAGGTACTTTTCATTTTATATGCAGCATAGTAATTGAGGATGAATAAAGACATATTCAAGTCCAACCTGTTCCCCCTCCTTTTTAACCCTATCTAACAGTTGATCCAGAGGAAGGCAAAAAAAAAAAACAGCTTAAAAGGGGGGGAATTCCTTCCTGGCTCCACATGGCAATTGGAAAGTATTGCAGTATATGTATTAATACCAGTAATTCTCAATATTATATACTGTAGTATCCCTGTACCAACCAGAACTACAGTATATGTATTAATACCAGTAATTATCAATATTATATAGTATCCCTGTACCAAACAGAAATACAGTATATGTATTAATACCAGTAATTCTCAATATTATATAGTATCCCTGTACCAACCAGAACTACAGTATATGTATTAATACTAGTAATTCTCAATATTATATAGTATCCCTGTACCAACCAGAACTACAGTATATGTATTAATACCAGTAATTCTCATTATTATATAGTATCCCTGTACCAACCAGAACTACAGTATATGTATTAATACCAATAATTCTCAATATTATATAGTATCCCTGTACCAACCAGAACTACAGTATATGTATTAATACCAGTAATTCTCAATAATTCTCAAGTAGCCCACTTTTAAAGCTATTCAATGAACTTGCCATTACCACATCTGCTGGAAGACAGTTCTGTAAAGAAACCTTTCCTAACCTGAAGCTGAAACTTCTTTTCTTCCAACCTGTCCACGAGTCCTCTGATATTATCTATTAGTAAACACAGCATAAGAGAATTTACTGTGTGGCCCATTAATATATTTGTATAAAGTGATCATATCCCCACGCAAACATCGCTTCTCTAATGTAAACACACCTAACTTGTCTAATCTGCCTGCATATTTAAGCCCCTCCATTCCCCTTATTAATTTAGTTGCCCTTCTCTGAACTTCTTCCATTTCCAAGATGTCCCTTTTGTATATGGGACTCCAAAACTGCACAGCATATTCCAAATGAGGCCTTACCAGTGCCATGTAAAGAGGGAGAATAATATTTTTCTCTCTTGAATCTATCCCCCTCTTTATACAAGACAATATCTTGCTAGCTCTAGCTGTTGCTACCTGGCATTGTTTGCTACAGCTAAGTCTGTTATCTACCAGAACCCCCAAATATTTTTCCATTACAGATTCACTTAACACAGAGTTATTTATGGTGTAGGTGGCACAGGGATTGTTAAACCCCAAATCCATCACCTTACATTATATATCAGCATTGAATCTCATTGAATGTTTTTTTGTCCCTTTAAATTATATGAGGATTGACATGTAACAGTAATTCTGAAGGTTTATAGCTTTTCTGAATTCTATAGCTTCTCCCTTCCCAGTGAATACTAATTCCTTTAAAAACTGTTCAGTAATGCTCGTGCAGTTTCGGAAGGAGGTCAGCTAGAGACCTCGAGAACTCACTGAGCATGTGCAAATTTATTTCTCTTCTGCCACCCCAAGAGGGAGCAATACCATTAAACAATCAGAGGACATCAGGAAGCTAAGATGATTTATCACAATCCTGATAATTTCAGAGGCATGAGTCGTAGCCAAATTAAATTAATTCATTCAGTCTCCCTTTAATTTAGCTTTAGTTTTCCTAGATATTGCTTATGCAGGATGCAACATGTTTCATATTGTAATTTACAAATAATGAGTTTAAAATAATAATAATCAATTGGCATTCTATATAAAGTAATGTTTAGATTCTGTTTAGGGCTTATTTTTGCCTAACCAATTATTCTTGGTAAATGGAGAGATGTATATACTTCACTGGGCAGCACCATGGCTCAGTGGTTAACGCTAAAGTCCTGGGTTCAAATCCCCCAGAGTGCTCTTGTCTCTCGTATTCTTTTCTTTTGTGTTCGCGCGTGTTCTATGATTTTTTATAATCTCTTTTCTAGTATTCTCTTGGTTTCTTCTTTCTTTTGTTCTCTTATGTTGTGTTATCTTGTGTTCCCTCTCTTTTTGTTCTATTGCGTTCTCATTTCTTGTTTTTTCTTGTATTCTCTTCCCTATTTTTTCTTGTGTTCCCTTGTCTTGTGTTCCATTGTCTTGTGTTCCCTTGTGTTCTCTTCTCTCCAGTTCTCTTGTTTTTTTGTGTGTTTTCTTAGTTTCTCTTCTCTTTTGTACTCTTGTGTTTTCTGTTTTGTCTTTTATTGTTTTTTCATGTTTTCTCTTGTGCTTTTGTATTCTCTTCTCTTATGTTCTATTGTGTTCCCTTGTGTTATTTTCTCTCATGTTCTCCAGTGTTTTCTTGTTTCCTCTTTGTTCTATTGTGTTTTCTTTTCTTGTGTTCTCTTCTATTATGTTCTTGTGTGTTCCATTCTTTTGGGTTCTCTTGTGTTGTCTTTATTTTGTGTTTCCTTGTGTTCTCTTTTCTTGTGTTTTTATTTTCCTGGTGTTCCCTTGCGTTCTCTTCTCTTGTGTTCTTTTCTTTTGTTTTATTATATGTTTTCTTCTCTTGTGTACTAGGAGATAATACTAGTGAGTCTGCATAAGCATATACATTCCTTTGACTGCACTTATAACACAATCATTTTGTAAATAAGAAATATTATAGTTTGGATATAATGATCTGAAAAGTATTTTGTACCATTCATGAACAGTTGACTAGAACATTTATTTGTGTAATATAACATGTAGTAGAGAGATACCAGTGCCTGTACTCAACTATTGTCAAAACCAATCAGCCTTCAACAGATGTAGATTCAGGCTCTTCCTGGGGTTATCGTTAGATCTTTCAAACAGCTAAAAATGCCAAAATCTATTGACTTCCTTTGCCTTTTCTGAATATTTACAAAAAAACCTGTCCTATTTTTATTTTTTAAGTTGTCATGTTAACCCTTTAGACTGATGTGGGAAAAACTGTCAGTGCCATGATTATGTGGATATTCTTGAGGGAGACTCTTGATATATAAAACATGGACATCAATCTGTACAGCTGGTGGGTCCCAGTCTGCCTGTCCCTGTCTTGCTTGTTTCTTGTTTCCACTCAGTAGGTGAAAGACGTCTGTATAGCTGCCACTAGTGATTTAATATGATAAATGTGGCAGATCTGCATTACAATTGTATCAGATCGCAGTGTGAATGAGCATTCACAGGTTTGTAAATCACTGGAGGGGATGGAAATAGCATCTCCCTTGTGATTCCCCCAATTGGCTACGTTTCTTACTAAATGCAAATATACCCCCCATAGCTTAAATACAGTTACCCTTTATTATCCCACTTATCTTGTAATAGGAAATTTCTGATCTTGTTAAAGTGATAAGAAACGCTTATACAGAAATGTTACATTTTATATAGAGTTCCATGTATATAGAGTAAGTAATGTTCTCTGCAATTCTTTCTATATTAAGTTAAGATGGAAACAAATTAAAAAGTATACAGGATGTCAACGTGATTAAATTCAATACAAGTATAAAAGTACAAAGAACAACCACTAATACAGAACAATATTGTGTGGAACCTGTATCAAGCAACAAAACCCATAATGATTTGCAATAAGCAAAGTATTAGCAATAATCTGCCCACCGTACCCAGCATGACCTTATGTAAGAGATCAGGAGGAACAGAGTTCAGAACATATCCACATACATTTTACAGCAAATGATAATAAAAATATGAGTACTGTAGACTATGGTGATACCTTTTAACAGGATAGTTTTTATAGACAAGCTATAAATCTCCCTTCCTCGGGTCACCCAGCAATAAATAACAAAGGTTACAGCACATTATTAAAGCAGTCTGTCACATATTGCAGCATGGATCCCATCAGGAACTGTCTACCATATTCCCCCACATACACTAACCCAACCGACCTCCAACGTCTTTATGGGTATAAGTGTCCTGAGTGCATCAGCTCCCACTATTTTAAGTAAATGGAGATGATGTGGTCTGATGGATTTTCAGTCCTGACCAATCCTCTGCAATGCCAACAGTGGTAGTTTGTCTGTACTGTATTGTGAAGGATCATTTTTGCCCCATACACCTTAGTGTACACCTTAACCTATATTATTAATGTGTGCAGACACAAAAGGGAATCTCCACCCTAATATAAAACTTTTAATATGTTTATGTATATTAGATTGTATTATATTATATTAGGGGCCAGACCAGCAGCTGCATTTTACATGGCCATGGAGGACTACACAGTGGGGCCAGTAGTGGGTTCAGTCTTAGTTTGGGGGTGGACATGCCCTTTAAAGGAAATCCTATTAATGTTAAAATGTAAACAAACCAAAATGAACATATAGGGTGAGGACTATTCTGATACCTCTGAGAAGTAAAACAATTTAAAAACAGTTATTATGGGACATAATAAGGGAAAGTGAGGTTGGCCCTATTGGGTTCGGGTTTTGTGGCAGGTTTGATCACTTTGAAATATTTATCCCTCCTCCAACTTGCCAATTGATTTTGGGCAAATATGGCAAGTTTGAAAATCTTTGTTTTCAATCATTTTTAGTATCTGTAGGATTGAGTGTCATGGAAAAATCTTCAAGTGCCATTGCCTTGCAAAGAAGTGTTTCTGTAAAGGGCTGGATCTAAATCTCAGGAGCCACACCAAATTTTATTTACTGTATATACTCGAGTATAAGCCGACTCGAGTATAAGCCGAGGTACCCATTTTTGCCTCCAAAATGGGTAACCCATGATTGACTCGAGTATAAGCCGAGGGTAGATAGTTGCCTAATACCAATCCACTGTAGATGTTTGGAAACTACAACTCCCAGCATGCTTTCGTTGCTGGGAGTTGTAGTTTCCAAACACCTATAGAAGAAAGGTATTGGGTGCTACTGTATGGCCACCCTAGAGCCCCCCCAGTGTGCTACTGTATGGCCACCCCCCAGTGTGCTACTGTATGGCCACCCTAGAGCCCCCCCAGTTCACTTACCGTACCTGGCCAGTCTTCAGTCTTCATCTCTCCAGTCTTCAGTCTTCATCTCTTCAGTCTTCAGTCTTCATCTCTCCAGTCTTCATCTGTCCAGTCTTCAGTCTTCATCCTTCAGTCTTCAGCTCTCCGCCGGTCTTCAGTCTTCAGCTCTTCTCCGGCTGCCGCTCGCTCTGTGCAGTTCCCAGTAGTTCTTCGCGGCTGCGCGATGACGTCATCCCGCCGGCGTGCGCGATGACATCATCGCGCACCCGCGAAGAACTACTGGGAACTGCCGGCTTTCCTTCGTGAATCGCGGCTGCAACTGGAATCAAGGTAAGTTTTCTATTGACTCGAGTATAAGCCGAGTCAAGGTTTTTAGGTTGATTTTTAAACCTAAAAACCTCGGCTTATACTCGAGTATATACGGTATATGGCGAAAAACAGACTACTTTATGCAGACATTTAAGCAAAAAACTCAGTGGTGTAACAATAGTCACAACAACTAAGAGGACCTGTCAACCTGCAACCAGGTACACATCTGATTGTGAGTAAGTTAGCAAAGTTGGGTACACACTGTCAGATCCTTCTTCCTGACTGTCTGATCATGCGTTCGCTCGATTGGGGCGAATGAACACGTCTGAAAAACCATGCAATTATATAGGCCCAATGGACTGATCGGTCAATATTGTATGAATTGTTTTATATATTAACTGGGGTGTCAGATTACATCCTTTCCTGATGAGCTGCAAATAAAGTTCTAACAGATTATTATTACTATTGTGGATTTATATAACGCTAACATCTACCGTATCGCTTTACAAATTACATGTATACATTCACATCAAGCCCTGCCCTGAAGAGCTTACAATCCAAGCAGAACAAGCATGCTGGGAGTTGTAGTTTCCAAACATCTGGAGTGCCAAGGTTCGATAATACCCTAATCTTAATTTAATCTTTTTTTTTTTTTTTTCAAATCCAAAATTTCATGCGCAAAACTAGAATTGACAAAAGGACACCCACAATAAAAAAGTCAACTATTTCCATTTCATAAAATGATGTCAATGTTTATTATGTTTTTAACATAATAATGGTCTTTTAATAGCATCTGAACTGGGTTATTCTAGTAATGAAAGAGATGCAAACTGTACAATAATCCCGCGTGCAGTTGAAATCCTTAATAAGCAGGTTGGCAGAATTCAGCCGAGTGATCAGAGAGCTTTATACTGAAACACGGTCAGGAAATGTCATCTTGTAAATGCTGATGTTAAGTAACAGTGAATAGAATGTATTGTGTCCTCAGTAATTTATCATAATGACATTGCATAGCAATCAGCACAGCAGTAGCCCGGATCGTGAGGCCTAAGGCTGGGTACACATGGAGGGACTTTTTGTCCGAGCTCCCGGCCGGGCAAATGTCTGTTGTTCGCGGCAAATTCGTCCGCGGCCAAATTCCCTATGGCACCGCACGATCAATCGGAATTTACCAACACGCCTGATCGTTCGTTCGGCAAAATCGGCCAAGCGAACGATCAGACATGTCGGTAAATTCCGATCCCGCCCCACACCAGCCAATATTTTCGGCCGATCGACCGAAAGTGCCGGGAATCGGTCGGTTGGCTGAAAAAATTGGCTGATGTGTACCCAGCCTTAAAAACAATCACATCAAAAAAGAAGTCTTTCATTTGAAGCATTTCACCTGTTGAAAAGGGGAAAAAAAAACTTAATGATGAACTTCAATACGGATTATTCCCCTGAGACGTTTTTGCCCCAAAAACATTATTTCCATCTTTTCTATTCTATTACTTGGGTCTTTATAGTTTACCTCTTACCGTATGCTGTATAAAGTTAAGAATGTGGGTTGATGCTCTAAAATGATAAAAGTAAATGAATAAGGGGCAATTATACTCCTAGATTGCGTGTGCGATTTCTGTGCGTTGTTGCGCGTGGCACCGTGTTTGCGCATCCGTTTTTGTAATTTAATATAAAAACGTATGCGGTTGCATAAAAAACGGTGCACGCAAATCGCAGGAATTTTTGCATTCCCACGATTTCCATGTTAACCAACAAATCCACGTACAATCACGTGCGCTAAAATCGCGTTAGCGTGGCCTAGCCCTAAATTTAGATCCCAATAAATGCACAGGTACTACAACCATGCACACTGATGTTATAAAGGTGGGGGCAAGTTTAAGACAGGGTTTGCGGCTGCAGTGAGGGTTTCACAAAACATACCCATGCAACTGATGTAATAAAGTTATAGCATTTTCCTTTTCAGACATGATCCTGATGCACAGCCCAGTATCGTTCTATTACACTGAAACGCAATCACATCTGAGAGTGTTGGAGAGAGCGCATCACCTTGATTATCCTTTATAGTTACTGAACTACGTTAATCCCCAACTATGATAATCCAATTTTACATAGAGGGAGATGCATTGCTTACCTTCCACGCTTCTCTTCATTGGGGGTCTTGTGATGCAGTTACCACTTACTGTAGCATGATTAACTGCACCACGAGGATGTGGAAGGTAAGTAACATGGAAATAAGACCTCCATTTAGAAGGTGTTAGTTTTATACTAACGCTAAGTATATTGCATCGGGTACCTGTGTCATTACTACAGGTACAGGGGCTACTAGTGCTTTAATTAGCTCATTTTATTTACCGGTAATAGGTAAGAACTCTAATGAGGTGAGGGGCTCTATGAATATACTTACTTATATCAACTAAAGAAAAAATACATCATGGCACCCAATGCATACTAAGCAGCTTATCAATAGGGGTCTGACCCACTATATAAAGTGACCCAAGTGCTCAAATAAAGTGATATAGTGCAAATAAAGTGCTGGTGCTAAAAGTAGTGCACACCAGTCACAAACAACTCTAATGCAGGGCCCTATCTCCACACATAAGAGAGTTGGTATCAGTATAAATCACAATGCCTGATAAAATAGTATATTTGGACAAGGCTCTATGATAACTAGGGAACCCTTAGATCCCCCTCCCTCGATAATATCGAATAGTCTAAGGGGCATATTTATAAAGGTTTGTTAAATCTTCTGCCACTGTTATTGCTGCCAAATTCGGACATTTCGCAATTCATAACGTTGTGATAACCAGTGGTGAAAAGTCATTACCGCCACCTTTCGCCATTTTGCTTTTCGCCTTCGAAAAGAGTTTTATTGCGTTAGGTTTGTCAATTTAAACTCACCAAGTCTGAGGTGGTATAAGTGCCCATATATGTAGGGTCACATATACAGTATATATACATATACTGTGGGTCGTAGGAAGGTGTCAGTACATTGTGGAGTGTGTCTCAGCTCTAAAAAGGGTCCAGGGGGTGTTAGACTTTTCCAGCATTTACTGTAATATAGTCGCCGATTTCCAGGTTTACCACAATCGCCATTTTTTCTTTTTCATTGGTAAATAATATGGCTCATCAGGCCAATCTACATGCAACAGGAAAAACCCTAAATTATAGTAACGAGGCTACTTTACTCCACGTGCTAACAGTGCTCCTATTCAGTACATTGCCTGGGCCCTGCGGTCACATGGAATAATTGAGCAATCTTCCTGCTGTTTGAATAAACTGCACATCATGCCCAATCAAACCTTCACAATGTAGATCAGAGTGGAATGTATTACTACACGTGATGTTATTTCAGGAGAAAACACTTTCCCTATAATAACATTTTTATTTTTCAGTCCTTTCCAATGATAGAAATAATTAGAAATTGCTCTCTACCCACCGGGCAAGGAAACTTGTTCCTAAATTTGAGTTGAAACAGTCAGTGGTAAATTAATTTGTTGATTAGCGAAGCAATTATCTATTCTCTAACGATCATCGCTGTGCTTTGATTCATGTACCTTTTTAATGCATTAGGGGAAATTTCCTAATGATCTTTCAAAGCATTGTTATGTTTGAATAACAATGCTTCGAACCAGGACCCCCCTTTCCCGGCCCTTATAAGGGCCATTACGGCACTCAGAAGTGCCCCTGCGGCCCTGAAAAGGGCCCTTTGGTGATAAGGAGTCCAGCAGCTCGAACCGGGACCCCTTCCCGGCCCTTATAAGGGCCCTTACAGTACTTACAAGTGCCCTTGTGGCCCTGAGAAGGGCCCTTTGGGGCTTAGGGGGTCCCGCAGCCCGTACTGGGACCCCCCCTCCCGGTCCTTGTAAGGGCCCTTGCGGAACTGAGAAAGTGCCTTTGTTTGGGGTCCCACAGCTCGAACTGGGACCCCCGTCGGCTATAAAAAGAGCCTTTGGGCGGTGTCCTCTTTCTTCCATCTGGTGACACCAGCTCTGCTGAGGCCACCAACCCTGGGAAGTACCCCTGCGGCCGCCAGGGGTACCTCCAGCGCTGGTGGCCTCAACGAGTGTATTATACATAGTGTATATTATATAAAAGGTATATTATACATAGGGTATATCATACATAGGGTATATTTATAAAGGATATATTAAACATAGGGCATATTTATAAAGGGTATATAATACAAGTGTCATTTGTTAAAATGGGACCTGCAGTGGAATATATCCTTATAAAAATCACTTAACTACGTAGATGAGTGATTTTTATAAGACTACATACCACTCCTGGTCCTCCAGCTGATATCGGCTCATCTCCAAACCCCACACAGCACATGTGACGGAAGTGAGCAGGACAAGGATAGCAAAGAATAAAGAATCAGCCACAACTGAATGACACGCATGCACAATCCGAAAACAGGTACTGGCGCGCATGCGCATAAAGACCTACACTTGCCCCGCGGAATGGAGCAATCCACAGCACAAATGGCAGGTGGAAACAAGCAATAAAAAAATGCAAAGAACTTAATTAAAATGCAAAAATGACAAAAAATATTAAAAGAAAACTAAATAATCTATAAATAAAATAACAATAAACACAAAACTTACAAAAGAGAATTAACTAATAAACAAAAATAAAAAGCAAACCTACAATAACGAACCTTTCACAGCAAAGCAAAATTACCACAAAGATAGAAAAGAGCTGGATACAAAACAGAAACAATTACAATTGCAATATACAAAGGTAATTAAAATAAAAGAAAGAACATACAATAGTTTTAATTTCCACTTGGTATTAATAAAACAAAGCATTTTCGTTACAGAAGCATAAAACAACAATAAAAGAAAAACTAACCAGACATACCCACAATACTGATAACAGAAGAAAACAAAAATGTAAGACAAATAATGTAAAATAACAATATAAGAAACAATAAGATAATATTTACCACATAATTAATACAATTCATCTTTTCACATACCAATTTCAGCAACAAATAAATCACATTGCACAGAAGAAACAGAAACTATATACAGGTAAAAAAACATACAAAAATAAAATAAGGTCAAATATAAGCAACAACACAATAAAACACAACATTTTCCCCTAAGGTACGAACAACTGAAAACAAAAGATATGCTTGTAAAAGTTCTCATTTATCCAGGTCATGGTATATCTGTTGTATTCAGTTAGATCAACTGGACTTGAAGTTTAGTTCTTGAAGACGTTTCGCTAGTCATCCAACTGGCTTTCTCAATTCAGAATGACTTGTACAAGAATCTGTTGGCAATTATGTACCCTGGAAAGTCCCAATTAGCATATGACAGCAAGGTGTTAGGGACCTTCTGATGCAAGGTGTGATTGCATTGTGGCTAAGAGGTGTAATAGGATCAACCCAGGGTAAGGTGTGAAAACAGCATTGTACGTGGCAGACAGTTGGTGTTAAACCCCCCACCTCTATATAGGCTTGGTTTCTTTATTTTCACATAAATGGCCTCCTTGGCACCTCTCTTGAACCAGTCATGTTCCTTTGCCATTATGTTAACATTACAATCTTCAAAGGTATGTCCTTTATCCTTAAGATGCAGGTACACGGCTGAGTCCTTTAACAGTTTTCTTTAACATAGTCATACATTTTGCACTTAGAACTAAAGAAAAATCTGACTTTTAATGGGGGGACCTCACATTACACACAGACATTGCAGGGAAAAAATACCTAGAATATACAGAGAGACAGACAAAAACAGGGACAGGAGAAAACCCCTATAGTCATAAGGCTTATAAAGCCAAGAATGTACGAAACACCAGACAATCCAGAAAGGGACCCAATCACTGCGTACCTAAAATATAAAGAAAACAGACCAGAATCCATTCTAATCCCAGACTCTCCATTTTACTGGTACAGAGAAATGAAAAATTGCTATAAATAAATTCCAATCCATGGTGACTTCAATAAAAAATAACAGCTGCCTTACCACAAGACAAAAGAATTACAAACCACTCTACAGGCAAAACAACAATACAAAAATTGGTGTTACACAACATCCTCCATAATGAAATCATGCAAATTTCCATCCATAAAAACATATACCCCCCACCCTAACCCTAATCCTAATTCAACATCACCCCAATCCAACATCACCCCAATCCAAATTCCCCCTAATCCAACATCACCCGAATTCAACACCCAGACAAACACCCATGCACTTCAATGTCTTCAGGATTGGTGTCCCAGGCTGGCTTCGAACTCAGGGCTTCTGGGCTGCATGGTACAACAGTGCCTTACCACTGTACCTTACCACTGAGCTACATGCTGTCCAACTGATAGTAGTAAAAGCAAAACATTTGACATGTGACAGTTATGATAGTTATGACAGCATGCCTAGCTATTTGCATAAAGGGGTGGAGCTATGATACATCAGTGCACAGTTTGTATTGATAGAAGCAAATAGCCTAAAGTGGAAGCCGAGATATTAAGAATGGGCAGCTGGGGAAGGAGCCTGAGGGCAGACCAGACCCCCAAAACATCTCCATGTTTCAGAGCCCTTAGAAAGTAAACCGTGAATGGGGAGTCAGTATAGATGGGATTCTGTAATGATACTGTATTACAGGTGGATTAGCAGGTTGGCGCACTATAGATAATGAAAATACGTGCTGTCACGAACGCCAGTTCGTTGGGCACGTGATCTAACCAATTAATCGGTACAAGCTGCCACTACTTTAATTTATGGCCTTAAAGACACCCCAAAAATACTCTTGACTCACTGACTATGCACACCACTGTCCTGGCAGCTAAATGGTTAACACTACACCATTCACTCCAGCAACTAACTGGTTAATTAGCATCAGTCCTTCACAAGCAGTCACAGAGTTAATTAGCATTTACACTGCAAAACATTCCATTCAACCACATATAAACTTATCAGAGGTTAACTGAGTTCTTTTGGGGCATCAAAGACAAAACTTATTAAATTTTAGATTTAATATTCCAAAAGGTGGACAGTGCATATAATACAAAAATAAAAGAAAATGGTGTTATAATAAAATGACATACAATCGGTACAACAGTTATATAAAATAAAAAGGATAAAAATATTCACAGACCCTACTCACTAGAAGAAGTCCTGTATCCCGGGCAGGAAGAAACATCGGGTCCATACACACAGTTTTAGCATGTCCCCTCAGTATGAACACAGTTATAGGGGCTATAAGGATTTTTAAACCACCCCCCTCCTGGCTATGCATGAGGTAGGAGTGTCTAGGAATGTCCAGATTTACTACTAGCCAAAAGCATTCATTCCCCCTCAGTTAGGCAGATTCCATATAAATGTAGATATGCACATTGTATTGGGATATTGACCACATATTCCTCTCCTGTATTAATTATCAATTCCTCCAATACCAAATATGACCTGTGTGTCATCCATATTTCCCAAGATATTAATAACTTGCCTTGGCAAGGGAATAAGGGCTCCATGTTGGGTATCACTTTCATGGGCCTACCTTCCCATTCACAAATATAATATTGGTTTCTGTCTTACATATTCCAATACCAAAATACATTTATTTTCCATGTATGGTTGTCCTTAAAATGACCTCTTAGGGTACCCACCAGACCCCTAGCTGAAGAGAATTCCAGATACACGGTTCGGCCCCACTTTGTCTGGAAAAGAAGATCTGGTTCCATGCTTCACTAATCGTAATATCAAAATAGGAACTGTTAAAGGGTGGAATGGTACTTTTATCGGTCCTTTGAACTAAATATACAATAGTTAACCCCTTCTTGCCAAGTCACTACACACTTTCCTGACACGTGCAATTTGCGCAGTCTGATAATTGCACTAAATGCGTTTGGTTTATTTGACAACGGAAATTTCCAACTACGACCATTAGAGGGCTCTGAAAATTGATTGAAATTTTTAAAGGGCATGTCCCCCTACTACTGGCCCCACTCTGTAGTGTAAAAAAATCCTTACCTTACATCCCAGCTCCAAATGGTTCTCCAGTAATCCCGCCCCAAAGTCCCAAAAACTGCCTACCAGTAGTACTGCAGAGTCCATATAGGACTCTGCCTCCTGTCTCCCCTCCGGGAGAAGTTTACTGCGGACTTTATAATACTTTATTTAATAACCCACAGATTAAAAATAACGATTGTGTAATTCATTTAGAGATTGTTCTGTCACTAACCAGCGCAACACTTTCCTCCCTCTTGTAACTTCAGTTTTCATTCAGAAGCTTTTTAAATAATTTGTAATAAATGATTTGGTATTAAAGGGAAACTCTCATACAGTATACAGTAACCAATACCTAGGTACCTTACATATTCTTTTAATCAAGGAAATCATTTGAATTTATTTCCTTTGCTGTGCCCTTCTGGCATTCCAGGTCCTTTAAAGGATTTCCACCTTCTTCTTCCCAGCATGCTCAGTTTCACAGTAGATTATACAGTATATCATTAACTGCTGGGTGATGTAAACATGCACTGTTACACAACAGATTGCCCAGTGAGGGGTGTCAAGGGGAAGGCCAGCCATATAAGTAACAATACGGATGGTATATCTGTTGTATTCAGTTGTATACACTGAAATTGACGTTTAGGGGGCGATACAATATTATTTGTAGACGCAGCTTACCTGCCCAAGTTCCCGCAATGCAAAAATACCTGTGGGAGATTTAGTGCATTGTGGGATTTCTGACAGGTAACTGTACCGGCTTAGACCTCCTATTCAGTGGTGTACATAGTAGCACAAAACTTGACTTGGGAACAGATTGGGAAATGGCACAGGCAACGCAGTTGACCCCAAAGTTCTTGAAGACGTTTCCCTAGTCATCCGACTGGCTTTCTCAATTCAGAATGACTTGTACAAGAATCTGTTGGGCCTGGAAAGTCCCAATTAGCATATCACAGCCAGGTGTAAGGGACCTTCTGAATGCAAGGTGTGATTGCATTGTGGCTAAGGTGTTATCCAAACTGCCCAGGGTAGAGGTGTAGACACACATGCAATCCCAGGGGCCAACCCACTATGCGCAATGTGTATGCACAGCCACTAAATCATGAAAGGCACACAAAAAAGCTTAGCAGTATCCTTAAAAAAAAGCCTACTGCCTTTATCAACTTTTACAAAGTCTTTCTAAAGAAAAATAAACATTTCTGCCAAATATACAGACAGACAGCTTACACTGAATGCAAAACAAGTTACAACTAAAGCAAGTCACATATTCCACAAATTACTCCTTGAACCTCGGTCATTTATTCTATTCTAACGTAACCTCTCCAGTGTGACTCTATTGCCGAAGATGTATTCGCTCTGCTAAATCAAATTCCATTAGTGTGCTGGGCAGCTGGAACTTTGCTTATCTACGGTAACTGATTTTCTAAAATGTAAAATACTTTCCACCAAGATAAGTCATTAGCTACAAAATTGTTTGAGCAGGGGCGCTTTTCTTTCAGGTAAATTGAATTTTGTTACTAATGTGAGTTTCTCACAAGTTTCTTTTGCAAACTTTACACTAATATCTCAATTATTGAGTAAGTGCTATTGATGGAACTTTGATTTCCTAATAGTTTGATAATAATACTTGTCTGTTGGATTCAGTTAGATCAACTGGACTTGAAGTTTAGTTCTTGAAGACGTTTCGCTAGTCATCCGACTGGCTTTCTCAATTTAGAATGACTTGTACAAGAATCTGTTGGCAATTATGTACCCTGGAAAGTCCAAATTAGCATATGACAGTCAGGTGTTAGGGGCCTTCTGAATGCACGGTGTTGATTGCATTGTGGCTAAGGGGTGTTATCGAAACTGCCCAGGGTAAGGGGGCAAAGTGGAGTAAGTGGAAACAAAGGTGCTTAATACATTTAAGGGCATAGCACCCATCCAATGGTTCAGATAAGTGCATGACATCTGGGTTAAAATCCACCAGAAGAAAGTACAAGCCTTAACAGAACATATCGATGCCTTAGACCAAAACATCAAATTTACAAGGGAAGAGGTACAAAACAACACATACAAAAAAAATAGAATTCTAGTGCACAAACAATTCTAATTTCAGATTGGCTACCTCCATCTCCAGCTTCAAGCATCCAGGCCACACAGTAGAAGCTGCCAGCTCATGTAGCCAAATAGACAAGTACCAGTAGGTTAGGACCCAGTTAAAGAAAACAACCTTGACGTGGTGTTTTAAGCATCTGTTTGTGTAGCAACCTTATGGAGTTAGCCAATATGCAATTAGAATTGTTTGTGCACTGGAATTCTATTTTTTGTATGTGTTATATTTTTGGTCTCTAGTTGCACTTTAATATGGACGTACAACAGCCCAATTTTCTATATATTGTGTGTTACAAAACAACACACTGGCTTTCTTGGACTGCTTGGTAGAAGTCAGGGAGAATGGTAAACTGGAGCTTTACAGAAAACCAACACACACAGATCAGTATTGATATTTGACTCCCACCACCCTTTAGATCACAAGCTGGGTGTCATCAGAACCCTGCACACAGAGCTGAGAACGTCCCCACTAGCACAGAGGCAAAGACTAAGAAATTAAAGGAGGAGCCCATAAAACTTGTGGATATCCAGACTGGGCCTTTCTCAAAATGGGTAGACGAAAAGAAAAGAACAGGTATACCAACAGTGAAGGGGAAAAGCAAGACGGAAAAAGAACATGGTCATCCCATACGTAGCAGGGGTCTCTGAGAAATGAAGGAGAATTTTCAAAAACACTGTATCCCTGTCTGCTATAAACCGAACAACACACTGAGGCAGCAGTTGGTACATCCAAAAGGCCCAATACCGAAACACAAGAAAAGCGACATTATATATGCAGTGCAGTGCAGTGAAGAATGCTCTGATTTGTATGTGGGGAGACCAAACAGCAACTACATCAACGTGGCCCGCACGAAGATCCAATTCCTCGGGTCAGGACTCAGCTGTGTACCTGCATCTAAAGAAAAAGGACATACTATCATAATTCTGGGCTTACCTGCCCCTCTGGTCAAGCTTTCTGGATTTCACGTGCGTGGGCGCGCACCGTGAACAGGCCAGCTGTCTCTGTGTGCGTGCGTCCCTGGTGCCGCAGGGACGCGGGCGCCGTGATTCCCGGTCCTGCTTCTCTGGCTAGGGTCAGGCTCCTTCTAGTGCGTGCGTGCCCCAGCGTACATGTGCAGACGCGCGTGTTGCGGTCTGATGACACCCCCCTTCCTATTTAGACTCCTCCTGACTGCCTGGTTCTTGCTGCCAGTTCAGAGTTTGTTTGCTCTGAACTCTAGCTCCTTTGATGCCTCTGGGCCTTGCTTTGTGTCTATTTCTTGTTCTAGTTTTCAGCTTCTGTTTCCTCATACCTCCTTTGCTCCTACCTCCAGTTTGTCCTTAGTCTCCATATTCACCTGCTGCTCTCTACATCCAGTTTGTCTTCAGTCTCCAAATCCACCAACCAGCTCCTACCTCCAGTTTGCCTTTGGTCACCATATCGACCAGCTGCTCCTGCCTCCGTTTGCCTTTAGTCTCCATATCCTCCAGCTGCTCCTGCATCCAGTTTCCTTGGTCTCCATATCACTAGCTGCACCTGCTTACAGTTTGTCTTTGGTCTCCATATCCACCAACTGCTCCTACCTCCAGTTTGTCTTGGTCTCCATATCCACCAGCTGCTCCTGCCTCTAGTTTGCCTTTGGTCTCCATATCCACCAGCTGCTCCGGCCTCCAGTTTGCCTTTGGTCTCCATATCCACCAGCTGCTCCTACCTCCAGTTTGCCTTTGGTCTCCATATCTACCAACTGCTCCTACCTCCAGTTCTACCCTGGTTCTCCATTTCAGCTGCCTCTTCTTGTCTTGTTCGTCTCCTGTTCTACTGTTCCCCCACATTGTGGTTGGTCTATTAAAATGAAAGTTCGTCAAAATCCGTTCTTCGAAAATATGAGGATTTTTAGAAATAATAGGATTCTTCGAAAATACGGGGATTTTTTGAAAATACGAGGATTCTTCGAAAATACAGACCCGAAAATGTGCTGCTCCATCCAAAAATGTGAAATATCCGTGAAATTTTGAATTTACGAGGATTTCTCGTATTTTCCCTTATTTTTGAAAATACAAGAGATCCGCGTAATTTCGGAAATTTTCAAAAACTTGGTTCGGAAAAGTTCGGAAGGCGGAAAACCGGAAAATCCGCGATATCCGCCATTCGCGAATGAGGTAAATCCGCCGCGGATCTGGGTACTGATCTGCGAACTGGTGCCTGCTTGCAGGTGCTTAGACTCTGCGTCCAGAGGGGGTCTCATAGTGGCCTTCTCCTGAAGATTTATAACACATACCTTTGAAGATTGTAATATCAACATCTTGGCAAGGAACATGACTGGTTCAAGAGGTGTCAAGGAGGCCATTTATGTGAAAATAAAGAAACCAAGCATGAATAGAGGTGGAGAGTTTCGATACCAACTGTCTGCCATGTACAATGCTGTTTGACACTTTACCCTGTGAAATTTCGATAACACCTCTTAGCTCCCATGCATCAGAATGTCCCAACACTTGGCTGTGATATGCTAATTGGGACTTTCCAGGTTACATAATTGCCAAGATATTCCTGTACATGTCATTCTGAATTGAAAAAATCCACTCGGATGACTAGCGAAACGTTCTTCAGGAACTAATCTTTAAGTCCGTTGATCTAACTGAATACAACAGATATACCATGACCTGGATGAATGAGAACCTCCACAATAACCAGTAATTAATGTGCAAAGCTATATCTCTGACAAATCTCCAACCATTTCAACCCCAACCCTGACTATATGAAGAAGAAAAGTAAAAGAAAGAGGCCCTGATGGTAGTATCTCATTTGCTGAATACTAAATTGCAATGATGCAATTTACCAGGTAAGTGAATAAACCCTTCTCCAGAGACACTAGACTAGGGGGCATATTTAAGAGTTAAACAGTTGCCACTGTTATCGCTGCCTTTATCACCAACTTTGGACTTATATTATAAAGCATGATAACTGACAGTGAAAAGTATATATATAAATGGTGAAAGTGTTTAATTGCATTAAGTTCAGTCTTTTGAAGGGTAACTCCAGCATCAAAATAACTTTCATATTTGGAAGGATCACCCTCCCAAAACCCCAGGTTGTATCCTTACCTTCACCTGAAGCTCCAACAATAAAGAATTAACAACTAACACAACCTGGATCCCTCACCGGTCCCTCTCGTAGCCAGCTCGCAATAGGAGAAGGACTTCGGAGAGGGATCTCCATTCTGTCAGTTGTAATTCCTCATCGTGGGAGCATCAGGTGAAGGTAAGAATATACAAACCTGGGGTTTGGAGGGTCCTTCCAAATATGAAAACTTTTTCCGAAGCTGGAGTTGCCCTTTAAAATCACCAAGTCTGAGTTGGCGAAAATGCATAAGTGGCCAATATCTAGCCAGGAAATAGGTCCCTGAAAGGGGTCAGTACATTGTGGTGGGCTTCTCATTACAAATAAGGGTCATGGGGGGTTGTAGAATTTCTGGTTTTCTCTATTCCACAATAAACTTTACTTGGGGTCTTAATGCTGAAGACCCCCATTGCGATGGTCCGGGTTAGCAAAATATGGACTCTATTTAGAAATATGCAGTAGACCAGATACCGAGAGATAAATGAAGACAGGAAGTCCTTTTAGAAGAAGGAATAAAGAATGAGAAGAGGTAAAGAAGTAAGAAAAAAAGTAATGGGTCAGGGTTCCCTGAGGAGATGAGAGATAGAAGAAAGGGTCCCCCAGTGGAGGAAATAATGAAAGAAGAGAGGAAAGGTGAGAACCAATTACAAATTATTAACAGAGAAAAAATAACAGCAGTAGGTATATCTCTCCTGTCAAAAGTCTCATTGTCCCAACAAATATGATTATTAGTTTGAGGTAACTAAAGAGCTAAACTTATTCACTAGGAAATTGATTTTAAGTAAAATACATCAAAAGAAAATACAACAGATAGATGATAGCAAAAAAATAGATCAAAACCTTTGAATAATTTATAAGACTTGATGGAAGAAAATTAGATGAAGAAAATTAAGAGAATATCACTGAAGGATAGGAAATGAGATACGTCAGGGTCGTTTCCATAATGCCTCAAATGTATTTGTCAGGAAATCTAGAACCTAGAAATTGATTTTCTGTCCACACTGAACTGTACAAAGGAAGAATCAGTTGAGCTACAAAAATAAAGAATAACATCAATTTGTTAGATAGCGATAAAGGTGGGAATGTAGTTGTGATGCATAGAACAAATACAAAACAGAGGGAATGAGACAACTTTTGGATTGTAAAAGGTTGGAAATAAACTTTATCTATACAGTTGTTCACCACCCAAATGTTCCACCTTCTATACAAATCCCAAAGATACAGACCTGTTGTGCCGGGGATCGATGGACCTATGGATCACATCAGTCAATCACGTTGATCATGTAATTTAGACCATCTTAGAGAACCTTAGGTCATGTATCTCTGACATAGGGATTTTACTACGAAAATTAGGTGGGATTGTGATGCAAAAGCTTTTTTGGTAATATTGGATGTGAAAAGTCTGTATTCATCATACTGTAGTAAATGGCAATTGAGGTTGAATAAAAGACATTCGTCCATCTAGTTCAACCAATATCTCTCTTTAACCCTAACAATTGATCCAGTGGAAGCCAAAAAAAAAACACATTTAAAACCCCCATGAGGTTGGTTCAAATGCACGTAAAATGTTTTGGAAATGTAGGAGCTTACGTACGGATGATGAAAAGGAACCTGATTTGGTAGCTCCAAACCAGTGCAAGCAAAGTCTGCTCTGATTTGTTTTCCTTATTTCTAATGATGTGTTAGTTTAACAACATATTATTAGGAAACCGTGCGGACATACACATTCACTATTGTAGCAAATTCACCCTAACTCAGCTTAAGTTGCTCTCAAGCCATTGTGTATGTGTAAGTGTATGGCAAGCTTTATTCTCAAGAAAAACGAATATGGAATCTGGCTCAATACACTGTAAACTATCATACTTGGAGACGGAGCCTAAATATTAGAAGCTTGTATTTTTAGTAATTATTAGTTAGTCAATGAAAACAGCTGAATTTCAAAATGTTTTAAGGTTCCAAAAAAACTCCATTTCATTGATTTGTAGTGGTAACCCACACATCTGTTGTATCAAACGTTTATTATAAAAAAAATACATTAAATAATTATTAAGTGTCTTTAAGCACTAAGGGAAAATCACCAATTTCCAGAATAGATGAAGTCTTTATGTAATCCCAGTGCTCAGAAACGAAGGGCTTTAGAATCACTTAATAAGTCCTGAAGTCTAAGTACATACAATTCGTTCCAAAGACAAAATACGTTTTTCAAAATGAAGCTTCTCAGTCACTTTCAAAATGGTACATGAGATCAGAACATTTTGTTATAGTTCAAAGAAAAAAGTATGTTTGCACTGCTGCCAGCAGATATTCCTTGTTACTTTAAATGTGCAGTGGGAAGTTATGGGACCATCTGGTAATAAACACAATTGAAAACACAAGAGAAAATTTTGTACATTAAAAACCCATTTTAACCCCCCATATTTCAGGGTATTTATTGGGAAAAGACTCTTGCACAAGTCATTCTGAATTGATAAAGCCAGTCAGGTGACTAGTAGATATGTTCGAAACTGTTGAGTTTCGTTCCGTTTTCGAATTTTCGAAATTTTCGGGAAGTTCGAGTTTTGATTTTTGAAAATTCATTACTTTCGTTTTCAAAAATCGTTTATTTCAAAAATCGCCAGGCTCGTTTTCATTGCGAAGCATCCGCCTGTTGCCTGCTCCTACCTCCAGTTTGTCTTTGGTCTCCATATCCACCAGCTGCTCCTGCCTCTAGTTTGCCTTTGGTCTCCATATCCACCAGCTGCTCCGGCCTCCAGTTTGCCTTTGGTCTCCATATCCACCAGCTGCTCCTACCTCCAGTTTGCCTTTGGTCTCCATATCTACCAACTGCTCCTACCTCCAGTTCTACCCTTGGTTCTCCATTTCAGCTGCCTCTTCTTGTCTTGTTCGTCTCCTGTTCTACTGTTCCCCCACATTGTGGGATTGGTCTATTAAAATGAAAGTTCGTCAAAATCCGTTCTTCGAAAATATGAGGATTTTTAGAAAATAATAGGATTCTTCGAAAATACGGGGATTTTTTGAAAATACGAGGATTCTTCGAAAATACAGACCCGAAAATGTGGCTTGCTCCATCCAAAAATGTGAAATATCCGTGAAATTTTGAATTTACGAGGATTTCTCGTATTTTCCCTTATTTTTGAAAATACAAGAGATCCGCGTAATTTCGGAAATTTTCAAAAACTTGGTTCGGAAAAGTTCGGAAGGCGGAAAACCGGAAAATCCGCGATATCCGCCATTCGCGAATGAGGTAAATCCGCCGCGGATCTGGGTACTGATCTGCGAACTGGTGCCTGCTTGCAGGTGCTTAGACTCTGCGTCCAGAGGGGGTCTCATAGTGGCCTTCTCCTGAAGATTTATAACACATACCTTTGAAGATTGTAATATCAACATCTTGGCAAAGGAACATGACTGGTTCAAGAGAGGTGTCAAGGAGGCCATTTATGTGAAAATAAAGAAACCAAGCATGAATAGAGGTGGAGAGTTTCGATACCAACTGTCTGCCATGTACAATGCTGTTTTGACACTTTACCCTGTGAAATTTCGATAACACCTCTTAGCTCCCATGCATCAGAATGTCCCTAACACTTGGCTGTGATATGCTAATTGGGACTTTCCAGGTTACATAATTGCCAAGATATTCCTGTACATGTCATTCTGAATTGAAAAATCCACTCGGATGACTAGCGAAACGTCTTCAGGAACTAATCTTTAAGTCCAGTTGATCTAACTGAATACAACAGATATACCATGACCTGGATGAATGAGAACCTCCACAAGAATACCAGTAATTAATGTGCAAAGCTATATCTCTGACAAATCTCCAACCATTTCAACCCCAACCCTTGACTATATGAAGAAGAAAAGTAAAAGAAAGAGGCCCTGATGGTAGTTATCTCATTTGCTGAATACTAAATTGCAATGATGCAATTTACCAGGTAAGTGAATAAACCCTTCTCCAGAGACACTAGACTAGGGGGCATATTTAAGGTTAGTTAACATGTTGCCACTGTTATCGCTGCCTTTATCACCAACTTTGGACTTATATATTTATAAAGCATTGATAACTGACAGTGAAAAGTATATATAAAATGGTGAAAAGTGTTTAATTGCATTAAGTTCAGTCTTTTGAAGGGTAACTCCAGCATCAAAATAACTTTCATATTTGGAAGGATCACCCTCCCAAAACCCCAGGTTTGTATCCTTACCTTCACCTGAAGCTCCAACAATAAAGAATTACAACTAACACAACCTGGATCCCTCACCGGTCTCCTCTCGTAGCCAGCTCGCAATAGGAGAAGGGACTTCCGGAGAGGGATCTCCATTCTGTCAGTTGTAATTCCTCATCGTGGGAGCATCAGGTGAAGGTAAGAATATAACAAACCTGGGGGTTTGGAGGGTCCTTCCAAATATGAAAACTTTTTCCGAAGCTGGAGTTGCCCTTTAAAATCACCAAGTCTGAGTTGGCGAAAATGCATAAGTGGCCAATTATCTAGCCAGGAAATAGGTCCCTGAAAGGGGTCAGTACATTGTGGTGGGCTTCTCATTACAAATAAGGGTCATGGGGGGTTGTAGAATTTCTGGTTTTCTCTATTTCCACAATAAACTTTACTTGGGGTCTTAATGCTGAAGAACCCCCATTGCGATGGTCCGGGTTAGCAAAATATGGACTCTATTTAGAAATATGCAGTAGACCAGATACCGAGGATGAAAATGAAGACAGGAAGTCCTTTTAGAAGAAGGAATAAAAGAATGAGAAGAGGTAAAGGAAGTAAGAAAAAAAGTAATGGGTCAGGGTTCCCTGAGGAGATTGAGAGATAGAAGAAAGGGTCCCCCAGTGAGGAAATAATGAAAGAAGAGAGGAAAGGTGAGAACCAATTACAAATTATTAACAAGAGAAAAAATAACAGCAGTAGGTATATCTCTCCTGTCAAAAGGTCTCATTTGTCCCAACAAATATGATTATTTAGTTTGAGGTAACTAAAGAGCTAAACTTATTCACTAGGAAATTGATTTTAAGTAAAATACATCAAAAGAAAATACAACAGATAGATGATAGCAAAAAAATAGATCAAAACCTTTGAATAATTTATAAGACTTGATGGAAGAAAATATAGATGAAGAAAATTAAGAGAATATCACTGAAGGATAGGAAATGAGAAATACGTCAGGGTCGTTTCCATAATGCCTCAAATGTATTTGTCAGGAAATCTAGAACCTAGAAATTGATTTTCTGTCCACACTGAATCTGACAAAGGAAGAATCAGTTGAGCTACAAAAAATAAAGAATAACATCAATTTGTTAGATAGCAGATAAAGGTGGGAATGTAGTTGTGATGCATAGAACAAAGTACAAAACAGAGGGAATGAGACAACTTTTGGATTGTAAAAGGTTGGAAATAAACTTTATCTATACAGTATGTTGCACACCCCAAATGTTCCACCTTCTATACAAATCCCAAAGATACAGACCTGTTGTGCCGGGGATCGATGGACCTATGGATCACATCAGTCAATCACGTTGATCATGTAATTTAGACCATTCTTAGAGAACCTTAGGTCATGTATCCTAGACATAGGGATTTTACTACGAAAATTAGGTGGGATTGTGATGCAAAAGCTTTTTTGGTAATATTGGATGTGAAAAGTCTGTATTCATCATACTGTAGTAATATGGCAATTGAGGTTGAATAAAGACATTCGTCCATCTAGTTCAACCATAATATCCTCTTCTTTAACCCTAACAATTGATCCAGTGGAAGCCAAAAAAAAAACACATTTAAAACCCCCATGAGGTTGGTTCAAATGCACGTAAAATGTTTTGGAAATGTAGGAGCTTACGTACGGATGATGAAAAGGAACCTTGATTTGGTAGCTCCAAACCAGTGCAAGCAAAGTCTGCTCTGATTTGTTTTCCTTATATTCTAATGATGTGTTAGTTTAACAACATATTATTAGGAAACCGTGCGGACATACACATTCACTATTGTAGCAAATTCACCCTAACTCAGCTTAAGTTGCTCTCAAGCCATTGTGTATGTGTAAGTGTATGGCAAGCTTTATTCTCAAGAAAAGACAGAATATGGAATCTGGCTCAATACACTGTAAACTATCATACTTGGAGACGGAGCCTAAATATTTAGAAAGCTTGTATTTTTAGTAATTATTAGTTAGTCAATGAAAACAGCTGAATTTCAAAATGTTTTAAGGTTCCAAAAAAACTCCATTTCATTGATTTGTAGTGGTAACCCACACATCTGTTGTATCAAACGTTTATTATAAAAAAAAATACATTAAAATAATTATTAAGTGTCTTTAAGCACTAAGGGAAAATCACCAATTTCTCAGAATAGATGAAGTCTTTATGTAATCCCAGTGCTCAGAAACGAAGGGCTTTAGAATCACTTAATAAGTCACTGAAGTCTAAGTACATACAATTACAGTTCCAAAGACTAAAAATAACGTTTTTCAAAATGAAGCTATCTCAGTCACTTTCCAAATGGTACATGAGATCAGAACATTTTGTTATAGTTCAAAGAAAAAAGTATGTTTGCACTGCAGTGCCAGCAGATATTCCTTGTTACTTTAAATGTGCAGTGGGAAGTTATGGGACCATCTGGTAATAAACACAATTGAAAACACAAGAGAAAATTTTGTACATTAATAAACCCATTTTAACCCCCCATATTTCAGGGTATTTATTGGGAAAAGACTCTTGCACAAGTCATTCTGAATTGATAAAGCCAGTCAGGTGACTAGTAGATATGTTCGAAACTGTTGAGTTTCGTTCCGTTTTCGAATTTTCGAAATTTTCGGGAAGTTCGAGTTTTGATTTTTGAAAATCATCTACTTTCGATTTTCAAAAAATCGTTTATTTTCAAAAATCGCCTACTTTCGATTTTCTAAAATCGTCTACTTTCAATTTTCGATTTTCAAAAACTGTCTACTTTCGATTTTCGAAAATCATCTACTTCCGATTTTCAATAATTGTCTACTTTCGATTTTCGTTTTTTGATTATTGCCTACTTTCGATTTTCGATAAAAATCGAAAATTCTAAAAATCTGGGTTCCGTGAAATTCAGGAGTTCCAAAAGTTTCATCAGGACTTCGAAACCCTCAGATTCAATTCGAAATTGGGTTCTATTCAAACCCACATTACATCTCTAGTGACTAGAAAAGATCTTCAAGAAACTTCAAGTCTAGTTGATCTAACTGAATATCACAGATATAACTCCCCCTACCTACAGTATCTAAAAAGGGCAGTTCAAGGGATACATTTGTTTGAATTTGATTGGTAGATGTCATGACCATTATTTATATATTGGCCAGAGAAAACAAAAAATAGAAATTAACTTCATTCATCTAGAAATGTCCAAGGTGCAAATACCAAAAACTGTCCATACCTGTAGGCTTTGTGGAATATCAAAATGTTGCTTTAAGGGCATGTCCACCATTAAGAAAAAGATGGTGACTTGTCAGTTACAGTAGCTGCCCACAACACCAACTGCTATTTGTACCATTTTATTATGTTTGTAACCAGATATTTAATGAGTTATATTTCTTTCTGGCTAAGGTATCTGCCTCCTTCCTCTGCTCAATGGTCTTTTTATGATAATCCCAAGGGTGTACCTGAAGGCCCCCCCCCCTGTGAGTTTGGGGGCCGGGCCCCTGACTCCCTCCTCCTCAGACTTCCAAGATCCCTGCAGTATCAAGCCTTTTTAAAGAGCTGGTTGCGCGTATGTTCTTTAAAAAGGCTCAATAAGGCTCAATTAGGCCCGTGGTCGCGGGGGTGGTGGGGGCGGTAGTTACACCACTGGATAATCCTTAAATATCTGTTTATTAAAGGGTAACTGTGGTCCAAAAATGACTTTAGGTAAATAGACAGGAGTTGCGTTCCTGAGTATTTTTGCAATTTATAGATACCGTATATACTCGAGTATAAGTCGAATTTTTAAGGCTTTAAAGTTAGCCTGAAAACCTAACCTCGACTTATACTCGGGTCAAGTCCTAATTTAGATCCAAATTCTGCAATTGTGGATAGTAACCAGTAGGTGGCGCTGTGTTAACCTGCATAGAAAGTTACAGGAGCTGATGTGCCTTTACACTTTCTGCTTCCTGTAGTTTGGCTGCTGGACTCACTCAGCACTGCCACTGCTCATCTGGATGCTGTAAATCTGATGGGTCTCCTCTGTTTGGGAAAAACAGAGGAAAAAAACAGCTGCTAGTTCAGTGCAAATGACAGCTTGAAACTACAACTCTCAGGTGACATTTTTAACTATTGGGGTCAGAGCGCCCTTTACTATATGGGGATCAGAGTGCCCTTTACTATATGGGGTCAGGAGAATTGTAAATTATGGTAAGCTTAATTAAAAGTTTACTGAACCTTGCCACTCCACATGTTTAGAAACTGCAACTCCCATCAACAAAGCATGCTGTTGTAGTTTCCAAACATCTGGAGTGCCAAGGAATTGGAGGTTACTGGTACTGGATGTGGCTATTACTGTATGGGATTCATATATGGGAATTCTTATCGGCTTATACTCGAGTCAATCAGTTTTATAAATTTTTCAGGTAAAAATAGGTACCTTGGCTTATACTCGGATCGACTTATACTCGAGTATATACGGTATTTATATTTTTATGTGTAAAATGGAAGTAGCATCACCAGATCCCCTGCACTTCCTGCTCTAAAACCATGTGACAGTCCCTGTGACAAAGTTACATTTACAAACCTTACACACTCCATGCTGTGGGCTGTGCTGTGCTCCCACCTCCTCTTAAGTCCTCCTTCAGTCACTGTAACTCAATCTCTTCCTGGTTTCCTCTGCTTTCTTCTGCACTGAGCATGTGCCAACCGCAGATTAGAAGGAGGAACTAGTATTATGACTACAGATTCAGAACCTCCCACCCCCTATCTGATCAGTGATTTCTTCATATATTGGGCTGTGCAGCACAGAAAGATGGTTGATGGCTCATTTTAAAGGAAGGAACCTGGCCTTTCATATAGAATCAACTGGTTTGGAGACCAAACTTCCAATTTAATTCAGGTAATAAAGTTCAATATATAAGTTGATGTTAGGGGCAGGTAACTGACAAGTAATTCCATTTTTTTAATGCCATTTAATAATAATAATAATAATAATAAGTACTTTACCATGTAACTGTTTCCTGAATTGCTATAATTTTAATTGACTTTAAAAATGATAACACATACATTAAAAACTATTCTTGTTTCCCACAATCCTTTTCAGCAGGAGAGGTCATTCCTATTCATGCATGGAGTGAAATTAATATTTGGCCAGATTAAAATCTAAAGTACTCATTCCTTATGGTAAATTTAATTTGTCAATAGACCTAAGTTCTTAAACCCAAATAATGAAATATATAAGACATGCTCCTTTAAGACTTGTTTGGTGGATACAAAGAAACAAGCAAGAAAAAAAACTGCTCAGCGCAACACCTGACAGGTAAAATGCTAAAATCATGATGGAAATATTGTGAGCTGAACTGACTGAAACTGAATGTTAAATATCTACTATGCTTTAACGGCAGATCCAATGATATTGCTCATTGTCACTTAGAAAACAGACATCACAGAATTGCTCCTAATGGTTCTGATATTTGACTGCACATAGAGGGGACGGTAAACAGCTGTTATCAGACTAAAAGTAAATTCAACATAAACAAAACATTGAATTTCCACTTTGAATGCTTTGTGAGGCAGAATGGATTTTTTATGATGTTACATTCAGTCTGTTGAAAAGCAGCATAAACATGGAAATATTATCATGATGGAATCTTGTTTGTACAATAAAATAACATAAACGTTATAGGTGAAGCTATTTTTTCGATTCTGCTTTTAAAACTTTTCAGTTTATCTACTAATTATCTCGTGTTCTGAAATTTACAAAACGTTCACCTCAAAAAACCTACTTCATTCCCATCGCTAGAAAATACATATATATGGGGCTGATGCAATGAAAGGCACAGAAATGTGCTAGTACTTCAAATCTGCAGTAACTAATCAGTTACTGGGTTACTGCAGTCAGTTACTGCAGTAACCCAGTAAAAAGCTAACATCTGATTGGATGCTGCACTTTAATAGCACAAGTAAACTTTGCACCTTTTATTGTATCAGCCATTCAAAGAGCCAATTATATAATGGATAATGTACCCCCTTGTAAATTATAAGGATATTAGAAGAGTGCTTTAATAATGGTCACACCCTTGCAAAATATTTTAAGCCATTGCTAGCCTTCCTTCAGATTCCATAGTAGACTAACAGCTTCCATAGCGCACAACATTCTGATTTTAACAGCTTCAATACCGCACAGCCAACATTCACCACAAACCCATTTTTAAAGGACAAGTCCACCCTCATAAGAACATCTTTTAGAAAGAACGGACTCTTTAAAATATGTTGATATATCATACTTTGTCCTATGAATTCATTACTGTATGCCTGCTATGCTTCTGGATGCCTCATGGAAACTGAGCAATTTAGAAACCTGTACTGAGCCTGTACTGAGTCTGGGCATGCTCAGAAGAGGCAGACAGGGGATTAACATTCAGTCATTGGCTGTGATGTCAACTGTCAAATCGATAACTGACAGTTGCTAACTGGAAGAACCAGGAAGCAGAAACAGGGGAAACAGGACATTGTGCAGGATTTCAGGTTAGACTTATATATTTCAGATGTCAAACTATTACCGTTTAGGGTTTTGCGGGGTGATTTACCTGTATGTAAGTTTTCATTTTAGGACTGGACTTGCTCCTTAAAGTACCCAAGGTGAGTGACTGAACTGCTTGATCACCACCCCTGGTTTTGCATTCATTTTTAAAGTTGTACAGGACTATGGGAAGATGTACTCTGCAAGAAGTTCAGACTCAGGATAGGGGGCAGAGTGGACAAGAAAATCAGGTTAGGTATTGAGGAAAATACATTTTTCCACCCACAAAGGCACCAGATCCAAGGATTGTTCTTAACATTTGAAGAAGTGATTTAGAAATATAATGTGCACTCAAAATACAGTAGGTATAATCTTTTCTACTAACAGATATGATGCCGGGACTCCCAGTCTCACCCGGAAGTCCGTTTGCCATGCACGCCCGAGAGCTTCACTCCAACACCTCCACATAGACACAAAAAGTACGCAGGACGGCACTTGCTTCCTTTAAAAAATCGCTTTATTTTCAGACTCATTAAAAGCAGGGCTTTTTTTTAGCCCGAAAAACTCATATTGGCAAACTTGCAACAGGCAGGTTATGACGTTTCGGGTCACATGACCCTTTCTCAAATACTGTACTTGAGAGTATAAATGAAGAGATTGTTTTAAAGGAAGCAAGTGCCGTCCTACGTACTTTTTGTAATCTTTTCTACTGACATGATTCTTGTATATGAATATAACAAAATGAGATAATTCATCACGTTTTGTTAGGAAAAAGCAAGTTCACTATGTGAGAACAAATGTCAACGCCTGCTTTGGTAAGAATTATGGAACAAACTACAGCCACAAGTCGCATCTACAGCACCCAAGTCGAACCTACAGCCAAAGGCTAGACACCGCCACATAGCATCTACAGCACAAGTAGCATACAGCAACATGCATTACAGCCAAAAGTCCTATCTACAGGCACAAGTCGCATCTACAGCCCACAGTCGATATTACAGCCACAAGTAGCATCTACAGCCACAATTAGCATCTACAGCCACAAGTAGCATCTACAGCCACAATTAGCATCTAAGCACAGTAGCATACTACAGCCACAAGTAGCCATCTACAGCCAAAAGTCTATCCTACAGCCAATTTGGCGGCATATACAGCCACAAGTAGCATCTACAGCCACAATTAGCATCTACAGCCAAAAGTCCTATCTACAGGCACAAGTCGCATCTACAGCCACAAGTCGCATCTACAGCCACAAGTCGCATCTACAGCCACAAGTAGCATCTACAGCCATCAATCCTATCTACAGCACAAGTAGCATCTACAGCCACAAGTCGCATCTACAGCCACAGTAGCATCTACAGCCCAAGTCCTATCTCAGCCACAAGTAAGCATCTCCACACAAGTAGCATCTACAGCCACAAGTAGCATCTACAGCCACAAGTCGCATCTACAGCCACAAGTAGCATCAACAGCCACAAGTAGCATCTACAGCCACAAGTCGCATCTATAGCCACAAGTCGCATCTACAGCCACAAGTAGCATCTACAGCCACAAGTCACATCTACAGCCACAAGTCGCATCTACAGCCACAAGTCGCATCTACAGCCACAAGTAGCATCTACAGCCATAAGTAGCATAAATCCAAACCTATGGAGGAGATTGGGACAGGCCCACGAAGTAGCAGATAAAAATGAAAGGACATGTCCACCCCCAAAACTATAATTTGCCCCAGTTGAACTATAATTTTCTGACCCCACTGTGTAGTGTTCAAAAATCCTTACCTTACTCCTCAGCTCCTTATGTTTCTCCTGCTTTGCCTGTTCAAAGTTCCAAAAAGTGAAGAGTAGGAGCAATGTCTATGTGTCATTCAGTCCCTGCTACTTCCTTGTCCTCTTGGAGGACTCTGGCATGTACATCGGGGCTCCCCCCCCTTCCCTCCCACCCTGCAGATCCCTTCAGGCTGCTTCATCTTCTAGCACTAAAAACCCTTTTCTGTAGAGTAGGGCAACAACCCCAACCCTAACCGCCATGTTTATATGTTAAAAAAAGCCCAGAAATAGACTAAGCTTTGAAAATAAGCTTTGTTCCCTTGGTTCTCTGCATGTCCGGCAGCCACGTCTGTGATTGTCTGACTGTCAGCCAATCACAGGCGCAGTTGCCGGTCTGGCCCCTAATTCTACTTCCGGAAACGAAGCAGCAATAGAGCAGAGAGCCGAGAGAACAAAGGATGGTAAGTCAATTTCTGGGGCTTTTTTAAACAAATAAACAAAAAATATTTTAGGAGTGGACATACTCTTTAAAGTAGCATTAACAATAAAAGCCTGTAGCAATTCCAAGCTATTAGACAAAACAATTATAAGCAATTATGTAAAGAAGTTGTCCTTTAAATGTATAATAATATTTTATATCAATCTTTGGGAGAGCAAAGATCCCATTTACAATATATATTGGGTTAGACATTCTCACACAGGACACCTTGCCAGAATACTGCATTCCCATGATAATTATTTTATACACAGAGTGTGAATTAATGCTGGTTCCTGGACTGGGCAGATCAATGGGAAATGTTAAAAGGGATAGCCAGTTTTGATTTACATACTGTGTATCATATAGACATCTTGTCTATGGGAACAGGAAGGGAAAGCCATGTGTCCATATTTGGAAGATATGATTGATCGGGAGTACTGTGGGAGAAGTGAAGGGTAAATGGGATATAAACTGGGGCAGAATCCAGTAGGGGAAAGGAAGCTCTCTTTGGACTAGGGATGCTGTTTTGGACAAGGTGGGTGCTTTTGGACTAAGGATGTGTTTTTGGACTACTGAGAGACTAGTGACAGGGTGGAAGCCATGCCAGGAGGACGCCATGGACCTTATGGATACAGGCAAGGACAAGATCGAGACTCGTGTAAATATTTTACATTTTCTGAATGTATTACTTAAAATAAATGAAACAGAAATTTCCACAGACCTATACAGGAAACCGACAGATAGAAATAGTTTCCATAACCCCAAAATATTTAAGGGGAACTCAGAGGGCAATTCATGAGGTCCAAAAGGATAATCTTAGAAAAAGACCAATATGACAAAACAGCAAAAACCCTGTGTAACAGATTTATACAATGAGGGTATAATAAACAGTTGGTGCTGAAAGCAGAACAAGAAGTTCTATGTTGGCAAGGTAGGATCTCCTCAAATTGAAGGGTGGAGACCATGAAATCAATAGACTGACCTTTGAATCTAGATATGGTCAGCGTAGCATCACATAAAATGTATCCTAAAAAAGAATTGGCCTATTTTGATGCAGGACAACAAACATGGCTACTTATTCCAAGAACCAATTACGTTCTGCTATAAGAGGGGCAAAACCATCAACGATTGACCAAAAAAAACAGAAAAACCAGAAAACCATCAGACCTATCTAGAGGTAATGACAAAACGAAAAGTGCCACTAAAAAGAAAGGGACATTCCCATGTTTGAATTGCAATTGCTGTGGGTCTGTAATAAAAGGTCAAGATGTCTGCCACCCTACAAAAGGGCATAAAATCCTGATGAACAACAGCAACATATTTACTGAATGTTTCATTTCTCCTATCACAATTGAAGAATGTATCCAGTACCAATGAACGTAGATGGCTAAGTATTAAATATAGAGTTGGTACTTTGTTATAGATATGAAGTGTGTATCCTATACATATTTTCTATGGCAATAGGCTTGATACAGCAGTTTTGCATGTAAATGTTTTTAATGTATAGTATTTTGAGCACATTCGGGGAGATTCAATATCAGGAAGTCACACAACTAACCTTAGCCCGATCCCGCGATACAATATCTGACCTATTTCAAAGAAAGAGTATTACCTGGGATCTCTGAGAACACTAATGATGCTACAAAGAGATCAAATTAGGGCTAGGCCTTTTTGCCGCGTTTTGCGTTGGTTGCAATTTGCGATCCGCAATACATTTTAGTTACAATGTAACTAAATCCTAAAACCAATCACAGTGGGGCCAATCCTGAGGGATTGGCCCCACTGTCAGCGCTGGGATCCATTGCGATTTTCTAATGCATGCAATCACCATTTTTTGTCTGTTTCTGTCAAAATCACACTTATTATAAGTCTATGAAGCGCATGAAAAATACAGACACAAATGGACACAAATCAATAGGCCACGCGATACTTTAAGGTGCATTTTTACTCATAATCCCCTGGGAAATGCAAGCGCAAACGCACGTAAAAGAATCATGGTAATCAATAAACCTGTTGAGGGGACACGGAAACTAACCATTCTTCTAGAACCATCCGAGCGACACATTTTCCAATCCATGGATCTTTATGATTTTGTTGCATTGAAAACAATTTTTATTGGTGGGTATGTTGTCTTTAAAAGGGAATTTCAGTGCAAATAGCAGTATATTTCCATCCCAGTGACCTTAACCTTTCCATTCAGCATTTTGTCTGTGTATAAATAAACTCCTCTGAAACATATTAACTTCTTGTATGTAGGACCCCTAATAATGACCGTTATGATCTTGCCCTGAACTCAGTACCTGGGTTGATTCAGTTGCTCAGTAGAGATCTGAGCATGTCTGACCCATCTAACAGACAATCAGTAGAGTAGAGTACTGTTAGGAACAGTCCAAGGAAGTTTGCATTCTTGGAAGAACAGTTACAGAATCTAAAAGGTCAGATCGCTAATGACAAAGCAGAGAATAGCAACTGATTTTCCTTATCTAAGAATATATGTAGAAAAATTAGGTATGTAAAAAAACTAACAATTTAAAAATGAATGACATTTTCCACTGAACTTTCCCATTAACCAAGGATCAAAAATGGCTGCTTTCTGGTTGTCAAGTACTAAGAATCCAAGGTTTCAGAGTTCTATTAAAATCCAAATGAAGGAAATAAACTGTCTAGAGAAATCTTTTCAATTGAAGTCACTTAATGTGTAAAGAAAACCTTTCAATGCATATCTACCTGCTAAGTCCTTTACCTTAATCCATCAATGGCAAAGAAAACTAGAAAGGGAAAGTTTATGTAAAAACTTAGAATTTGTCTTGAAATGCTGCATTTCAAATGGGAATGTATGTGTCTGTGCTGCAGGTATTAAAACTTAATGATTTTGCCATGGCAATAAAAGAGGGCATCCTTTTATACTTTTAATTTAAAAAGGAATAATGCAAGAACAATATAAATTATTTATTATTAATATTGTGGATTTATATAGCGCCAACATCTTCTGTCAGTGCCACTTTTCTCCTTACCAGTGGGGATCATGCCCCAAATAATCCACAGAATACCATAAATTTGTGCTCCAATAAGATGATTATTTATTAGCAAAGGTAACTTCCAGAATCAATTATATTCTAGTAAGCCTCAGATCAGTTCTTCCTCTCTCAATTTAGGGCATGGGTTTATATAGGTAACTTTCAGGACATTACAACATTTCTGGGCCAGTTTACATTTGGTGCTGATACATGATTGGATTATATTTCAAGGCATAGCATACATTTCATTACATATTAATTATTGAATATTCGTCACATTACATTTCTCAATTTACTGTAAGTTACACATCATTTGGTATTTCTTAAATTATGGGATATTACCTCCAGACCCTCTACCCACCATATAAGGCAATATCAGTTTTTCCTATGTTTTTTCAGTAGCTGGCACGTATACTTGTGTGTTTCTGCTAGCGTTAAGTCTTATATCTAAGAAGAGGAACTACTTTACTGGTAGAGCTGGATAAAATAAACTGCATAGTTCACAGTGTAAAAGAGGAAGTTCTTGTAAAATTGTATCAAGCCTATAATTTCTTCCAGAGAGGCTCTCGGGAAATGTAGTTTAGATACTTAGTTACTCTTATTAGACCCAAAATGGTTCCGACAATTCCGTAGTGGGGGTTTGTGGGGGAAACTGGAGTGGGAGGAAACCCACACAAGCACGGGGAGAACACACAAACTCCTTGCATATGTGTCCAAGGGTGGAATCGAACTCAGGACCTCTACGCTGCAAGGTATCAGTGCTAACCACTGAGCCACCATGCTCAAATTTCACGCTTTGAAATTACAGGCCAAACACTATTCAACTTACCGTACTTCCTTTACTGCCTTGACTGATTATTTTGTGATTGATGTTCTGATGAATTCTGGATATTCTGGATATTTGATTGAATATCAAATTGATTGAATATTGTTCCAGTGTATGACCAGCGTAAATTCAGACAGATTAAAATGCATCTTTATTTACAACATGAACTAGAACGATTGCTAAATGAGCTGATCTGTTTGCACATTTTATAACATTTTAGTTCTGAAAGCTTGTTTTGATTTTCTTAGTTAGCCAATAAAGGTTTCACTTTTATACCACTTTTGTTATTTTTTTATTTCAAAGGGGCTACAATGTTAACATTTTGACTGGCTAACACGGTACATCACCTTTTCCTGCATCCACATTTTATATAAAAGCCATAAACATGATCGTTGATTTTTCTTATGTGTAACATTTAAGGAAACTCTTTAGTTATACAGTATGTGCAACACATCACAACTTGTCTGTCCAAGAATTTTACAAATCAATCAAGATTTGGTCCATTGATTCTTATACAGAAAGAAATGTCCCATTAGGCATTTCTGCCCAGTACAATCCCTGCATATTTCTTACTGACTTCCATACTTACGATGGAATTTCCCAATAAAAGCTTTTTACACAATTCTATCAAATCTGACAGACATTCGAGGACAGGTCTGATATGCAGTAGGACACATTATATCTCCATTTTTAACTCTACCATTTTCTTGAACCATTATAGACTAAGGCTAAATAAATTACTTCACATCTTGTTGATGTTAAATGCAAAATGTCACTTGAAGCAAATTTTGGCTGGAATCTAAGGAAGTTGGGATTTTCTACATCTTTGTATGTGGGCTGAATTCATAAATTGTTCATCTTTAAATCTTTCAAGCATTTTATTTAAGGTATTTCTGTGTTTATTATAGAGGACTGCCTTTAGGGGGGGTATTTTTTTCTACAGTGCTTGGTGCTAAGAGATGGGGCACATCTGGGTGGGGTTAAGCATGCCAGGAGCAAGGCTAATGTCACTAGCCAAGATTCTGGGTTCATTCGAAAATATTTACCACTGTGCAAAGGGCATCATTTTACTCTCCGTTCTTAGGCCTTTATCAAGCCAAAGTTATGAGAATAAAAACATACAGGGCTATGTACCGACAGCCATTATTGCAAAGTTACGTCTTAAAGTTCCGTTAATGTATTAACAGGGATTCAATAACACTTAACCTGTCTTTAAGATGTAATTTGTGATGCATGCGGTACTAATCTTAAGTTTGCGCATCAAGACTGCGCAAGTTATGTACTAAATGTTTAGATTATAAAGCGTGTTCTTAACGTGAGTTTTCGGAAAAAAAATTTTACGCCATCCAAAGGACGGTCTGTAAGGGGCAGTAAAGGGAAAAATGCCTTGTGATTCTAATTTAACACTGTTTAACAC
This sequence comes from Hymenochirus boettgeri, assembly GCA_019447015.1. Classification (NCBI taxonomy): domain Eukaryota; kingdom Metazoa; phylum Chordata; class Amphibia; order Anura; family Pipidae; genus Hymenochirus; species Hymenochirus boettgeri. Next base: position 365,227,206 of record CM033469.1, on the reverse strand, counting down.
AAAGCGTACTCATCTTAATGATTGTATGCACCAATATAAATTGCATCATTCCATAAGTGTGTGTTGTGAAATGTTAGCATGTTTCATGTAAAAACTACACACGTTCATATGTAGCAATGTTTTACAACAATTTCGGACAACCTGTTTGCATCTTCATACAGATATTTATTCCTTTCATTTAATGTAAATAAATAGTATTCCTACATCCTAGAGGCTTTAAATACTGTGATTGCCCAAGGTGATAGTCGGTTATGTGGGGACTAATATGAAATGTCTTGGATCCAGAAAACCACCCAGTAGTGATTTTACTACAAAACAATCACTAATATACTAAGATAGATATTCTCTTTGGGTAGACCCAAGGAATAATTTCATAGGGGTATTGTCATTTTGGATACATTTTGGTTTTAAAGATGCAAGCAGGATTATTCTTAAGCTTTGATCTTTGGTTCACGTTACTATGTTCCTACATTAGAATGTATCTTTAAGTGATAACTTATAACTCTATAATTCCTAGAGGCAGGGCTAGTATTCCTACCTCCAATTCTACTTTCATTTAAAAATAATTAGCTTTAGATTTTTTGTCACTGAATACTTGAAAAAAATGTTAATTGAGCTGCTTGTGAAGATTCTCATTCATCCAGGTCATGTCTGTATATCAGTTGTATTCAGTTAGATCAACTGGACTTAATGTTTAGTCCTTGAAGACGTTTCACTAGTCATCCGACTGGCTTTCTCAATTCAGAATGACTTGTACAAGAATCTGTTGGCAATTATGTACCCTGGAACGTCCCAATTAGCATATGACAGCCAGGTGTTAGGGACCTTCTGAATGCAAGGTGCGATTGCATTGTGGCTAAAGCTAGGTACACACCTAGCGATTTTTCCTCCTGACCGACCGTTCGATACTTTCGAACGGTCGGCCAGGAGGAAGGACTGTCGGTCGCGGCAAAAGCAGCCGCGTCCGATAGTCACCGAGACCGATCGTGCGGTCCATAGAAGACCGCACGATCGGACGAGGTTTTCCACCCTGTCCGATCGTCATTCGGACGAACGGTCGATCGGACATGGGCACATTCGGATTCGATAATTTCGGTCCGATCGACCGATACACTGAACTATCGGTCGATCGGACCGAAATATCTAATCGTGTGTACCCAGCTTAAGAGTTGTTATAGGAACTGCACAGGTAAGGTGTCAAAACAGCATTGTACATTAGTTAGTTGAGCTCACCGAAAGCTGTGGGTGGTCTGCATGCAGCGATCCCAATAAACAAGTTTCAGATAACCCGGCTTCATGGAGATTTGAGACCTGCCACCATTTTGAAGTAATGAAACATCATTACGTGATCATGTTACATAGACTACGTTATCTAAGGGATGGGGCAGATTTAGGGCCTGGCGGGGGCACTCCTGGGGGTGGTGTCTGAAAAGGGGGCATTTGGGGGCAGAGATTAAAGGTACATGTGAGGCACGGGAGTTTGGGGTGGTCTCAAAAGCACCCCCAAATCTGGGAGACTCCTGCGGGTCTTGGGAGGGTGGAATACCTGGATAGATAAATGATATATTCATAGATAAATGGATTATTATCCAACCGTAGTAAAGTTCCAGAGGATTGCAAAAAACAGATAGTGACGTTGGTCACTTTCTCTGGCCTTTTTTCAAACTATATAGCTTACAGCACGAGAAAGGTCTAAGAAAGTGAGTGAAACATCGCTATCTGTTTTTTGCACATGAAATAAAAGTATTTCCTGTTCCTTCACATGGCAGTGGGCACAAATGGGTTAACCCTGCTCGCCTTGTGGAGGGACAGGAAGTGTATTTTAGTGATGTCCCTCCCTCTCTGCCTCAGTCTTACCTGTCCTAAGCGTAGACGGTTAGGAAGTGTAGTTAGGAGGGTTAGTTAGGCTCTCTCTCTCTCGCCCCTTCTGTTCTGCCGCACTATGACCGCCTGGCTGTAGTGTCGGCCTGGCTGTAGTTCCTTCCATTAGCGGCCGCATTTAGAGTCGCGAGTACTATGTCATCGCGCGGGAGGTTGAAAATTGCCATGAATTGGGGAGCCGCTTGCTACTGCTTCTGTTGAATCAGCGGCTCCTCAGAGTTGTGCCCTACAGCAAATCTGCCTGTTTGTTTTGTAAGTACAGTCCTCTTGGGACAAGTTACTTGTATTCCATATGGAGTATGTTTCTTACACTGCACCTTTTGTTACAGTGCCTGTCATGACCAGGAAGCATTCAAGATCTGGATCCAAGGGGTGAGATATTGTGTGAGAGAGAGAGAGGGAAACATCAGTGGTAGTATATATTAGTTCTTACTATTTAAAAAAATAATCATCTTCACCTTCCATGAGGAAGAGGAATCCAGAAAACAATCCAAAAAAAAGAGTGCCTAAACTGCAACAATCCTCCAGAAAAAAAAACCAAGAAATTTTGTGAGGAGTGTGCTATGGATCTATTTGGGGGACCATCAGATCAGTCCACATATGTGTCAGAGATGATTCAATCATCGCTGGATCAGGCCATGGATTCTATGGTGTCAAGGGTAACTGACACCGTTTTAATTAAGATAGGGCCAGTTGCCCCAACTTCAGGTACAGAACGTGTATCCCACAGTGCTGCTAATTCAGTTCCATTATCGGAGGGAGAATGTGAAAATGAAGACAATTCAGCACCCAGTTCAGAATTCGACTTAAATTCAGTTGAAAAATAATTAAGGCCATTAGGAAGACCTTGGTGTTGGATAAACCTGATGACACAGATAAGACTGAAGATTTGATGTTTAATAAAAAAATTGGAAAACCAGCAGTGTTTCGTTTACATTCTAGAATGGCAAATATTATATCGGATGAGTGGAATAATCCAGAAAGAAAGTTCTAGTTCAGTCGTTTACCAAGATGTATCCATTAGCGGATGAGACTGTAACTCTTTGGGATTCACCACCTAATGTAGATGCGGCTTTTGCTAGAGTGGCAAGAAGAACTACGTTGGCTGTGGAAGACAGACACATTGAGAGATCCCATGGAACGCAGACAGGAAACAATTTTAAAAAGAGCGTATAAGGTGGCAGGTGCTGCATGCAGACCAGCTATAGTGGTGACAGGGTTGGCTAGGGCCCAAAGAATATGGCTTAAGGAGATTGAAGACATGCTTTATGATGGGATTCCTAGAGATGGTATTATTGATGCATTACAGAAGGTTAAACATTCCACACATTTTATGGCTAAAACTTCTTGGGATTCACTACAATTGGCAGCAAAAGGTATGGTCTTATCTGTATCAAGTAGAAGAGCTTTGTGGCTAAAGCAGTGGCAGGCGGATGCCCCATCGAAGCAAAGTCTGGCAGCTTTACCATATGAAGGTCAGTCACTCTTTGCCCCTAAGTTAGACAAACTAATTTCCAACAGCGGGGAAATCAGTTTTTTTGCCACAAACAAGCAGAAGACCAAGGTATTCAGGATCATTTTCGGAGAAATCTTCATTTAAAGATGTCAGACAATATAGACTAGGAAAACCGTAGTTTCAACGGCAATGGAGACAAGAACAGCCCTTTCGTCCATCTCATGGGCGAGGCAGGGGTAAACAATTATGAAGGTCAGCGAGCCCACCAGACAGTCGTAGGAGGAAGACTCAGTCTTTTCAGGTCTGTGTGGGCTCAATCAATAAAAGACAAATGGGTACTGAAGGTTATATGGGCAGGATACCAAATCGAATTCCTCTCTCCCCTCCGGACAAAATAGACCCAAAGCCGAGACTACCAAATTCATCTATAATGAAAACAGCCATAACACCTTGAAAGAGTTATTAAGCAAAAAAGTAATAGAATATGTGGCCAAAAATGAGAAGAATACAGGAGTCTGTATGCCAATTTAGACGGCATACTTGTAAAGGCTCCCGTAACACTAACAAAGAATGTCAGCAGAGTTCTGGCGACCTTGGCTTCTGAACAAGGAAAAATCTTAGTTGAACCCAGTCAGGTGATCAGGTGGGCCATGATTCATATCAGACCCTTACAGCAGAATTTTCTACAGCAGTGGAACAGGTCAGAGAAGTTCCAGAATATCCTGCTATACAAATCCACAATCAGATCTCAGAATTGGTGGATAGACAAAATAAATTCTCAGCCAATCCCGTTGACTGCTCCCACCTGGGTTCATGTCACCACGGATGCCAGCCAGGAGGGCTGGGGGGCTCAATATCTACACCATATGGTACAAGGGGCCTGGTCAAGGAAGGGGAGAAAATATTCATTGAACCACAGAGAACTTCAAGCGGTGTATCTGGCATTAATCTCCCTGCAAAATTATCTGCAAAAAAGATGGTATTGATTCATTCAGACAATCAGACAGTAGTAGCCTACATCAGTAAGAAAGGAGGAACTCGGAGCAGATTGCTATGGAAGGTAGAGGAAGAAGGCAGAGTACAATCTGTTGGGCATATCAGCCATCTATTTCCCAGGGGAGAGAAACATGTGGATGCCTTTTCAATTCCGTGGACCTTCAGCCTATCATACATCTTTCCGCCCTTTCCTCCAATTGCCAAAGTCCTGAGGAAAATCAGACGAGATCAAGCCAAAGTCATTGCCATTCTCCGTTGGTGGCCCAGGAGACCATGGTTTCCAGAAGCCCTGTCGTTATCAATATCCAAGCCGAGGAAACTGCCAATACAACACCTATTGACTCAGGCTACGGTGAAATCCCCAGAATAGAGAATTTAGCATTGACGGCCTGGCTGCTGAAAGGGAAACGCTAAAGAGAAAAGGGTTATCTGATTCTGTAATAAATACACTTCTTGCAGCTAGGAAAACCACTGCTTCTAGAGCATACTATACAGTATGGAATATCTACTGATTTTTCTACTATTACCATTATTAATATTGTGGAGTTTCTACAGTCGGGGCTAGAAAAAGGTCTAAGTCTTGCCACCTTAAAATCCCAAAGCTCTGCATTATCAGTATTAACTGAGAAACATCTGGCAGCTGATCCGTTAATTACAAGGTTCTTTCAGGCAGTAAAACATCTAAGACCGAAAAGAACAATTAAGCCAGCTCCTTGGGATCTTCAGTTGGTATTGCAGCAGCTGACAGAACCTCCATTTGAGCCATTGCAGACTATTCCTTTAAACATCTTAACCATCAAAACGACCTTCCTCCTGGCTTTGACTTCAGCCCATAGAGTGGGGGAAATATCCGCACTAAGAGCCTCAGAAAATGATGTTACCTTCTTTGAGGACAAAATTATTCCTAGATGGGATGATACGTTCTTACCTAAAGTGGTTTCTAACTTTCATGTAAACCAAGATATTATTTTACCATTTTTTTATCCAGCACCTCAGGATGAGCAGGAAGAAAGGTGGCACACCCTGGACATGGTAAGGTGTCTTCAGCTTTATCTGCAGAGAACATTCAGTATACGCAAAGAGGACTCTTTGCGCTTCTTCTTCCGCCCACTCTACGAAGGCAATTTCAACAACCTGGGCCTGCCAAGCTGGGGCTTGAGCAGAAGAAATTTGTAAAGCAGCAGCATGGTCGTCTTCCCAGACCTTTATAAAGCGCTATAATTTAGATGTATCTTCAGCAGCCCTGTTTGGTTTTGGTACAAAAGTGCAGGAAAATGAAAAAACAATACTGTTACTCGAATATCGCATATTCCCTCCCTTGTTTTATTGAATGCTTGGGTATGTCCCATTCGTGCCCACTGCCATGCAGTCCAGGAAAAGAAAATGATGGTAAGTGTGAAGAATTTTTTTTTTTCTTGTTTTTGTTTTTATGCACAAGTCCTGTGAGTGCTCTGGAATGTTTGGATGTTTATGAATTATATACAGCAGCACCAGGCAATCTAATCATCTGAAGGTACAGTAGAGTGCACACAAGTGGTCTAATGTATTTAGATAAATTGATAGATGATATATTTATAGACAGGTGGATCAATAAATTCCTTTTTTTTGTCTTAACACTGCACTTGCTCTGCTTGTTCCTTCTAATTAGATATTTTCATCGAACATCTAAGAGTAAGGATAAATGAATATCACACTCAATGTGTTTCATAGCAGAATGGAATGTAAATATTACCCCTTTGTTTTAACATGAAACACGAAGAATGTATTTGCAATATGCCAATGTATACACCCACTTTATTAAAGGGCATGTCCACACCTTAACTAAAATGTAACCCACTAATGGCCCCACTGTGTAGTGTTAAAAAAATCCTTACCTTACTTTTCAGCTCCTTATGGTTCTCCTGCAGTGAAGAAAACTGGTGTGTTCAGAATTCCAATTAGCGTGATACAGGTCTACCCCGATGCTCTGTTCCTAACATCCATATCAAAGTTGAGTAAATGAAATTTGGGGTACCCAAATGATAACGGCAATATCAAGGTATTGCAATCAAATCAACTTCTTTATTGTTGTGCCACACGACATGTTTCAGACTATACCATGTCCTTGATATTTTCAATGCTGTTTTGATGCCTTACCCTGGGCGTTCCTATAACACCTCTTAGCCACTATCCAATCACGCCCTTAACTCTTGGCTGTGATATGCTAATTGGGATTTTCCAGGGTACATAATTGCCACAGATTCTTGTACAGGTCATTCTGAATTGAGAAAGCCAGTCGGATGACTAGCGAAACGTCTTCAAGAACTAAACTTCAAGTCCAGTTGATCTAATTGAATACAGATGTATGTCAGGTTTGTAAGTATAAAATTTCACCAGAGTGGTGGATTTGTCCTTTAAAACATCCCCATTTCCCATACTAACCTAACATAAAATAACAGTACTAGGAATGGTACATGAAATATTGCAGTCAGCTCCTACATTTGTAAAATGTTATAGTAATACACAAGAATTTTGTGTTGCTTTATGGTGAAGACGAGAAAATAAAATGTTTTTAATCCTAAAAAAACGTTCCTTTCGTTGACTTTCCCTTATCAATTCTTGTTGCAGATTTTTGTAAACTATTAAAAAAAACATTTGTTGTGGCCGTAGTTTATATTCAGCCTGTTAGAAAATTTGTCTCATACTTATCTCCTAAAACCTGCTCTAAATAATAAAACACTAGGGACACTGTTTATATTAAAGGAAACAGAATCTTGAAATCCAGCATTTCTAGTATCTGGCATTGCAGCAGCTTTGCTTTAACTGGACTTAAATTTGGTTTGAAATTGTATGAACAGATGTTACGGAAGATAACAGGATATTTAGAAAGAGGGATTAAGGGCGCTATTCTGCTCAAACATTCCACAGCTTCTGTGCATAAACGCCCACAAACCGGCTTCTACACCTGGTGACCTAGATTGTTTTGGAATGTAGCAAGAAAACAATATCAGAAATGAGTGAGAAATTTAAAATAAATTTGCAAAATGTTTTATTTTAAATACTTTTACAGTAGCAGTAGAGATAAAAACATCCCCTGGGTTGATACCTTAACCTGCATTTTTTAACCCCACACCTAAAAGTACCTGGAAGGAGGACATTTTGACACAAATTTTATGTCCCATATATCCAACACTTCTCTAATTTTTACATCCGCCAAAAGAATGGGAATATGTCTACGGATAATATCGCAAATCTGTCCAAACTCTTGGCTATATTCTGTTATGAAAAACTCAGTGACTGTGGCAGCAGGGGCAGAGTAATGTCACAAATAACAGTGCTAGCTGGAAACACCACCATTTATACTGCTATAAGTTTTCATAGATGGCAGCTAGAAACATAAAAGGCACTTGTATGGAGACCACAGAGAGACTACCATATGGTAGTAATGCTACCTATATACAGACTAGAGATGGCCGAAACTCACCAGTTTCGTTCCATTTTCGGTTTCCCGGATCTTAGGAAAATCCCAAAGATCCGAAAATGGAATGGATTATTATCGAATGTTCAAGGTTATTTTCAAGGATTTTTGAAAATTTGCATTTGAAGCTATTTTCGAAAATCCTCAAACATATACTTGTGAAGGTTCTCATTCATCCAGGTCATGGTATATCTGTTATATTCAATTAGATCAACTGGACTTGAAGTTTAGTTCTTGAAGACGTTTCGCTAGTCATCCGACTGGCTTTCTCATTTCAGAATGACTTGTACAAGAATCTGTGGCACTTATGTACCCTGGAAAATCCCAATTAGCATATCACAGCCAGGTGTTAAGGGAGTGATTAGATAGTGGCTAAGAGGTGTTATAGGAACGCCCAGAGTAAGGTGTCAAAACAGCATTGTACATGGCAGACAGATGGTGTCGAACCCCCCCACCTGGAAGTAGAGGTTTACAGAAAACCAACACACACAGATCAGTATTTGATGTTTGACTCCCACCACCCTTTAGATCACAAGCTGGGGGTCATCAGAACCCTGCAACACAGAGCTGAGAACATCCCCACTAGCACAGAGGCGAAGGCCAAAGAAATGAAACATCTCAGAGGAGCCCTTAAAACTTGTGGATATCCAGACTGGGCCTTTGTTAAAAGAAGCAGAAGGAAAGAAAAGAACACGCATACCAACAGTGAAGGGGAAAAGCAAGACAGGAGAAAGAACATGGTCATCCCATATGTAGCAGGGGTCTCCGAGAAACTAAGAAGAGTTTTCAAAAAACACCGCATCCCTGTCTGCTTTAAACCGAGCAACACGCTGAGGCAGCAATTGGTACATCCGAAAGACCCAATACCGAAACACAAGAAAAGCGACATCATATATGCAGTTCAGTGCAGTGAAGAATGCTCTGATTTGTATGTGGGGGAGACCAAACAACAACTGCATCAACGTATGGCCCAGCACAGAAGAGCCAATTCCTCGGGTCAGGAGTCAGCCGTGTACCTGCATCTTAAGGATAAAGGACATACCTTTGAAGATTGTAATGTTAACATATTGGCGAAGGAACGTGACTGGTTCAAGAAGGTGTTAAGGAGGCCATTTATGTGAAAATAAAGAAACCAAGCCTAAATAGAGGTGGGGGGGTTCAACACCATCTGTCTGCCATGTACAATGCTGTTTTGACACCTTACTCTGGGCGTTCCTATAACACCTCTTAGCCCCTATCTAATCACACCCTTAACACCTGGCTGTGATATGCTAATTGGGATTTTCCAGGGTACATAAGTGCCACAGATTCTTGTACAAGTCATTCTGAATTGAGAAAGCCAGTTGGATGACTAGCGAAACGTCTTCAAGAACTAAACTTCAAGTCCGGTTGATCTAATTGAATATAACAGATACCTCAAACATATAGAAAATAGGTTCCGAAGTCCCGAAATCCGGACGATCCTTCCAGATACGGAGTCGGACCTGGATCCCATCTCTAATACAGACCCCTTGTTTGTGTATTGGGGCTCAATAACAGGTGGAGGGAACCAGGGAAGACATCCCTGATTTGTGTGGAAAAAGCACTGGAGCTCTAAATGATGCTGTTTCTGTATAACCTTGGGAGATACGCAAGGCTCATTACTTTCTTTAATTATAAGTGTCTCCACGTGACCCTCTTTCCAAAAAATAATACAATTACCCTGAAGCCTAATCTTAGCTTTCTAACAGAAAGTTTCTAACGCACTAATTTGCTGCTCAAACAAATAAAAGGCTACATTTTTACTTTTAGAACCACTGTTAAGGTTTTCAGAATTACACTGAAACTAGCAAAATACCCGCGCTTCGCAGCGGGGATGTATTGAAATAACGTTTTTAGTAAGAAAGCAATAATGTATCAAGATTGCTGTAATCACTCGGCACTTGATATATTAAAGAAAGACAATTCAATAAGCTTTACGATAATGCAACACTCATTAACTTTAATTTAATATTATATTTTTTATTCAACTATGAAATTTTGGTGAAAATAACCCCCACCATCCCTCCCCGTCCGCCCCTAATACCCCCCACTATTCCTCTCTGTCCACCCTCCAAACCCTTCCCCTTACACCTCAGCCAGCCCCCGCACATACCCTAAATTTTTGGTAAAAATTGGTCCAGCTGTTAGTGTGCAGGAGTTCAAAATTCTATTCCCCCCCATTCACCCCCACACTAAAAAAAATATTTTGTTAACCTTTTACTGGTAAAGGAGTATATGCATACCAAATTTGGTTGAAATCGGACCAACCAGTCTGTGCAATGTCAGATACTCACCGTTACAGGTGCAATGTCAGATACTCACCGTTACAGGTGGAATTTCGAAACGAAACCTGCTTAACTTTTGTAAGTAAGGTGCAATGAATGAGCCTGCCAAATTTAAGCCGTGTGCGTCCACGGCAAGTTGGAGAATTATTGATGAGTGAGGCAAGTTTGAGAATTAGTAATGAGTGAGTGAGTGAGTGAGTGAGGGCTTTGTCTTTTCGAAACGAAACCTGCTTAACTTTTGTAAGTAAGGTGCAATGAATGAGCCTGCCAAATTTAAGCCGTCTGCCTCCATGGCAAGTTGGAGAATTAGTGATGAGTTAGTGATGAGTGAGTGAGTGAGTGAGTGAGGGCTTTGCCTTTTCGAAACGAAACCTGCTAAACTTTTGTAAGTAAGGTGCAATGAATGAGCCTGCCAAATTTAAGCTGTCTGCCTCCACGGCAAGTTGGAGAATTAGTGATGAGTTAGTGATGAGTGAGTGAGTGAGTGAGTGAGTGAGGGCTTTGCCTTTTCGAAACAAAACCTGCTTAACTTTTGTAAGTAAGGTGCAATGAATGAGCCTGCCAAATTTAAGCCGTCTGCCTCCATGGCAAGTTGGAGAATTAGTGATGAGTTAGTGATGAGTGAGTGAGTGAGTGAGTGAGGGCTTTGCCTTTTCGAAACGAAACCTGCTATACTTTTGTAAGTAAGGTGCAATGAATGAGCCTGCCAAATTTAAGCCGTCTGCCTCCACGGCAAGTTGGAGAATTAGTGATGAGTGAGTGAGTGAGTGAGTGAGGGCTTTGCCTTTTATTAGTATAGATGACTGACCTGATGAAGAGGGTAGACCCCTCGAAAGCTTGTCAACGAAATAAACTGTTAGGGCTAAACAAAACCATAGCATTAAAAAGCGCTTACTATTGTTGGTAAATTGGTCTAGAAACACTAGGTGCGCTGCTGTCTGTTATGCATGTGATCACTATTTTTTTACAGATCACATGCATTTTTGCGGACGTTAAAGGGACACTATACTGAAAAATTACTTAATCTATTATTGAATACATGTAAGTAGCAGTAGCTGCATGCCTTCAATCCAGCACAAATTTTGTTTAGGAGCAGTATCCCCCCTCCCTCTTTTAACCACTCCCACTTCCATCAGACCTGACATTTTCCCACAAACCAACTGTCAAGCCTGCACACAGTACACAGCATTCCAACTGTCAAAACTCTGTCACCATTCCAGCTACAGTAAAACTACTCACAGAAGAATAGTTTTTGAGAGCAAGGAACTTGATTGACAGCTGAAATATAAGAAGTTTTAGATTGGATATCTAAAGAAATAGGGGGAGGATCAACAAAATAATGATACAGTGGTGGTTGGGAAGAATTATAGTTTCCAGTTATAGTCAATTTAAAATAACCTATTTTTCGGTATAGATGCCCTTTAATGTGTGCATGCTTTCTCAAGCAGTATCGTCTGCTCTAATGTAGCCTCACCCTTAGTATTGCCGTACTCTACATTTTATAATATATATATTGGACTAATACGGCATAACAATTAGCACATTAGCTGTGTAAAAGGGTGTAAGCTGTAAGTGTATGTACTTGTATTAAAGTGTTGCAGACGTTCCATTTAGCAATTATTAAAAGGGACACAGCATAGAAAGTGATGATGATGTTCACTGCAGGTATCTAGCATGCATAGTATAGATTGCACCCTGTAGTGTGACCACCTCATGATTGGACATTTATAAAGGTCAGCTTTATATAGCACAGGACGTGTGTTCAATATATGTTCATTTTAATACAGAATTCCTTATTTCGCCGCCTGTGAAACTGCCTATGCAACATAAATTTCCAAAAGAATAGACGTAATTTCTTCTATTTAACCTTCTCTGTGCTGCACAATATAGCAATAGTCTAACAGCAGCATTCTGAGTGCTACAGAGTGGTAACGCCACTTGCATTAATAATAAATATTAATAATTTAAGTTTGCTTTACTTATTTCTGATTAAAATCAATGTAAATTAAAACCTCCAATGGAAAAATGTTTAAAGGAATAGTTCACTTGAAAAGTGAAGTATTCCTTTAATGTATTGATTGAAGCCCGGGAGGTTAAGGAGCTATGCCTTACCTCCTGTTCTTCAATCAATTGACCAGAAGCCAGCGACAAAGGTAAGTATATTTACCTTACACACGATTCCCCTCTGCAGCAGTAAAAATTCCTGACCGCTTCCTTAACTATAGCACACATTATCGTGCATGCGCGCTATAGTTACTCTGAACCATAAAGCGGTCGGGACCTGTCACTGTTGCAGCAGAGGATCGTGTGTAATATAAATATCTTCTCTCTTCGTCCGTCGCTCCTGCTCAATTGATTAAAGAATGGAAGTTAAGGCATTGCTCCTTAACCATCCAGTTTTCAATCAGTACATTAAAGGGTAACTGTGGTCTCCAATTCTCCCAAACTAGTAAGAATAATATAAAAAGTCTTCCTTCAAAATAAAACCTAAATCACATCTCTAGATAAAATTTGTGAGAAGTTATTGCTGGAATAGTTCAGCAATGTAGACCAGCTTTTAGTCATGTGACCAGCCTGTCGGCATTAATAGGCTCCCCTTCTCAACTGTCAATTTTCCCCCCAGGTACTTCCTGATTTCCCCACCATTAAGTCTTTACTGAGCATGCTTCTCCCCTGGGGCAGAGGGGTGGGGCAGAGGTCAGGTGATGTCACTACTGAATGCAGGATGTTTGAACATTCACCTCAATATCATATCTCACAGGGTGAAGCCAGAGATGTGATTGTCGGCTCATTATAAAGAAAATACTGCAGGCTTTCATTTAACCCTCACTTGTTTAGAGACCACAGTTGCCCTTTAAAGGAATAGTTCACTTTTTGAGGGAACTATTCCTTTAACCTCTTAGTTGCATTTGATGAGCCCCAATCATTATTTTGGCCATTAGACTGATGGAAGTGGCATTTAAATATTAGCTGCAGAATAAAATGTGTATTGCAAAATAAATGTCTATCACTTACTCAGAATCCTACTAGTTACATAATAAACCTTTTAATATTTTCACTACTGCAGATGTCAGCCCAAAATATCTATTGGAATTACGTTAGCTTTTTTCCATGCGGACTAACCCACTCAAGAGAAATAAGAAAAAATAATGGCCTGGAAAAGCAGAGCTAAGCTTTTTAAAGACTTCTGGGTTTATTTTATTGGGTCATGTTACCGATGATCACTTTATGTCATTGTTTAAGTCCAGAGTGTGAGGATCAGGGTTGCCATACATTTCTATTTGTATGGGATTATCCCAACCACAGGGACAAATTTCCAAGTCCCGCAGTCAGGGCTAAAATTCCATCCTAGGAACGGCCATGGCCGACCCACCCCCAGAACTCCCCTAACTCTGCCCTCACTAACCCACTCTCTGTCCTGCTTCCTGCTCCATCCACTTTAGCTCAAGCGCAACCAAAAATATGGCAACCCTAAGGGCATCTTAATTTTATGGCTGCTGGCTAGGTGCTTTGTGTAAAGCTCGAATTTGGAACTTTATGCACATAATTTACATCTAGGTAGAAAACAAATTAAAGATGTAGGCTGAAAATATTAATCCAATGCTGTCAACAATATATCCATTGCAAAATGGGCACTACTCTGTTTCCTCTTCAGTTGCTTGCCTTGATTTTAGAGGACGGAATGCCATTGTGGAAGTCAAGCAAGATAACAAGAAGTACTTACTTTTCTATGGACTTACAGTTTATTACAGTTAACAAGCTTTTAAGGGACTTAAATGGCAAAATAATAATTTGTTTTACCAATCATGGTAACTACTCAAAGTAGGGTTGAAGGATACTTCCAGTGCTGTGTACTAGCCACCTCTGGTAAATCCAGTACAACCCCACTGGACAGTTTAATGACACTATTTGTGCATTTTTACTCATTGTGTACGTGCTGGAAAATTATTATTAGGGCTATCAATTAATACACCCTCTTTTGTGACATTTTCAATTGAAACCTCTTTTGTTCTAAACATGAATAATTGAATTAAAAAAAATAGGGGAGATTCAATATGGTTCAACAAAAAGAAAGTGTGATGCACAGTTAATAGGACAGTGTGTCAGGTTAGGGTAAATGGGGATAAGGATAAATATCAAAGATACACAAGAACAAAAGTATTCCCCTCTTGATAAATTACCCACACCAAATAGCAAATGGGGACTGACATGGGGACGAAACGCGTTAGGATCTGTATCTTGTGTGTGTTTTTAGCAAACAATATTAGGCAGGGTTCTGGTGGCTCTTTGATCCTTCTCATCACGGACCAGATGAAAGGGGTGTAATACAAACAGCTACACTTAGATCTTTGGTACTCACAATGCAAGTTTGCTACCTTTGAACCTATGCTTGCTAGTTTAGCTCAATGGGTTTGTGCACACAGGGACCCAGAACAGGGATCTCCCTTTGTTTATGCTAGAAGCTATTGGCAGTAATATAGGGCTTTTTGCCTGTAACTATTTACTAGACTGGTTGATATGATGGAGAGGTTTCTCCCATCTACATCTAATTCCTGGTGATTAAATAGTATCACCTGGCTCTTAAGGGGTGAGTTTCTCTTTCCACTCAGACTATTTTATTCTATTACTTCTGCTGCTCCCCTTTGTCTTGTTCCTCAAGCATCTAGCATATATACTGTTCAAGCACTCTGTCCCATTGTATTTTTAAACTAAGTGTGTTTTTTGTTAAGTTTTTTAAAGCATTTCCAATAAAATTTATAAGTTTTAATTACTTGTGTTTCTCATTACTTGACGTAATCTCATTAACGTCAGGTATTGTATCAGGTATTGTATCGCGGGATCGGGCTAAGGTAAGTAATGCAATTTGTATTAGTGAATCTCCCCGTAAATCCGGCCTATATAAGAAAAGTTCTTATTGTTTAAAATGGTGCTAATTTTGCCCCAACCAATCAGATGTTTTGTACCATTTGAAAGCTAAAATATGATTGGTTGGGGCAAAATTAGCACCATTTTTAACAATAAGAACTTTTAATACATAGGGCATATTTATAAACGATTGCTATTTTAGGAGATTGCAATGACAAATAGAACTATTTTCGCTTTATTTATAAAAACGCTAGTTTTTGCTTTCGCCTTTGCAGAAAAGTATCGCTGCGGCGATGTGTGGCCATAGTTTTCGCCTTATCCATTGCGTTAAGTGTGGGATCGCTGCGAAAAGAGAGATTGCTCTCTAGTGTAATTTCAGAGCTATTTTTGTTACTTTTTTATTTAAAGCTATTTATAAATAGGTTAGTTTTCGCCTTTTTGCCCCTTTTCTCCCTTTTTATTGCATTTTTTTTGCAGTTTTACCAGAATTTTCGCCAAACATCATTACTTACTAGAATGTTCCATTAACATGACTATTTCTTACACAGCACTATGGAATTTTCCCATATTAATGTAACTGGTTTGATAATTAGCTGCAGTTTGCTGAAAATAAGCAGTACTAAAAAATGTCCTATTAATAAAATAGAGAAAATTCGCCTTTTGAGTTTTACACTATTTATCATCCTATTAATAAAACAGAAAATTCGCCTTTTGAGTTTTATACTTTTTATATCTTTGGCTGAAAAAAACTCCATCAGGGTTATTCAATAAAAGTTCTTATCTTTAAAACAGTGCTAATTTTGCCCCAACCAATCAGAACTAATTTAACATTTGAAAGCCAACATCTGATTGGTTGGGGCAAAATTAGCACCATTTTAAAGGATAAGAACTTTTATTGAATAACCCTGCAAATGTGTTAGGCTATTTTTAAATAACAAAGATAGGTGTTCAGTGTGTATTAACCAATTTAATACTACTTTGAAAAGCCACCAGGGAGTGTTACCTATTTTCCATCATATGGGCTGAGCTTTTTCAGCATTGTTAGTGCTACTTTTCGCTAGATAATTTTTGCTTTTGATGAAAATTCGCCTTTTTAATAACTTTGATGAAAGGAAAAGTTGAAAGTTAAAAAAATTATGGTAAAAAAACAAAAATAATGCTTTATAAACATGATCAGATCCCCATTTGACTTATTGGTAAATACTTAAATTTTATTATAATAATTCTTTTAAATAAAGAAAATCGGAACCTTAAAAAAAAAAAGATCTTTAAAAAGCGAAAAATTAACCTTAAAAAATCAGAAATCTCAGATCGTATTACAGTAAATGCTGGAAAATAGTCTCACACCCCCTGGGTACTTATTAGTATTGAGAAACACTCCACAATGTACTGACACCCTCCATGGACCCATTGGCAGGCTAAATAACTGGCCACTTATGCATTTTCGCCACCTCAGACTTGGAAATGGAATGGCTAAAACTTACAGGGCATGTCCACTCTTTTTAACAACTTTCAGCCACTAATAGAATACCCTCCCCCAGCCCCAACCGCCATAAAAATAATTTAAGAAAGTGACCAGATGTTTACTTACCTTCCCTCTCTCCTCCGACGCCCGGCCCGGCCTTCTGCTTGCAAGACACTGCAAGCAGGGGGCAGGACCGGCAGCCGCGTCCGTGATTGGCTGAGAGGCAGCCAATCACGGACGCGGCTGCTGGCTTCTCAGAATGCCGGTGGAGAGAGGGAAGGTAAGTAGAATTCTGGTGACTTTCTTAAAATTATGTTTTTGCGGTTGGGGCTGGGGGAACCTATTCTATTACATGGGCAAGGGGTTTTATGCTAGGGGGAGGGATAGCAAAATGGGAGGGAGAGGGAGGCGGAGGGAGAAGGGCTGCAGTACGCATGCCAAACTTCTCCCGGAAGCCTGGTAGGAGGCAGAGTCCTATATGGACTCTGCTATCCTCCTGGTGGGCAGTTTTTGGGACTTTGGGGGGGGACTACAGGAGAACCTTATGGAGCTGGGATGTGAGGTAAGGATTTTACTACACTACATGGTGGGGCCAGTAGTTATAATTGTTACCGTATATACTCGAGTATAAGTCGAGGTTTTCAGGCTGTAAAAACAGCCTGAAAACTGAACCTCGACTTATACTCGGGTCAGTAACTAACTTGTAAGAAGAATCCGGCCTCCGCATCCCCTGATCGTCGCATCCACTGATGTCACTACTTGGCGCCTTTTTCACTTGTGTCCTGTAGTCATTCCTTGTGGATAAGCTAATTGGTGGCGATGTCATCCTCAGGAGTGGTAAATCTAATGCTAGATAAAAGCATCACTAAGCCTAAAAATTTTTTTAAGTGTATTAATAGTAAGAAGATGAGGACTGAGAATGTGGCACCATTAATTAATGGGGATAAATTAGTTACGGTGGATGGCGATAAAGCAAATGTCTTCAATATTTTTATTTTTTTTTAAATATTTTTTTTTCCTCTGTATACACTATAGAAGATCCAAGTACAGATATCATAGAGTATAGTAGCAATAAAGGTATAAAAGATTCAAGTGCACTTTGGTTAACCGAGGATATGGTACAGAAAGAACTAAATAAGGTTAATATTAATAAATCTCCGGGACCGGATAAAATACATCCTTGGGTACTTAGGGAGCTAAGTTCAGTTTTATCTAGGCCATTGTTTCTTATTTTTGCGATTCCCACATGTCCGTATGTGTGCCTCTTGGAAAAAGGCTGATGTTATTCCAATATTCAAAAAGTATAGTCGTTCGCAGCCGGGTAATTACAGGCCTGTTTAGTTTAACTAGTGGTGGGGAAGATACTGGAAAGTTTAATAAGGGAACAGTTCTAGAGTATGTTTCAAGGACTGACATTATAAGTAGTAACCAGCATGGATTTAGGAGGAATAGATCTTGCCAAACTAACTTGCTTGGCTTTTATGAGGAAGTAAGTAGAAATTTAGACTCTGGCATAGCAGTAAATGTAGTTTACTTGGATTTTGCAAAGGCTTTTGATACAGTCCCCCATAGGCGACTAATGTATAAGCTAAGGTCTGTTGGTCTGTGGAGTCACATTTGTACATGGATAGAAAATTGGTTAATGAATAGGATGCAGAGAGCAGTTGTTAATGGGGCTTCATCATTATGGACTAAAGTGCTAAGTGGGGTGCCACAGGGTTCTGTGTTGTGGCCGCTTTTATTTAATCTATTTATTAATGATTTGGAAGTGGGTATTGTCAGCAAGGTTTCTGTGTTTGCTGACCACACAAAACTTTGTCAACGATTAAAAACTTCAGAGGATGTGCAATCTTTGCAGGGGGATCTAGATAGCTAAGTGGCAGATGAGATTCAATGTTGAGAAATGTAAGGTGATGTATTTTGGACTTAAAGGGCATGTCCACCCCAAAATTTAACTTTTGATATGTGGTAGGGCATGCTCCCCCAGCCCCAACCGCATTAATATAATTGTTAGAAAGTCCCCCGATTCTTACTTACCTGCCCTCTCTCCTCTGCTGCAGTGTTCAGGCCCTCTGCTTGCATGGAATTGAAAGCAGGGGGCGGGACCGGCAGCCGCATCCGTGATTGGCTGAGAGGCAGGGAGGGCTGCACTGAGCATGCCTCAACCTTGATGAGGTTGAGGAAGTCTCAGGCACAGCATGAGTCACACACTGCTCCTACACAGCAGTTTCCTGGACTTTGGAGGGGCACAGCAGGGGAACTATTTTGAGCAGGAATGTAAGGTAAGGATTGTTTTAAACTACTTGATGTGGCCAGTAAGGGGTTAAATTTTAGTTTTGGGGGTGGACATGCCCTTTAAAAATCCTTGTGCTGCTTATACTATAAATGGCTCTGTGTTAAGTGAATCCCTGTTGGAAAGGGATCTTGGAGTTTTGGAGGATAACAAACCTAAAGGTAGCAAGCAGTGCCAGGCTGCAACAGACAGAACCAGCATTGTATTGTCTTGTATAAAGAGAGGTTTGGATTCAAGGGAGGAAAAAAATATTTGGAATATGCAGTGCAATTTTGGAATCCTGTGTACAAAAAGAACATCTTTGAAATGGAAAGGGTTCAGAAAAGGGCAGCTAAATTAATGAGGGGATTGGGGAGCTTGAATATGAAGAGAGACTGGAAAAGTTGCAATTATGTATGCTGGAGAAAGGGCTCTTATGTGGGGATATGATTATGTTACTGTGTATAGATATATTAACGGGCCATACAATAATCTGGGGCATTGTTTACCAATAGTGCATGCCAGAAGATGGGTTTCTGCAAACAAGGAATGTTGCAAGTTACTGGAATTGATACAAAAAAAAGAGTTGATCCAGGGAAATTTCCGATTGACACTTGGAGTCAGTGTGGGAATTGTTAGATGGGTTAGACTAGATGGACGTATGTCTTTATTCAATTTTAAATACTATACTATACTCTACTCTCTTTTCCGGGTATGCACTAAACTGTTTTGTTCTGACTGGTAAGTATTGACAGGATGTCCAAATTAATAGCATTTGTGTGTGTCTGTGCTCAGTTTCAAGTGAGAGATGGATACTTTTCTTAAATTAAAAAATATTGGAAATTACTAGTGTTAATACATATAGTTCTTGTTGATCCTGGGATCCTTTTACCATTGAAGCTTAACAAATTTGTGCAAAGGCTGTATTAGATAGAATATGATGCAGACAACAACCACATAAGTTTAAGAAGCTTACACTAAGAACTTATTGTATATTGGCTCCTCTAATTCAGTCACCTCACACTTTATTAGGCTTGAAATGTCTTTATGTGGCAAAAGGACAGTTTTTAATCCCCTCCCCTGGTAGCTATGACATCATTGTAAATCTATTGCAGAGTAAATCTATTAGAGTTAAGAGTGGCAATATCCAACACCATAAAAGCATTTTTATCTGTTAACAGAGTGCTCCCTTAGATCATTGATCCTGACTGTGGACAATTAACCCATTTGTTAAGAACTTGCTGCTTTCCCTATTCCTTTGAAGAAGAAAAATCATTTGCAGGAAAGGGCCTGATGTCTTTATGAATATTTAAAGCCAATTGACAAGAGAATTTCAAAGCAGAATCAATTGCCACAGTAATGAATCTTTTTGAATAAGGGGATTGGCTCAATTGTGTTTGTCATCACAAGTAGACATAAGGCACTTTTTTTAGACAGTTTTATTTTTATGCTTGTGAACAATGTGGATAGAAGGAATGGGATGCATACATTGTATTCAGTTAAAATCAGACTTTATTCCAAAAGTCTCTAAAAAGCATGTACCAAACACCGACATGATCAATATGACAGGGGTTGTGCCTGACACGTTTCGTACTTAATCAATTATTTTTACGATTGCCCTACTGAAAAATGAATTACATTTCAAATAAACAAAGGTTTGCTCTCTCGTCTGATTCAAAAACCACAGCTTTAGCATTATCTACGACTCTCCATTTAGTACCCGAATGTACCAGTTTTAGATAATAGTAATATAGTTTTCAGTAATGTTTATAGGACAATTATGGTCCTCCCACCGCTCTGCAAGGATCGTCTCTTCCTATTGGTCAGCCCTGCCATAGTCTGGGACTAAGACAGGGGAAACCTCAAAGCAGTTTCATGAAGCTGACTTTGCAGGGCTTGATTTAAGCAATAAGGTAAAACCCAGGGGTTAGGACCTCACAGTTTAAGTCCTCTTCCTGGGTACTATTAATTGGTGGAGGGTTGTAATGGTGACAACTCTGCTCTAAACCATTATTTACGTGTTTCTTTCTTTTACTCGTTATTCCTTCCCAGGATGAACATCCTGAACATCCTGAAGACGGTAGAAATGTTCCAGTCGAAACGCGTAGATGTAAATATTGCTGAATAAAAAAGTTTTTTTGATTAGAAGAAAAAGACCCGCGAGTGCTCTATTATCGACAGACTGTTCTATACATTTTTAAATAGTAGCACCAGGGCATGTAGCAGTGCTGGCGTGAGTGCGGGACACCTGGAATTTAAGTATATATATATATATATATATATATATATATATATATATATACATACATTACCATTGTAAAACACATTTGCATGCAGGTGAGGAGAAGCTGAAAATTATGCTTTAATACGTTGTCTACTGTTCCTTCAGTGAAAAGTGAAATAGTGAACATTTAAATGAATCACACGTTCAATAGCTATGGCTAATGGTTTGTTCTGGTTGTACAGGGTGTGAAAAGCCTAGACAAAGTTAATAAAAATGAGTTGTAAAGAATTAAGTGCTTTTCTGGGCTGTCAAAAATGGAGAAAATATGTTGCAGATTCTGACAGCTTCATTAAGGATCAATCATGGGAATTTGAACAAGTAAGTACAGTATATTATGGCTTTACTCTGTAGCAGTGTGTATCCGGTTTATAAAACGCAGAATAATTACAGAAGTGCACGTTTTTTAATTGACATATATGTATACATTATGGAAATCGCTGCAGAATTGCTAATGTAATTAGCACTTCTCACTAGAATTGGCAAACATGTCATGCTAAAGAAAATGTTCAGATCTTTAAAGGTGTGCCAGGGCCAGTGGTATGCCTTGAGAGAGATAGAGGTGTCCCTTTAAATATTTGCCAACCCATTTCACAAAAAAACAACAGAATTTAAAAATAATAATATCGTAATGTTGTTTTACTATATGCTATGTTGATTATAGTAAACTTTTATTAAAATGTATTGTATAGGGCCGATTTACCCAGAGGCACTGTGCATTTCGCTACCGGTTAGCATGACTTTAAAGGGCAATTGTGGTCTCAAAACAAGTTTTTTTTTTTTGCTTTTTTTTTTTTTAACAATTTTATTTATTAACACAGACCGAGACAATATATGCAAACAATAAAAGGTAATCGTGATAGGAAGAACTCCCATCATATTTCCCCATCCCTGTAAGGAACATTCCAAGGAAGTGCTGCATCCTGGGAAGAAGAAGGACCTTTAGAACCTGAAATGTCAACTCACTGTCAACAGCAGGGAACAGCAAAGGGTATGAAATCAACTGATTTTTCAAAATGGAAGGTAATATGTAGAATAACTAGGTAATCATAATACAAACTTAAGTATTTTAAAAATAATTACATTTTCCATGGAACTTTCCCTTAAAAAGCATACTGAAAAAAAGCATTCTAACTGCTTTTTGTGGCTAATTTACTCAGAGCCGCTATTGCTCTGGGTAAAAGTCTTGATCGTGATTCAATATCGCGCTTGAAAATGTGGGTTAATCCCGAAAAGGGATTTACTCATAGCGGGATTTTAATGCCAGCTATTAGCTAAGTTAAAGGGTAACTGTGGTCTCAAATTCTTCCAAACTAGTAAGAATAGTATAAAAAGCCTGGGTTAGTTGGATATTCAGTGTTTGAAATTCAGATATTAAACATTATCTGAGTTGAAGGTACTGAAACAGTGAGGAGTTTGAGAGGGCCAGGCGTTTCTGCGACTCTGCAAAGGAGACAAGTGTATCATCATGAATTATCTGGTGGAAGTATTGGATTCCTTTGTTTTCCCAAAAATTCGATGCACTAAATGTTACTAGAGCTTGGTATCTAATGTTAGGACATATAGGGTGTTCTCCCAATACTCCCCAGATATCTAAATGTTTGGATGTTTCCTGCCATACTTTATGCATTTGTTTATGCAATGCTGTGCCAAGGGGGGGGGGGGTGTATCCTGTGGTTCTGGTGCGTGTGCACGGAACTCACAAGCATTACTGTTTGAGGCTCAAGCAGCAGAAAGCAGAGAAATCTCAGAGGGGCGGAGCTTAACATTCAGCAAACCAGTAACAAGATGTCAGCAACTTTCAAGGCACAAAGCTAGGCTCTGGAGGGACATAGGTAAAAAAAATATGGCAACGGTATCAATTAATTTACCTGTATTATAGAGATGGGCAAAACTGCTAAAATCCGTCCCATCTGCAGATTCGCGTATTTTCATAGAAATTTGAAAAAGTGAATGTGAGAAAAAAATCTGCACAGATCCGCCGAACTTTCGAAAACTTTAGCATTTTCAAGGAATTTTCTAAAATTTTGTAAACAAATGATACAGTAACTTGCTGTAAATGGCTCTGGGGCCTCGGAAATGATATGGGTAAAAGACAATCAGATTCTTTCTGAAATAATTTGATTGTATCCAATCAAAATTGGTTACAATCAGATTCTTTGAGAAAGAATCTGACTGGTATGCTTTCTGGAAGAATCTGATTGGCCATCATTAACTAGAGATGACCACAATCTTTCAAAAATAAAGTCAGACTCAGCAGTATCTCCTGGTGCCCATAAACTGTTACTGTTACCACTGACGTGGAGCTCCGCTATTGTAGGGGGTAGGTGAACGCTCCCCTTAGTCTATTTTCTGTATAGGTTATGAAGCGGTAAAGTCAAGGAACATCGATTCGAACATTTGATAATTATCGATAATTCAGTAATCATTAAAAGTTCGGAAGTTCAAAATCCGATTAAGTCGGGTCCGTTCAAACTGTTAAAGCTTGGGTTCAAGTTCAATTCCAGCCCATCTCTAGTTATGAACTTCCAACTGTGCTTGTTCAGAAATCTAACCCCCCCTTAAAAATCCTGCACTTGCCCCTGGATTTGATGCATTCCCAATGGGCACCAGGCACGTACAGCACCAGAAGTACACTATAATGGAGAGGCTACAGCACCGTCTGGCATCCAGACCACTTTCTTGGTCCTCCAGAGACAGCGGTGTGACTTTAAGAGGCAGAGGCCTCATTTACGAGATTTACGATCCCCATAGAATATCAATTGCGGTAGTTTACTACCGCATGGTATTCTACTACCGAAACGTTTGTTAATTAATGAATGTTCGGCTTAGAGATCGTACATAATCAATAAAGCACGGTATCGCTAAATTGCGATACTGCACGTTTTTAAATTGGGCCCCTATACCTCTAAAAGGTCTTACACACAGGGTTATTCAATAAACTTCTTATACTTTAAAATGGTGCTAATTTTGCCCCAACCAATCAGATCTTATTTAACATTTGAAAGCTAACATCTGATTGGTTAGGGCAAAATTAGCACCATTTTAAACAATAAGAACTTTTATATATTTTAAAGGGTCCATTAAAACCTATACGCGAGCATCGAATCCGCAAGTAAAATGTCCATGGTATCTAGGCACGAACGCGAGCATCGAATCCGAATTACCTGTCTTGATATTTTGCAATGTAAACCCATAAAGTGTTTGTTAATTTAAATATCATTTATTGCATTTATGGCCTATGTATTAAATAAACTTTTATACCTTCATAGGTCTACTTTTACAGCTTCCTCTCTTTGCCATTTAGAAGAATTTGCTTTGTTTTGCCTGATAAACATGCAATGAACGACTCCTTGAGAAAATCAGTAACTAACATTTCAATTTTCCTAGTTATATAAATATGCCAAGGACAGAAGTATAAACATTACATTTATTTATTATGCAACTTTGAGCAGCCCTCCCTTACATATCAGTTGGTTTTGCTGTTGCAGAAGCTGTCAGTCACAGCAACCAGGAATATCATGAGTAATAAGCATTTTCAGCGCTGTATATTAGCAGTAAAATATAATAGATATGCTAATATTATAAAAAGAAAAAAGAGTTGCAAGTTGTCATTTCCTTTTTGGTACATACAGCAATGCTTGGATTCAGGGCTTCGATATCCCTTTAATGCATCTTAAATGCCTATAATCTAATTATATTAATTACAGGAATTCTTTTTATAAACTTCACTTTCTGTGCCATCGAACACTTTCACATATATAGAGATACCTTTGGCTTGCTAGCCTGATTACTATCTAGTCTTTGTCTTGTATCTCTAATTAAATTCAAAATCTAAACTTTAATAAGGACGTGGAGATTATCTGAATAAGTTGTATTGAAATTATTATCTTTATAGGATTTAATTATAAAATGGTATCTGGAAGGCAGCAACATTGCTCTGATTCTTTGCTATTTTGAAAAGCCTTAAATACTTTTATTTTTTTGAAGATACATTTTTTTAACAATTTTTACAGGACAATTATAATTTATCATATAATCTGACTAGTAGAGATGGACTAGAACCCGAGTTCGAGCCGAACTATTCGAATTCGAACAAATTCTGACTTCTCGAACTATCCCGGACCCGGATTTTCGGACTTTCGATAAATATCGAATGTTCGACAGTGAGTAAAATGCCTATTATACCTATACGCAAGCATCGAATTCGCGAGTAAAGTGTCCATTAAAACCTATACACGAGCATCGAATCCGCAAGTAAAATGTCCATGGTATCTAGGTGCAAGCATCGAATCCGCAAGTAAAATGTCCATGGTATCTAGGTGCGAGCAACGAATCCGCGAGTAAAGTGTCCTATACGCGAGCATCGAATCCGCAAGTAAAATGTCCATGGTATCTAGGCGCGAACATCGAATCCGTGAGTAAAGTGTCCATTAAAGCCTATACGCGAGCATCGAATCCGCGGGTAAAATGTCCATGATACCTAGGCACGAACAACGAATCCGCAAGTAAAGTGTCCTATACGCGAGCATCGAATCCGCGAGTAAAATGTCCATGATACCTAGGCACGAACAACGGATCCGCAAGTAAGTGTCCTATAAGTGAGCATCGAATCCGCGAGTAAAATGTCCATGATACCTAGGCACGAACAACGAATCTGCAAGTAAAGTGTCTATACGCGAGCATCGAATCCGCGAGTAAAATGTCCATGATATCTAGGCACGAACAATGAATCTGCAAGTAAAGTGTCCTATACGCGAGCATGAACCGCGAGTAAAATGTCCATGATACCTAGGCACGAACAACGAATCCGCAAGTAAAGTGTCCTATACGTGAGCATCGAATCGCGAGTAAAATGTCCATGATACCTAGGCACGAACAACGAATCTGCAAGTAAAGTGTCCTATACGGAGCATCGAATCCGCGAGAAAATGATGATATCTAGGCGAACAACGAATCTGCAAGTAAAGTGTCCTATACGCGAGCATCGAATCCGCGAGTAAAATGTCCATGATACCTAGGCACGAACAACGAATCCGCAAGTAAAGTGTCCTTACGCGGGCATCGAATCCGCGAGTAAAATGTCCGATACCTAGGCCGAAACGAATCCGCAAGTAAAGTGTCCTATACGCGGAATCGAATCCGCGAGTAAAATGTCCATGATACCTAGGCACGAACAACGAATCTGCAAGTAAAGTGTCCTATACGCGAGCATCGAATCCGCGAGTAAAATGTCCATGATATCTAGGCACGAACAATGAATCTGCAAGTAAAGTGTCCTATACGCGAGCATCGAATCCGCGAGTAAAATGTCCATGATACCTAGGCACGAACAACGAATCCGCAAGTAAAGTGTCCTATACGTGAGCATCGAATCCGCGAGTAAAATGTCCATGATACCTAGGCACGAACAACGAATCTGCAAGTAAAGTGTCCTATACGCGAGCATCGAATCCGCGAGTAAAATGTCCATGATATCTAGGCACGAACAACGAATCTGCAAGTAAAGTGTCCTATACGCGAGCATCGAATCCGCGAGTAAAATGTCCATGATACCTAGGCACGAACAACGAATCCGCAAGTAAAGTGTCCTATACGCGAGCATCGAATCCGCGAGTAAAATGTCCATGATACCTAGGCACGAACAACGAATCTGCAAGTAAAGTGTCCTATACGTGAGCATCGAACCCGCGAGTAAAATGTCCATGATATCTAGGCGCGAACTTCGAATCTGCGAGTAAAGTGTCCATTAAAGCCTATACGCGAGCATCGAATCTGCGAGTAAAATGTCCATGATACCTAGACACGAACAACGAATCCGCAAGTAAAGTGTCCTATACGCGAGCATCGAATCCACGAGTAAAATGTCCATGGTATCTAAGCGCGAACATCGAATCCGTGAGTAAAGTGTCCATTAAAGCCTATACGCGAGCATCGAATCCGCGAGTAAAATGTACATGATACCTAGACACGAACAACGAATCCGCAAGTAAAGTGTCCTATACACGAGCATCGGATCCGCGAGTAAAATGTCCATGATATCTAGGCGCGAACATCGAATCTGCGAGTAAAGTGTCCATTAAAGCCTATACGCAAGCATCGAATCCGCAAGTAAAATGTCCATGGTATCTAGGCGCGAACGCGAGCATCGAATCCACAAATGAAGTGTCCATTAAAGCCTATACGCGAGCATTGAATCCACGAGTAAAATGTACATGGTACCTAGGCACGAACGAGCTCGAAAATAGCGCGAGTGAGAGTAAAATTGATTTTTCGAATGTCCTGGATATTCGAACATGTTCCCCAGACCATTTCCCAGGTCCCACAGCCATTTACATTAAGTTACCATTGATATTTTATTTGTATTTCATTAGAACTTTTCGAACTATTTGACTCCCATTGACTTTAATGGGTCGGTTTTCAAACTTTCGAACTTTCAATATAGTTTGAAAGTTCGAAAACGGACCGAACTTTCGAAAGTTCGGCCATCTCTACTGACTATATGTAGTATATGGCATCTGGATGTAGAAACAATACAAGACTGGATAAAGAAACTTGTGGGAAAGATATGTTCATGCGCATATTTAAAAAGCAATTAATATCCTTTTATGGAATATTGTGGCTCTTGGTACATCACCCCCATTTGGGCACCTGACCCTTGTAAATTGGCCATAATCAATTTGTGTGTGGTGTCTGGGACATTGGAGCAACAGAATCAGTGTGTTTTCTCTATTGGCCATGGTAGAAATGTTTTAAGTGTTATTATTGGTCCCTGAGTGCCCTATAATATTGTCTATGGCCTTTTGTACTTTTACTGCAGCCAGCCTAATGGTGGCCATACATATGTTAGATCTTACTTACCCGACCGAGCGTTCTCGTGACATTCGATCGATCCTGCCGGAACCGCCTCTCCCGTTCATCTATGCAACCGACATGCGATCGCAAAATCCCATTCATTTTGCGATCGCATGTTGGTCGCATAGAAGAATGGGAGAGGCGGTTCCGGCAGGATCGATCGAATGTCGCAGCAGCGCTCGGTCGGGTAAGTAAAATCAAACATATGTATGGCCACCTTAAGAGAGGGTTACATTATTTCCGTGTTTTTAGAGACATTTGTTTCTTTAAGGAGAAACCAATCAATCATAGAATCTGGATCCCACACAGATACTTAGGAGATCTCTAACTGATAGAATCTTGCAAACTTCTTTCAGCCATAAATGGTATACAGCTATAACAGTATGGCAGGTATAACGTATACTAAGATTTCTGTCTTCTCTGTAAAACCAGATGCTGAAATACAAAACTGAACAGTCTATCTGTGCGGTGTTCAATAGATTATCTCCATTAAGATTAGAATGTATATAGTAAAGCATTAAACAATAAATTCTGAGATGCAATGAATTACATTATATCTATTTACTCACAGTCCAGATACATCTTTTTACTCATTGTCACCTTGTGTTTCTAAGTTTCTAGAGACCTCATACTGCTTATCCTAGCTCTTTCAGCTCCTGCTGAAAAGTGTGTTATTTGCTGACAAGTTTGTTAATCACATAGCCCTACCAGAAAGGGGGAACTCTTTTGTAGCTAAACAAATAGTCATTGTAGCAGTTTTGTTTCACTCGAACAATGATTTTTTTTCCATTTCATACTTTTAGATGCACTGGACCAGTGGCAAACTAAACTGCCATTGCTGTGGAGCCTTTAACTTTGTCAGTGGTTCAAAATACAACTGTGGCCGGATTGCATTATTATACCTTTGCCAAAGCAAGACTGACTATGAACCATCTAGCTCAGTATGATTTCAAAACCCATTTACAAAAGATTTTCCAAACTGCAATGAACATTTTCTTATAGAAAAGAAAGTTAAATCAAAATGATTTGATGGATCTTTTGAAAACCAGAGCTTAACCATGGACAGAAATAACGATGCAAGTGGAAGATTAGTTGAGGCTCTCGCTCTGGAAGTGCAATCATCTAAGTCCCTTAAAACCAATATAGTTTTTACACCTTGCAGATTGCCATCTGTGGATTGCAGTGATGGTCTTAAAAAATCCCACAGTTTGGAATTTGATCTTAGACATACGCTGGAGAACATATCTGCTATTTTCGAAAACCATCACAAAACTGACAGTGACCAGGCTGAACTATTTGTGTACCCTAATAGCGTTCTTGTTTCAAACTCACCAAGCAGCTCCCGTGATCATGTTCAAGCACCAACTCCATCTTATGACCCTACCCCAGACTCAAGGGTTACAGAGGATCCTTTACAAAGCCCCACAGTTCCCTCTCACGTTTTACCCTCTTTAATTTCCAGGTTGAAAAAGAGAGAAATAAATAAGTTAAAAAGCTTAAGAAGAAAGCAGAGGAAAAGAGAAAAATGGCTTCAGCAACAGGTGAGTGTTTTTTTTAAACTAGTAATACTATTATATTTCAATTGTAATGTTTTATAAGTGAGTTAACAGGTGTCATAATCTGTTTGTACATTTGTCAGTGAGTAATCATTTTAATGCTATATAATATGATGACGGCCCAGAAAGAGTAGAATGAACTATAGCATTCCACTGCAGTCAGGCAATGTTATGTACACAGGGTAATACATTGTATCCAGTAGAGCAAATAGGATGAGGGATCTAATTGTTTTTTTTTTTTTCGGGACACCTCATTGTTTATACACTATAAAGGTTGTTTTTAGGTTCTGCTGTTCCCTAGTTGCCATATTACCCCCTGTAAACACCCTTACAGTGTTTACAGTTCCTTTTAACAGCACAAATTTTGCTTCCAGAGTTGATTGTAGCCAAAAATTGTTGATGAACCACAAGTGGTGCTTCTGTTAGTAATGTCCAACCCATTGCCTGCTGTAAAATACTGGATTTATAAAATATTTAAGCATCGTTTTTCCTAAAGCAGAACTATTTGTATGGAACCAATGTAACATCTAGACACACTGATTCTGTGATCTGAATTTCAATTCTATTGTTCTAAACACTGGGTCAGGCAGTGACGGAATTCTTTCCAGTCATGTGATCCATTGCTGACATACGTTTTGGTCAAAGTGCAAGCTGTTTAAAAAGGCCTGTCCTGGTTACCAGCCTGCACTAGAAGCAGAATGTGTGACCAGTAAGGGTGAGGGGAATTAACACCTATAACAATGGATCAGAGAAGTGGAAGAGGCACAGAGTCAGGTCGACTGAGATAAGTAACCTACCGTGGTTTGTTTGATTACATGTATTCCTTCTTTTTTACCATAGTTTGTGCATTGATCACATCTTTTCTTTGACATTACTGGACATTGTATTATGTAATTTCTGTAGGAATTGCCACAGCTGAAACTGCATTATATATATTAACATTTCTCCTCATAAGATTCACTGTTATCACTCAATTCCTAGTAAGAATTTTATTGAATTAAAGGTGATTTTATCTTAAACCCTCAATAAATCTTAGTTGTAGCTAAATCAAACATAGTCCGGAGATTGTTTGCGCAGGAAATTGTGCTGAGAAAATACCTTGATGTTTCACCTTTTTGATTGTTCTGCCAATCGATCCAAACCACTACCATTTGTGCTCTCTGCCTTCCATAATTAACATGCTTTTTATTGCTCTCTTATATCTGTGTCTGCATGCTTCATTGTAAAATATGATTATTTCTGTATAAATATATCACAAACATCCTACAGTATACAGGGCCTCTAGTGAGTTCCCCTGACACTCAAAACTACTGGGCATGCCCAGTGCAAACATTACAATAATTTGCATATCATTTGAGACACGTTCTCTCATGAGATTCCTACCTGGCTGTGATTCAGTGCCTCTGCTTTTAAAGGGAGGATGGTAGACATGCTAACCCACTTCTGGACTGCCAGTTTCTTCTCCTGAATCTTGGAATCGTATAAATCTAAAACTAGTGGACGGATTTGAAAAGAGGAGGCATGTTGGAGAATGTGGGAAATGATACTTCTCAGGTATAATGTTTCTAGAAGTTTGAATTGGCAGTATAGATTCCCCATTCAAGTTACCTGGCCATTCATTCCCCTGGGCATCTGCAATTGAAATGTGTAAATGTAAACAAATAATGGTATTCATACTTGTTTATTTTTCTTTAGACTTTGTCTAAATACTAAATACTCACTGACCAATTCTACTTGTCACCATTTTGTGCCAACTTAGCTCAGGACATAGACTTATTTAGCCCAGTTTAAATATTTCCATTTTCAGTATTCAGAGACATGCACATTTTTAAGTATCTTTCAATGGATTTATTAAAGTGCATTTCCACCCCCAAACAATAATTTAACCTTACACTAATTTACACCTCCCCCCCAAAAAAACCAAAAAAACTTGACCTTGCTAGGTTTAAAATGCTCTCCATAGCTCCTAACTATACTTACCAGGACTCGTTCCCTTGCCTCTTTACAGCACTAGTGATTGGCAGAGACACAAGACATTTTAAAGGGTTTAAGGGCACGTTCACACTGCAATGCAAACACAAGTATTGGAAAACGCATGCGATTTCGATTTAAAATGCGGAACGCAAATCGCAATCGCAATGCACTCAAAAAAATGCGCGTTTTCGGTGCATTGCCGCATTTTCAATGATCTGAAAAAAACACAAGCGCAAATGCACAAAAACCGCAGCAGTGTGTCCTAGCCCTAAATGTTATTCTCAAACCTTTTCAGATTGTGCACACCTGGCAATACAATTCACGACCCACTTAAATCCTTAATAATACAAGTATATTTTATTTTAATTCAGTAGCAAGAAGACTTTATTTATTTTGGTCAGTAATAACTTAAGGCAAATAAATTAGTAGTTTCTGGGCTATAAAGCAGGATAAAGAGTTGTCTAATTGGCTCCTAATGTCAAAAATGCCCACCCCTGTAGTAGTTACAATAGCAAAGGGGCGTTTTATGGACATATGAAGTCAATGACCAGAAACTACTCTGCACACCGGATACAGCAGAGGACCACTCTACAGTGACTTGTACATTGCAGTTTAATAAATGAAACCTATTGTCTGCTGTTTTGCAGAATCTAAAATTACTAGGATCTTCCTGCCTCCCAACAACTAATTGTACTGGCATGTTTGATTAATGACTAATTGAGAAAAGATAATGCCTGTTTATCTTTCCATTAAGTGTTGTTCAAGTTAAATGCTGAATCTGCCTACACCTTAGTTCTGTTAAGCAACAGATTAGCAGAACATTGATTCAATTTTAAATTACCTGCAGATGATTAATTGTTTATTTTAACATTACAGTCATTTAAAATGCTAAATTGCTTTCTTGTGTCTGACATACTGTAAAATGATTTTAAAAATATATCAATATTACTGTAAAATGTATAAGAATATGATGTATATGTGAACCTTGTTATGTCCAGCCATAAAAGTTTATGATTAGGTTTTTCATTTGCGGACATAGTTTTTTCAATTTAATTTTAGAATTTTTGGGGGGAAAAAATTCTGTCTAAGTTTTGCATTTTTTATTTTGAACTATTTTTAAAGGGACAGTTCAGTGGAAATTATTTGTTAAATTGTTAGTTTGTGTAGTGCCTTCTTAGTTATTCTACATATTCTCTCCCATTTTGAAAAATCAGTTGATTTCATACCCTTTGCTATTCCCTGCCGTTGACATTAGTGAGCTGACATTTCAGGTTCTAACGGTCCTTCTTTTTCCCAGGATGCACCACATCCTTGGAATGTTCCTAACAGTTATTTCTACTGATTGGCTGTTGGATGGGTCAAAGATCCTCAGATCTCTACTGAGCAACTGGATCAACCCAGGCTCTGGGTGAAGGGCAAGACCATAACGGTCTCTACTAGGGGTCCTGCAAACAGGAAGTCAGTATTTTGGTTGCATTTATTTATACACAGACAAAATGCGGAATTGGCAGATTAAAGTCATTAGGATGAAAAACCCGGCAGTGTGGCCTAGCCCTTAGTCCTTAAAAAAGGTTAATAATACTCTACCTCCCATTCTGGTATAATGAGCAAATAGTGAGCCCCTGCCAAAGATGCTGCTCATCAGCTGTTTGTCACAACCCCCCCCCCCCCCCACTCCAGTCTGTCTACCCGCTTCTCAGTTGTCAAAAAATGTACTCCAACTAACAGAAAAGTTGAATAATACAGAACAGAGAAGGAAGGGCAGTGAACATAAATACAGCAAACACTAATATACATCTTAATATTTATATGGTAAACTGCCACCACATTCCCAGACAGCAAAATGACCTGTAAATTATATCTAAGGGATTATACACAACACTAACTTCTGAAAGATCCTGTAAGGAAAGGATTATTCACCTCTATTTACACAGATCTATATATCTATACAACACTTCCTATACGGTAGCGTCATTTCGACAGCAAGGTTTGTTATGGGATATACTCAGAATAGGACAATTAGCCTTTAAATGATTTTATATCATTTAGTAAAAGTACAAAAGAGTGCATAAAAAAGAGAACAGACAATGCTATAGTAAATAAACATTACAAGTAGCACACAGTTAAGAGTAAATTGCCTTTTATACCCACCCACCCCGCTTTTATCTGTATGTTGTCCCTTCCATTTAGAATATAAACTCTTTGGGCAGGGATCTCATTCCTACCAATTTATCCATAATTTATATATATAATATATACCATCTATTTTGCAGTTTAAATCCCTTTGAGTGCTTGTTTCTGGATTTGATTGTGGATGTGTATGGAGTAGCATACACAAGTGTGGTCAGCTTGACTGTTGTTCTTTATATATATATATTAAATCCATAATATAAATTATGGATAAATTGGTGTGTGTGTGTGTGTGTTCTTAATCTATGTATGAAACTGTATTTCATTTTTATTTATCTGTATAAATGTTTGCATATTATATAATTTACGGCGCTGCATACCCATGTGGGTAAAAATGGGATAGAGAAGAGAATACTTAGAGAGTAAATGGCATCTGTCCATGAGCAAAATCCATGAAAACTTGTTAAATCAAGATGAAAAACGTCCAATATGATAGTCCAGGCTGGTAGCCAATATATGGTCCGCCCAATTCGCTTTGACATATCCTTTTAGATGGTAAAATGGCAAACTCTTGATTTCTGCCTGAAACCCTATTTTCTGCATTATCCTGAAAATGTGAGCAGCTTGGTCCCTGCGAGGTGAAACCTGCGTTTTGGAGGGAAACTTTTAAGCTCTATTTTCCCTCTAGTCTATACTACATGCACCATACATCTCACATACAAAATATTAACAGTTCTGAGATCCACTAATTTGATACATATTATGTATATCATGTTTGGTAAAGATACCAAACATGATATATAGTTCGTATGACCAAGTAGTAAGTTTCCCCTGTGATACCAACCTATAACATATATCATTATTTCAATCTTCAAAGGTATGTCCTTTTTCCTTAAAGGGCAACTATAGTGAAAAAAAAACTTTGTCTGTATACAATGTATAGGTCACTTAGTATAAGCTGCCTTACGTTCATGTTTCTGTGTGGCTTCGTTTCTTCACACTGGCAGAAGTTTGTACCAAGCTGTGTAGTCCCCCTCCCCTCTCTGTCTACTCCCCCTCAAGCAGTGACGGGCTGTATACAGAGTCCGAGCATTGTCAGTAGAAAGGACTTTAAATGAAGTGCTGACATCCTGTTGACCCCTCCCTTCCAGAGCTAGACTGCAGGCAAAGTGTGCAATATGCTGAAGGGAGGGGCAGAGGGGGAGAGAGGAGGACAAGTGGTGCTGAGATTCTTTACAAGTAAGTTACTGAACTCTGCCTGTTCTCTAACTTTGCTAATTGTTATTTACTTTTTACCTAAAGTTCATATCTCTCCCCCTGCTTAGCTGAGATCATAATCACTGAAGAGAGAGTCAGTGTAACAGCAGCTTGTAGTGAGACCTTCACAAACACAGTGACACTGCTTGTTGTCCTGTTACATTTCAGTTGCTTTAGTCTATATATTTCATAGATTGCACTGTGTGTCTTGTTTGGTATATAGTCTGTATTACTGTATTATATATACTGTATTAGTGTTCCATTTGAGTCACTGGTTTTGTATGTATATAAGATTTTTTTTGGGGGGAGGGGCTGTATTATAGTGTGTTATGCTCATATTGCTGGGTTAATGGTTTATTGATTGTGTTTAGCACTACAGCATTTGACTATATGTTGCACATGGTACATATAGTGTGGGTGAGAGAGTGTGTGACAGTACTGCAGGGGAGCTTTGGATTGTGTGGGTGTGTGCCTTTGAGTGACAGATGAGGTGTAGCAGCTCCTACAAATCACAGCATATTCAAAGGCTTATATCTCGGGGACTATGTAGAATTTAAAGAAACTAAAGGTACCCTGGTGGATGGGATGACTTATAGGATACATTAGAAGAAATTAAAAAAAAACAATTTTCTCACTATAATTGCCCTTTAAGATGCAGGTATACGGCTGAGTCCTGACCCGAGGAATTGGCTCTTCTGTGCTGGGCCATACATTGATGCAGTTGCTGTTTGGTCTCCCCCACATACAAATAGAGCATTCTTCACTGCACTGCACTGCATATATGATGTTGCTTTTCTTGTGTTTTGGTACTCGGTCTTTTGGATGTACCAATTGCTGCCTCAGTGTGTTGTTTGGTTTAAAGCAGACAGGGATACGGTGTTTTTTTAAAAATTCTTCTTAAATATTTGGAGCCCCCTGCTACATATGGGATGACCATGTTCTTTCTTCTGTCTTGCTTTCCCCCTTCACTGTTAGTATTCGTGTTCTTTTCTTTCCCTCTACCCCTTTTGACAAAGGCCCAGTCTGGATATCCACAAGTTTTAAGGGCTCCTCTGAGATGTTTTATTTCTTTAGCCTTCACCTCTGTGCTAGTGGGGATGTTCTCTGCTCTGTATTGCAGGGTTCTGATGACACCCAGAAAGCAACCTTGATGTGGTGGGTGACTGGGCTTAAAATAATTTTGCCAACTTATTGATCTAATTGCTTTTATTTATCCAGGGTTTAGCAGACTGTTTGTAGTAGCAACCTTATGGAGGTAGCCAATATGCAATTAGAATTGTTTGTGCACTACAATTCTGTTTTTTGTATGTATATGGATGTAAAACAGCCCAATTTTCTATATATTGTGTGTTACATTGAAGGTTTGACCAAGCCTTCTGGGAAATTGTACTCCACCCAGAGTTAGGTCATGTGCTCGTTTGAGCAAAGTACTTTAAACTAGAGAGTTGGCTTCAAGCATCCAGGCCACACAGGAGAAGCTGTCAGCTCATGTATCCAAAAAGGCAAGTACCAGTAGGTTAGGACCCAGTTAAAGAAAGCAACCTTGACGTGGTGACTGGGCTTAAAATAATTTGGCCAACTTATTGAACTAATTGCTTTTATTTATCCAGGGTTTAGCAGGCTGTTTGTAGTAGCAACCTTATGGAGGTAGCCAATATAACACCTTGCATCAGAAGATCCCTAACACCTGCCAATTCAACTCTAATTAGGACTTTCCAGGATATTTATTGCCAACAGATTCTTGTACAAGTCATTCTGAATTGAGAAAGCCAGTCGGATGACTAGAAAAACGTCTTCAAGAACTAAACTTTAAGTCCAGTTGATCTAACTGAATACAACAGATATACCATGACCTGGATGAATAGGAACCATCACAAGCATCTGTAGAGGTCTGTACATTTTACAGAGACTTTAACACCTATTGCCTGATCCAGATACCCTGCTGAGTACTATACCCTAAAAGAGTACTATACAGTCAGAAGTTTTGTTAACCCTTTGAGTACCTTTGGGTTGGAATATGTGGGAGCTGCCATATTGATTTACACTGCTATTGGTGTGGGATAAATTGAAAATGAATGATGCTATTATAGATATTACCTATGGGAGTTTAAATGACACTCACATTCTTGACACTGTTGACAGTTTCACCGTTCTTTTTCCCAGTGCTCCCCTCCCTCTCTGTTCATACGTGACTCCATAAGATAAAGGGGGGAGAGTCACAGCAGCTGACTGGGGAATAGAGTTTGACTACCAGCATCTTTGACAGCTCAAAGCTTGCATATTTTTGCATGTATATGAAAAATAATGACATTTTTTAAAATAAATTATTATTGATGCCCTTTAAATCCCAATATCGTCTTTTCAGCATGTTATTCAGTGCAGCAATTCAGAGACAATACGTTTGTTTAATGAAGCTTAGATGCAGCTTGTATGATATTTTTAA
Organism: Hymenochirus boettgeri; assembly: GCA_019447015.1. NCBI lineage: Eukaryota > Metazoa > Chordata > Amphibia > Anura > Pipidae > Hymenochirus > Hymenochirus boettgeri. The sequence goes on along the minus strand of CM033469.1, from coordinate 365,190,011 downwards.
GTTGTTCGTGTTCAATCTTAAGTGATGGTTCTGCCCCCTCCTGGTTAAAAATTGTATTGCATTTATTTTATTTTTTTCTGCAATCAAGAAAAATCAAGAATTCTGTATTTTAAGCTTATTTATTTTTTTACTTTTTATCAAGTACATTTTTAACAAAAACAATCGCACCAACTATAATGATTTTTATTTGCTTGTACAGGGACCTTTAAAGTTCTAGGGTCCAAGAATGAAAAGGCCATTAATAGGCCATGAGAAAGGGCACAGACATTTATACATTTTATAGTGTTTTCAGGATGAACCAAACCAAAGATTTTTATTTAAACTTAAAAATAAACAAATGTCTGCAGTTATATTTAAAGGGAATAATTACGTTTTTTATATCTAATGAGTTAAAAAAAAATTCTGATGTAGCACAGAATTTATAATCATCATATGTTGCAATGGAAGGCTAAAAAATGCTGTAGTCATTTATCTTTTTAACAAGTAATGTACTAATGTGTAATCAGGGGAAATAGATATTTTCTGCTAAATGCTCAGTAGACATCCTTTATGGGGTGAGCACCAAGTTAAATATTGACTAGGTTTAATCAATGCATATTAACATGGAATGACCTATAAAGCAGAGCAGCAAGTGTTGTGTGCAGTGTATTGAATTACAAAACTTCTTAACGCATGTTAAAAAAAAATCAGGACTGCAAGTGAAGTACCGTAAGTCATATCCCCAGTACGCCACAGCCGTGACTGATGGCCATTACCAGGAAGTAGCAGGGAGCCAAGCCGGTGAAACAGGGATTTGTAAGGTGAATATCTAATGCTAAATATAAGTATGGTGTAAATGGGGTTCTGAGTAAGAACAATACCAAACATATATACTGTGTATAATACAGTATATAGATGTATAATGTATAATAGTTTTTCTGTCCTGGAGACACCCCTAAACTGATATCGTGAATGACTTGCCACTCATTTGAAACACGGGTAGTGAAGAATTACAGTAAAAACTGGGTTATTCAATAAAAGTAATTTTAGTTTAAAATGGTGCTAATTTTGCCCCAACCAATCAGATGTTAGCTTTCAAATGAGATCTGATTGGTTGGGGCAAAATTAACACCATTTTAAACGATAAGAACTTTTTTTGAATAACCCTGAAAGTGTATCACAGTGTATCACTTTTTTTATGTATGTAATTCACTTTTGTTTGTTTTTTGTCATTCACAAACATGATCATAAGATCGTCTATGGGACAATGAGAAATGTGCTTTTTCCAAGTTGAATTCCACATGGGAGAACCACGTCCTTGAGCAGGAAGAATGGCTTTTGTAAGCCATTTTATTGCCAAAACCATACGCTGTACATTCAGTGGCACTCAGAGCCTTTTATTATGAGACTGTACAGTGTACGATCTATGGCATGGAAAAGGTTAAAGAACAAACTTAAATATAAATGACTTAATAACCCTAACCATATAAATGACATTGTTGTTTTTTTCATAAAAATTGGTACAACGTCTTGGCCAGATCTGCCTTATTTGTCTTAATATACCAGACATCACCGTCACATCACCAACAATGATTTGGCATAATTATAGAAGCTTTACTGACCAGATATAAAGTGATGCCATCTCAACATTACATTTTAGCCGTGCCTGTCAGAATATCTTAAAAAGCTAGCAAATTCCAAAAAGAGAGATCGATAGGCAAAATGCCTTTCAAAATAAGTGATGTGTTCTGTTTGACATTTCTCTCTGCTTTCTGGAGTCTGAATTTGATTGAGGTGTGTTTGCTTTTCCTCACCCCTGTAATGTGCCTGGAAAAAAACTGCAAAGTTTGCTTACCGTGTTTAGAATTTTATCTCATGTTCCCAATTTATTTTTTATTTTATTGATTTAATGTATAAGCATCATCAGTACAGCTATAGACACACAAAATAAGATAATATTCAGAGAATAAAGTGTCTGGGGCACGCTGACAGAAAATATTTCATTATTTTATTTCTTCCATGTTTAAATACTTTACCAAGTATCTTTATCGGGAAGTAAAGAAAACATCTAAGTATCCTTATAACCTTTGCTCTACATCATTTAGCCAAAATATGTAGGGGGATGGAGATCTTGCATGTATTTTAGTGTTTGTTCTCTTAGCACAATACATGGCCTTCAACTGGCTGAATTATCAGAGTTCAAAGCTGCAAAGTAATTCAACTATTAAAAGGCATGATATAGCCCTCAAACCCCAATATTTACCTTTCTCTCTGGAACTCCGGAATCCAGATATCTTACCTTGAACTCCTCAAGTCTCTCACCGCTCTCTGCCACCTTCTTTACAGCTTCAAGAGTTTGCGCCAGCGTAAAGCAGGTGAGCCATGCAGCCATCGCTAGTCATTGGCCATGCATGCGCGTACATTGTAAGGGAATGTCGGGGCCAGTTAGAGAAGCCAGAGCTGGAACGCTATCGCATGTAAGTTCTCTGTGTTCCCTGCCTGCTCCTGCCTGTTTAATTAATTACCTCCCATTCTTCAATTAAAATACCAGTTTCTCTTAGTGCAATGATTAAAGGACAACTCCACCCTCATAAGATCATCTTTTAGAAAGAATGGCCTCTTTAAATATGTTGATATATCATAGTTTGTCCTATGAATTAATTACTGTATGCCTGCTATGCTTCTGGATGCCTCATGGACACTGAGCAATTTAGAAACCTGTACTGAGCCTGTACTGAGCCTGGGCATGCTCAGAAGAGGCAGACAGGGGATAAACATTCAGTCATTGGCTGTGATGTCAACTGTCAAATCCATAACTGACAGTTACTAACTGGAAGAACCAGGAATCAGAAAAAGGGAAACAGGACATTGTGCAGGATTTCAGGTTAGACTTATATATTTCAGATTTCAAACTATTACCGTTTAGGGTTTTGTGGGGTGATTTACCTGTATGTAAGTTTTCATTTTGGGGCTGGACTTGCCATTTACCACCTTTTAGTAGTAAAAAATGTACCATTTTCTCATCAATTAAATGGAAGTATTTCATTTACCAGATTCTTTCAGAGCTATGATTTGAATAAAATCGGTTTGGTGAATGTGGGCATGGTACTTTTCTGTGCTGTGCAGTGCAATTCCCCAGGGAATATCGAATAGTATCGAAGCATAGAACACATAGCAAATAACGCACACCAACACATTGCAAAACTGCTGCATACGTTGCTGTGGGTGAAAGTGTGACCTAGTACATAGTGTAAAGTATCATATCACCATATCAAATAGAAGCCATGCACAGCGGCTGACAGAGGTGTAAAGAAAGAAAATCAAAGGTGAACAATTCCCGCACAGACAAACAATTAAGAAAAAACATTAAATAAAGTTCGCAAGGTGCTGTTAATTTTCTGTTTTAAAGATGTTTTATTGTACATTGGTTCTGTATATGCTTTGAGCTACTCTAGCCTTAATTCTAAATGTTCTTACGTTACATTATGTTGATATTAGTGATTGATGTAGCCCGCTGCATTAATTAGTGATCTTACTTGAGTGCATTGATTTTTTTTTTTCAGTTCATGATGCTTGCTATCGGAGATTGCTAATTCAACAATGTGTTTCTAACAGCTACTTCCTACTCAATCCTTATTTCTACTGAGTTGTAAGAATGTATAATAACTAGTTTTCAAATTACTGTGTGACTGCCTGTCGATTGCCTTTAAAGCCAACTTTAAATTGGCTCCCCAGCAGGGACTGTACACTACAATCTTATTATGTGCAGAAATCATGAGTTACTGCTTTCAACTTGTGATCCATTTATTGATCATTGATATATATTTATCTGTATTTTGCAGAATGCCAAAGCCAGTGAGAGTACAGATGAGGAAAGTGAGCACATTAAGGAAAAAGAAAGCTACATATGTGCAGTTTGCTTAGATGTTTATTTTAATCCTTACACTTGCTATCCATGTCGCCACGTATTCTGCGAACCATGTTTGAGGACAATTGCCAAAGACAATCCTGCAAAGACTTTATGTCCACTGTGTAGAGCAGCAATTGCACATGTCTATTTCCAGTCAGGTAATGTTCTTCTTGTATTGATCAATTGGTTAAAGGAGAAGAAGAGTTAAAATTGAAACATGTAAAACATAATCGGCGCTGCCTTTTATTTTGCAAATTTTACATTTTAAAAGAAACACAGTTTCACCATTCTCACTGTAAAGAAACCTTTCCTAACCTGAAGATGAAACTTCTTTTCTTCCAATCTTAAAGGATGTCCATGTGTCCTCTGATATGTCCTATTAGTGAACAATGCACCAGAGAGTTCATTGTATGGCCCATTAATATATTTGTATAAAGTGATCATATCCCCACGCAAACATCGCTTCTCTAATGTAAACAGCCCTAACTTGTCTAATCTGCCTGTATAGTCAAGCCTCTCCATTCCCTTTATTATTTTAGTTGCCCTTCTCTGAACTGCTTTCATTTCCAAGATGTCCCTTTTGTATATGGGATTCCAAAACTGCACTGCATGTTCCAAATGAGGCCTTACCAGTGCCTTGTAAAGAGGGGGAATAATATTTTTCTCCCTTAAATCTATTCCCCTCTTTATACAAGACAATATTTTGCTAGCTCTAGCCGTTGCTACCTGGCATTGTTTGCTACAGCTAAGTCTATTATCTACCAGAACCCCAAATATTTTTCCATTAGAGATTCACTTAACACAGAGTTATTCATGGTGTAGGTGGCACCAGGATTGTTAAACCTAAATGGAAAATACGCTTTTTACATAAAGGCCCCCGTACATAGAAGATCTCATCACCTCTGACCGACCCTGGTGCGACGGCAGTAGTTTGTTGGCATTGAGGTTGCCCATGCACATTGCCAGTATTTGGCAAATCCCGAAAAATCTGACAGTATTTTTCAAAGCGTTCTTATTTCAAGTTTAAATATGTTTAAATACTGTTGACATCCTAGAAACATCCTAGTTCTCCTGCACTGCTTGTCCAAAGTCCGGAAAAGGAGTAGCAGGTGTCTTCCTGATCCCTCCACAGCTGCCCTTCACCTAGCGTAAAACGTGTTTCATATAATGTAGGGCATCCCTGCCCACCCCCAACCGCTATGTTAGATTGCTAAAAAAATAATTAGAACTTTATTGACAGCCCTTTGCTCCCGCGGCTCTCTGCATTGCCGGCAGCCACATCTTTGATTGGCTGCCTCTTAGCCAATCAAAGACATGGCTGCAGGTCCGACCCCTGTTTGCAAGAGCGCCACAGGAGCTGTAAGTATAGTTCTGGCTCTTTTTTTAGCAATCTAACATAGCAGTTGGGGGCGGGCATAGCAGTTGGGAGTTATGCCTTACATAATAGGAAAAAACTATTTAGAGAGTGGATACCCTTTAAACGATGATTTGGAGTTCATGGGTTTTGATAGATATTTACATATTTTCTTTTACAGATCTGAACAAGTCTACTCTTGCATTTTTCCCAAATGAATATTTGAAAAGGAAAGAACATTTTCAAAGAACCAATTATTCCAAATGGCCACTACCCAACAGCAACAGAATGTTTAGAGTATTTAGTGGTAAGAACATCAGGAATGCAGTTTTATTTTGTGTTAATATTTTGTTGAAGGAGTTGCAGATGAATTGCCTTATTGGGGGACTAACACAACAACATTCCAGGCCACACAGTTCATTCACATGACAGGTGCAATCTAGTGATGATGATGTAGCCGTGTATACATACAGGTGGTGAGCAATGCAATGCCGAGTTTGTAAAAAAAAAGCTAAGAGTAAAAATGAAAGTACAGTAAGGGGCTGATGAGGTACAAAAGTTTGCCTGTGCTATTAATATGCAACAGCCAATCAGATGTTTCCTAACTGCAGTTATGGGGCCCATACATGCATCAATCCCTATCATACGATATTGTGATATTCCGATATGTTATGGTCATCGGTATGGCCGATCATCTGATTGTCGGACAACCCAGTAATTGATTGTTTGCTGCAAATTGACATTATATCAGACATTATATTTTTCTATTGGTATTTTTTTAGTACAATTTTGTGAGCTTTCAGTCAGCTGGACAGGACTGAATTACGTGATGATCGTTGTATGTTGAAGATCATCAAGATATCCCAAAATAACACAATTACTGCCAGGGGCGTTTCTAAACCTTTTGTCACCTGAAACAAATATTTTAAGCCGCCCCTGTATCTTTCTGTGGCTGGTGAAGAATGCTGAAAAAGTGTAAACATAAGGTGTACCCACACAGACTTGTAAATATAGGATGCCCTCATGCCAAGCCCACACAGACTTTTAAATAGAAAGTGTTCTTATGCCCAAACTGATAAATATAAGATGCCCTCATGCCCAGCCCACACAGATGTGTAAATAAGATGTGCCCATATTATCATTGTCATACCACCAGGAAGATCCAGTCTTAGTAATCTCCTGGCAGCATGATCGCAAGCTGTGATCTGGTCTTGCCTCCTTCCTTGGCATAGTGATCCAGGCCCTGCACCGCATATGGAAAGACAAACTTCTTACAGAAAACATCTGCCCATAGGTTGGCCCATCTGTCAAGTGAATGGGGTGGGGCTGCCAACATTTGAGTTATGTTTACCAGATAACTGCTTTATATGTAGGGGTTATGCCGTGTCTTTTGGGTCCTCGCCCTGGGTACTGCAGATACAAAGCTTAATACCGTATGTCTCCTAGTGTAGCAATCAATACAGCCTGTGTACCTGCCTATTTGTATTCAATTTATATATACCGTATATACTCGAGTATAAGTCGAATTTTTAAGGCTTTAAAGTTAGCCTGAAAACCTAACCTCGACTTATACTCGGGTCAAGTCCTAATTTAGATCCAAATTCTGCAATTGTGGATAGTAACCAGTAGGTGGCGCTGTGTTAACCTGCATAGAAAGTTACAGGAGCTGATGTGCCTTTACACTTTCTGCTTCCTGTAGTTTGGCTGCTGGACTCACTCAGCACTGCCACTGCTCATCTGGATGCTGTAAATCTGATGGGTCTCCTCTGTTTGGGAAAAACAGAGGAAAAAAACAGCTGCTAGTTCAGTGCAAATGACAGCTTGAAACTACAACTCTCAGGTGACATTTTTAACTATTGGGGTCAGAGCGCCCTTTACTATATGGGGATCAGAGTGCCCTTTACTATATGGGGATCAGAGTGCCCTTTACTATATGGGGTCAGGAGAATTGTAAATGATGGTAAGCTTAATTAAAAGTTTACTGAACCTTGCCACTCCACATGTTTAGAAACTGCAACTCCCATCAACAAAGCATGCTGTTGTAGTTTCCAAACATCTGGAGTGCCAAGGAATTGGAGGTTACTGGTACTGGATGTGGCTATTACTGTATGGGATTCATATATGGGAATTCTTATCGGCTTATACTCGAGTTAATCAGTTTTATAAATTTTTCAGATAAAAATAGGTACCTCGGCTTATACTCGGATCGACTTATACTCGAGTATATACGGTAGTTTTGTGCTCAATAGAAATTGTGTGGCCAGACAGAAATAACCAACCATGAGATGAAATTGTTTTGAAAATGGTTAACAATTGTGCATGTGTATGCCTTACTTTTAGGCCACCATGTAGCTATGTGTAGATAAATAGTGTTTTAGCAGACTAAATTGCTTATATTACAATAAAAGAAAACCTTTTTAAAGACGTAATTGAGATAAAATAATGACTAGAGTTATCAGCCAGAGCCAACAAAAAAATAAATGGCAGCAAAGTAAAGATCATTATCCAAATTGAATTTGTTAAGTAGGTAAAATTAATATCTGCCAAAAGATAATTTATGAGCAATTATACCTCAGCCTTTTAAGAACACTCCTCTCGTGATTTGTATGAATCTCAGCATGAATTAAAATTGATCATTTATAAATTAGAAAATGTAATAAGATGCATCTCTTTGGCATGCTGCTCCTAGGATAACTCAGGAAAGAGAATCAAGCAAGGTGTTTGTTGTCTAGGTAGGTTGTCTGAAATCTATTCAGTCATTCTGTAGCAGCCAACATTGGCAATAATGTATTAAGGTTGTACAGACATTTCTATGACAGCTGTGTTATTGTCAACTGCTGTGCACCCCAGAAATAGCTGTTTAATTCAGCTGCGGAAGATTCCGGTGCTTATTATCACAACTAATGGAGTTGCCTTTCATTACGTGTGACAATATGGGAAACTATTTTCTTTTCATAATACATGCAGTAGTCAAGCAGTTCAGTTCATAAAATGCCACCAACCCTTCCGTGTCACCTGGAGAATATTAGATAAAATGTGTCTTTTTAAAGGGCATGTCCACCCCCAAAACTATAATCCCCCCCACTACTGGCCCCATCATGTAGTGTAGTTTAATCCTTACCTCACATCCCAGCTCCATAAGGTTCTCCTGTAGTCCCCCCCCAAAGTCCCAAAAACTGCCCACCAGGAGGATAGCAGAGTCCATATAGGACTCTGCCTCCTACCTGGCCTCCGGGAGAAGTTTGGCATGCGTACTGCAGCCCTTCTCCCCCTCCCTCTCCCTCCCGATTAGGATTCCCTCCCTCTAGTGTAAATCCCTTGTCACCAAAGATTGCCCCTGTCCCCCCAGCCCCAACCGCTATATTAGTATCATCAGAAAATGGCCAAAACATTACTTACCTTCCCTCTTGCCTCCGCCGCACTGAACTCCCGGCAGCCACGTCCGTAATTGGCTGCCGCTCAGCCAGTCACAGACGCGACTGCCGGTCCTGCCCCTCTGCTTGCATTTACTCGCAAGCAGAGGGCCTGGCAGCGCGGCGGAGGCAAGAGGGAAGGTAAGTAAAGTTTGGGGCATTTTCTAATAATATTAACATAGCGGTTGGGGCTGGGGGGACAGGGGGAATCTTTGCTGGAAATTTTTTTTTAAGGGTGGACATACCCTTTAAGTAAAAACTGGCTGAAGGAGATCTCACATATGCTGGAGCAATTACTGCTATTTTTAACATTTTGTGCACTATAAATATAACCTTACTCTGTACACACAATGATTAGGGGTTGTAAATTGCTTGAATGGTAAATATAGGATGCTCACACAGACTTTTAAATATAAAATTCCCACACAGACTGGTACATATATGATGCCCCCATGCCCAGCCCACAAAGGCTTTTTCATATTAGATGCCCCCATGACAAGCCCACACAGACTTGTAAAAATAAGATGCCCAACCCACACAGACTTGTACATATAAGATGCCATTCCCAGCCCCCACACTTTTAAACATAAGATTCCCCCATACCTAATCCACACAGACATGTACATACACAGACTGAAAAGAAAGAGGACTTTGGATCAAGACACCGGCAACATCAGCTCTGTTGATGTGGCTAGTGCCGGAGGTGTCCCTGGTGGTCGCAGGGATACTGCCCGGTGTTAGCCACAAGAGCGGAGTTGGTGTCGCCAGATGGAAAAAGAAGACACGCCCAGGGGCTCTTCTAAGGGCTAATGGGGGGTTCCTGTTTCAAGCTGCAGGACCCCCAACAAAGGCACTTGCCAGTGCTGGGGAGGGGTGGTCCCTGTACAGGCTGCGAGACCCCTTAAGCCCCAAAAGGCCCTTGTCAGGGCCGCAAGGGCTCTTGAAAGTGCCAGGGATGGGGGCCCCGGTTCTAGCTGTGGGTCCCCTTATCAGGGCTGCAAGGGCACTTCTAAGTGGTGCAAGGGCTTTTCCAAGGGCTGGGGAGGGGGGCCGCAAGGGCCCTTCCAAGGGCATCAAAGGCACTTATAAGTGCCGGGGAAGGGGGGTCCTGGTTCAAGCTGCAGGACACCTCAAGCCCCACAGGGCCCTTGTCAGGGCCGCAAGGGCACTCCTAAGTGCCTCAAGGGCCCTTCTAAGGGTGGCAGCGAGAGCATAGTGGGCATACACCCAGTCACGCCCCTCTGGTGAATATGACCACCCACGGCGTACACCCCGCCCTTTCTGGCGGCGGGTGCGACCATCCACAGGGGGTGGGCATACACCCCTACTCTTTCTGGCGGTGACCTCTGACGTTTTCGCCAACTCATAGTTGGTGAATTAAAACGGCTGAGGTTAATGCCAGAACACAGAAGCAAGTGGTAACTGATGTAATTTTGGCAAAAATAGAGAGTAAAACAGCGGTGGAAAGTTAACAACCCTTTATGATTATGCCCCCTTAGCCTACATAAGTTCTAGTTAGGTTTGGTCACCTGTGGACCATTTAGGCAGGTTACTTGTCAGGTGTGGGTTACGCTGGGAATGGAATGGACTTTACAGATAATTGTGTGTTAAGGGACAGGATTAGGTAGCCAGACTTTGACAGCTCGGTATAGGACTTATGGTGAGAACTCAGAGGTCAGGGCCTAGCGGTTTAGGTCCTAGGTACTATGTAATGGGGGAACAAATAGAGGGGTTACTTAGAACAGGGCTTCACAAAGGGTACACCCCGCAGGTCACACTGGTGTAACAGAGTGCCAGAGGTGGGCCTTAGAATATGGGTAGTGGAAATATGTCACTAGTATATTTTTGTTATGTTTTAATCTAAAATTTTATTATGTTAGAAATTATAGTGCAGTCAATATTATATCATTACATTATTATTACATTAGTTATCAAATATATACTGTAAATTGTAGAAATTATGGATAGTTACAACATTAATAACACAGGTGTGTGATGAGAAAAAATTAGCATTGGCCACGGTCTAAAAAACTTTGAGTACCACAAACTAGAGTATACAGTAGCTGTCCTTTAAAAGTTTGTTATTTTTAGCTTTCTTGTGACCAGATTTGACTGAATCATATTGTGGTGTAATACAGCAAATTCAGAAGTTACAATTTCCTTACAGAATATGACAGATGCAGATGGATCAAAGTCTGGAGTGTGAAACAGGCCTTGCATTAGCTTCGGCATTCGTAGGAATGGCCGTATTTAGAATTTAAATGATTTCATTACGTAGTCTAATTTTAAACATTTCTGAGCAGCACAGCATGAGAAAAACAGAAACCTCAAGCATTAAACTGAAAGTGTGTGAGTTCCCCCCTGAATTCTAACTATCCAATTACAAAATACCCCATTAGATGTCTGCATTCCTACAGCAATTAAACTCTGATTACAAGATGATTTTGAAGTTGTTGATACAAAAATAACCTTCAGGCATTAGGGTTTGTAAATATATTACTTGTAAAAAATAAAATGTAAAATTATACACAGCTGTATATTATGGGAAATCAAATTTATTTTTAAAATGACTACTATGAAACGAAAATGTAGTCGAATACTGTAGGTAAGAGAATGAAAGTAGAATTTACAGCATTAAAGGAGAACTAAAGTCTCCAATCCAAATCTATCCCAATAGATAGAGCACATTCACAAACATACAACAAGCTGTGTCTCACCTCTCGAATTGTTGTGGCCATTGGGTGATTCATGAAAACAACCTGTGGGTACTAGGGGTAAGCTCCCACAATTCACCTTAGCTGGGTAAACCCCCAGCTAAGTGTCTGCGTACAGGCACATGCTATGTAGTGCTCAACAGAACAGAACAAAGAAGCTGCAGCCTTGCCTTCTAGAAACTGACAGCCAATCACATTACAGCACAGAGATCCTCCCTCTTCCTGACACAGAACAAGGATTTCAGTTTTTTGTTTTCAAACACATTCAATACTCCTCTCCTAACAATTATATAGTCCTTTACTTTTCATACAAAAAGAAAAGTAATCTTTGCAGTGTATTTGATGTATGAAACATTTCAGCAAAAATAAAAAAAATAAAAGTAAATATGGGGAATAGAACCTGCAACTTTTACTCTGTCTTGTTAAAAGCAAAGCTCTTACCTCTAGGATAACAGAGATACTACATAGCAACCTGGTACATGTATAATCTTTTACTATGAACATAATTTAAACAAAAAAAGTATGTCTGGGGATTCAAAGTTGTGAACTTCTGAACTGTGTGTTTCTAATACTGGTGTCTTACCAGGTGAGCCACCACTGAATAAGCTAATAATCTTTATCTTTTGCTTGGAACATAATAGAAACAAAAAAAGTAAAGTCTGGGGTATTGAACCTATGACCTTCTGAACTGTTTATTTTTAAACCTGGTGCCTTACCCGGTGCGCCAACACTGAATAAACAGAGAATACATTTACATTTGGAAGCTTTATTCTTTGCTAGGAAGAATTTAAAAAATGGGATATGGAATCCCTGATAAGACTTTGAAAGCTGCTTGTTACCCTGCAGTTTATTTTCCAGCAACTTACACTGACTAATAAATAAACTGCAGGGTAACAAGCAGCTTTCAAAGTCTTTTCAGGGACTTCTATATTGGTGTGGAGACATCTGTATAGAAAATACTCTGTGCATAGAGACAGTGAATACTGGGGTCAGGGGGCGAGGTTCTTTGATGACTTCATAGGCTGTGGGTTGTACTAGCAACAACATGGAAACCTTCTTAGTTACAGAATCTATTTTTCACAAGTACTAAAAGCAACTTACTAGAGAAGAATCTTACAATGTATAGGTGTTCTGGTGGAGAAAAGCTTTTTCATTATGTTTTAAACAATTTAAGTTTAGTTCTCCTTTAAGCCAATTTAGTACTCAGTTTAAATTATCCACATTCTGCACAGAGGACCCTAAGTTTCAACCCCATTCTGGTAGACTGCAACCCACAAACATTACCCCACACCCCCTCAGTTCCAAATATGGTAAAAAATAGCAGAATAAGCGAGCCCTCAATTTGGAAAATTCTAAACTTACCGATTATGGGATGCAGAAACTCAAAAATGTCTTGCGTGTGAAGAAAGTTTTGGTTATTTGTATGTGTACCCCATTTCTCCAGTCCCTGAGCCATTTACACTAATTAATTTGGCTTGAAACAGCCAAATTACTGTTCTTTCTATTTCTTCTTCCGTTTTATTCTTCCACTTTTTTGGACTGTATCTCCTCCCACAGTTTTTGAGCTAGAGACATGAAATTCGGTACAGACGTGCGGGGCATATAGGAGAAGTGTGCTATCTTCTAGCTAAGGAATCCGCAGAAGCGTTACAGCGTTATCGGTGAATTTCCAGACATTTTTTCCCATAGACTATAATAGTAACAATCCTCAAATGTGGATTTTTCAAAACAATTTGTTTCATGGTCATAAATACAAATGGTGATACCCCCAATCCCCCACACAGACACAGGTACACCCACTTACTGACCTACCTTTCCATTCCCATGGAAGCCTCAATAAAAGATAGTTTAAAAGATATACCCCCTCAACCAGACCCAGGTACACACCTACTTATTTACTTAGCCATTACTGTGGCAGCCATACGTAAATGGTAACTAAAGTCAAAAAAATTAATTTTGATCAATAATCAAAAAAGTTTGTTTTTTTAACCCCCAACCCAACACAGGTACACACACCAACTGATCTACTTATCCATTACTGTGGCAGCCATACTTAAAAGGTAACGAGCAGCACTGTGGCTCAGTGGTTAGCACTGATGCCTTGCAGTGCTGAGGTCCTGAGTTCAAATCCACCCTTGGACACATCTGCAAGGAGTTTGTATTTTCCCCCTGTGCTTGTGTGGGTTTCCCCCGGGCCCTCCGGTTTCCCCCACAATCATAAAGACATATTGATAGGCTTTATCTGTCAAATAAATGTGATTAGATTGTAAGCTCTTCTGGGCAGGGCCTGATGTGAATGTATACATGTCATTGTAAAGTGCTACAGAAGATGTTGGCGCTATATAAGTCCACAATAATAATAATAATAACTAAAGTCAAAAAAACAAATTTTGACCAATCATCAAAAAAGTTTGGTTTTTTAACCCCCACGTGGCACAGGTACATACACCAACTGACCTACCCCTCCATTACTGTTGCAGCCCTACCTAAAGGGTAACTAAAGTCAAAAAAATTGTTTTGACCAACTATCAAAAAAGTTTTTTTTTTAACCCCTAACCTCACACAGGTACACACACCTACTGATCAACTTATCCATTACTGTGGCAGCCATACTTAAAGGGGAACTAAAGTCAAAAAAACTAATTTTGATCAATAATCCAAAAAAATTGTTTATTTAACCCCCACGGGGCATAGGTACACACACCTACTGACCTACTCCTCCATTACTGTTGCAGCTAAACTTAAAGGGTAATTAAGATCAAAAAAACTAATTTCGACCAATCATCAAAAAAGTTTGTTTTATAACTTCCAACCTGATCCAGGTACACATGCCTACTCACCTACCCTTCCATTTTCATGGCAGCCATATTTAAAGGGTAACTATAGTCAAAAAAACTATTTTGACTAATCATCAAAAAAGTTTGTCTTTTTAACCCCCAACCTGAGACAGGTACACACACCTACTGACCTACTCTTACATTTCTGTGGCAGACATACTTAAAGGACAATTATACTCACCTTCCCTCCGCTCCAGATCTTCATGCAGTAGCTTTTATCCAGGGTGAGGACCTGAACCGCTAGGTCCTCACCCCGGGATTCACGAAACCTACAGCAACGTGTTGCAGCAACGCTGCTCTTGTAAGCTCCGCCCCCTCCTCCCCGTCGGTGACGAGGCCAATAGGAAGGCACGCTCTGCAACAAGCGTGACATGATTACACACACCAACTGACCTGCCTTTAATTCATGTGACAGCCATTTTTAAAGGGTAATTAAAAAATACTTTTTCTAGTTGTGCAGTTTCAAATATATATTGTCTGCGGGCACCACCTTAAATTTCAAGGCCGTAGCTACAAGACCCTGTTTGTATTAATATTTCATGTGCAAAAAAACTCAATTGAAACATAAATATTCCAAATACTAGCATGCTATTTTAATGGAGAAATATAGTGCATGTAAGTTGTTTTTTTAAAGTTAAATGAAAAGTACCTGGGGCAGGTACTGCTTCAGCCAGGCTTGCTCTGTGCTTCAGCACTATATTTAATACAGGAATGCCCAGGACACTAACCTGGCAGATGAAAAATACCTCCCTGCTCCAGGATTTTTTTTACATATTTCAAAAGTGAATTATTGCAGTATAGACAAATAGGTAGGTAGGTGCAAATCGTCTCAGCCCCCTACTTCCAGGGCTACATAATCCAAGCAAGGTATAGAGTAGAGGAGCACACTACTTAGGTGATGAATTTATTTATTATTTCTGCAGAGGATACTAAATTGGTAATGATATACATTAGAGGAGCACACTACTTAGGTGATGAATTCATTTATTTAGTGCAAAAGCATAACATCAGGGCCATCTCGCTAATGAGCCACATTGAGACAAAGTAGCAGAGCGGCACTTTGTCTCTGTGGCTCAAAAGTTTTTTTAAAAAAACAAAAATCGATCTTACCGGGCCGGCGCCGGGTGGAGAGGTAGGAAGCGCCGCATGTGAGATGCGGAGCTTCCTTAAGGACTCTTCACTGTGGATCCTTCCCTTCAATGTGCATCCGCAGTGCCGACCACGACGACATCCTAAACAAACTAAGTCTAAGTTAACTACTTCATCCCCTGTAAGTGCCCCGTGTCCGGCCCGCACGGTCTGAGGAACAGGTCCGGAATCGCTTCTGCTCCCTGCTGCTCTGAGTCCTGCCCACCGGTGGCCTGCCTGCTGCTGTGTGTCCCATCAGGCTGGGGAAGGAAGGTGAGCGGGGAAGTTGTTATGGGGGTCAAGTTGTTAAGTGGGGAGTCTGGGGACAAGAAATTACTCAGGGGAGGGAGCCTTGTGTTCTTCAGACTCCACTCCCATCTGGGAATTGTAGTCCCATCTGGGACTACCGTTTTACCCATGATCCTCCCCCAGATACAATCATCCTCCAGTGTAGGGGGGTCATCTACTGCCCCTCCCCCTGTACCACCCCCCCAGGGTATGTATAGTATGTGTGAGTGTGTATGTACAGTATGTGTGAGAGTGTATGTACAGTATGGGAGAGAGTGTGTATGTACAGTATGTGTGAGAGAGTGTATGCACAGTATGTGTGAGACGGTGTGTATGTACAGTATGGGAGAGAGAGTGTGTATGTAGAGTATGGGAGAGTGTGTATGTACAGTATGTGTGAGTGTGTATGTACAGTATGTGTGAGTGTGTATGTACAGTATGTGTGAGTGTGTATGTACAGTATGTGTGAGTGTGTATGTACAGTACGTGTGACTGTGTATGTACAGTATGTATGAGAGGGTGTGAGAGAGTATGTACAGTATGGGAGAGAGAGTGTGTGTATGTACAGTATGGGAGAGAGTGTGTATATACAGTATGTGTAAGACAGTATGTATCCTGGCTGCACTTTTTTAAAGGAAAGGAAAGGGTCCGGTCTTACTGCAGAATTTTTTTTTTTTTTTAATCACTGCTTTGCTAGTTAGATTGGAGTGGTGGGGAGAAATAGATACACACACATGGGGGGACACATGGACATACACATAGACACACACATAGAAATGTACATAGAAACACACATGGACACACATAAACACACACACACACACACACACATGTATTAAAGGGGAAGTTAACCTCTGAATGACTTTTTCCCCTACCTTAATGTATATCAGTAATACTGGTAACAAGCAGGGCCATCTCGCTAATGTACCCATGTAAATCTACTTCCGCGTATGGCCCATTTATTCACGTGACGCCGACATCATCACATAGTGACGTCTGACGTCACTCTCTAGGGCTGTCCACTGTGGGGCGCTCTACAAGCCTGGTGCTGTCTGAAGCGGCGCGGAGGAAGGCAGCCTCTAGGACCTGTACATGTGTATCGATCTTCTTGTGACAGAAAGTGGTGTGTATGTGAGTTTGTGCCACTGATTTTACCAGTTTCTGTGTTCCAACCATTTATTAGAGTTTGGCTGCAAATCATTTATCAGAGTTTGTGCCAATGATTTTACCAGTATCTGTGTGCCATCCATTTATTAGCGTCTGGGTGCCATCCCTTTATCAGAGTTTGTGCCAATGATTTTACCAGTATCTGTGTGCCAACCATTTATTAGCGTCTGGGCGCCATCCCTTTATCAGAGTTTGTGCCAATGATTTTACCAGTATCTGTGTGCCATCCATTTATTAGTGTCTGGGTGCCATCCCTTTATCAGAGTTTGTGCCAATGATTTTACCAGTATCTGTGTGCCATCCATTTATTAGCGTCTGGGTGCCATCCCTTTATCAGAGTTTGTGCCAATGATTTTACTAATATCTGTGTGGCAACCATTTATTAGAGTCTGGATGCCAACCATTTATCAGAGTTTTTGCCAACGATTTTACCAGATTTGGTGCCAACCATTGTATGTGTGAGAGAGGGTGTATGTACAGTATGTATGAGAGAAAGGGTTTGTGAGAGAGAATGTGAGAGATAGAGGATAGAATATGTATGGGACCTTTACTGTCTGTTCTCACTGTATGGGACCTTTACTGTCTGTTTTCACCATATGGGACCTTTACTGTCTGCAATCATTGTATGGGACCTTTACTGTCTGTTCTCACTGTATGGGACCTTTACTGTCTGTTCTCACTGATGGGATCTTACTGTCTGTTCTCACTGTTGGAACCTTTACTGTCTGTTCTCACTGTATGGGATCTTTACTGTCTGTTCTCACTGTATGGGACCTTTACTGTCAGTTCTCACTGTATGGGACCTTAACTGTCTGTTCTCACTGTATGGGACCTTTACTGTCTGTTCTCACTGTATGGGACCGTTACTGTCTGTTCTCACTGTATGGGACCTTTACTGTCCTCACTGTATGGGACCTTTACTGTGTGTTCTCACTGTATGGGACCTTTACTGTGTGTTCTCACTGTATGGGACCTTTACTGTCTGCTCTCACTGTATGGGACCTTTACTGTCCTCACTGTATGGGACCTTTACTGTCCTCACTGTATGGGACCTTTACTGTCTGCTCTAACTGTATGGGACCTTTACTGTCTGCTCTCACTGTATGGGACCTTTACTGTCTGCTTTCACTGTATGGGACATTTACGGTCCTCACTGTATGGGACATTTACGGTCCTCACTGTATGGGACCTTTACTGTCCTCACTGTATGGGACCTTTACTGTCTGTTCTCACTGTATGGGACCTTTACTGTCTGCTCTCACTGTATGGGACCTTTACTGTCTGTTCTCACTGTATGGGACCTTTACTGTCTGCTCTCACTGTATGGGACCTTTACTGTCTGTTCTCACTGTATGGGACCTTTACAGTCTGTTCTTACTGTACATGTGTTAGATATTGTTAAAAGGCATTTCATATGGTTAGATTAGCTTTAGGTACTGTGAGTCACGAAACGTTGTATATTATGCTTTTGCACAAAATAAATGAATTCATCACCTAGCATACAATGTTTCGTGACTCACGGTACCTGAGGAAGGGACAGTGAGTACCGAAACGTTGTATGTTATGCTTTTGCACTAAATAAATTAATTCATCACCTAAGTAGTGTGCTCCTCTAATGTATATCATTACCAATTTAGTATCCTCTGCAGAAAGTTTCACTCCATGTTCATTTATTTCTACAAAATGTAAAGGATGGTACACACAGTACAGATTTTTGAAAGATTGTTATTATTATTATTGTGGATTTATATAGCGCTAACATCTTCCGTAGCACTTTACAATTACATGTATAAATTCACATCAGGCCCTGCCCTGAAGAGCTTACAATCTAAGCACATTTATTTGACACATACAACCTATCAGTATGTCTTAGGAGTGCCCGGAGGAAATCCACACAAGCACAGGGAGAACATACAAACTCCTTGCAGATGTGTTGCTGCAAGGAATCCATGCTAACCACTGAGCCACAGTGCCGCCCGATCCTGCAAGATCATGTCTGTCATTTTTCAAAGATCTGGATACACACAGTCCCGAGCCTTTCTCCCTATACACAGCATATACACAGCATAGGGAGAATGCTCGGGGGGATGTGCTCCCCTCAGCAGCGGCTGACTTCCTCTATAGGGAGACTACCACGGGTGAGAAAATTTTTCAGTTTTTCCTAGATGACCATTCTGATGCACGCTTACTCAGGAAAGCTGCTACACACACTAGCGATATAGCCCCAATACTGTCAAATCTGATGGTATCAAGGCTTTATCGCTAGTGTGTGCACCTAGCTTTAGAAAGATCCAGATTTCAATAAAAGAATAAAATATAATACGAAAACAAATTTCAGATACAAGTTTAGCTTTAGGCCAAATAATTAAACCAGGTACATCAATGGAAAATGATGACGGAAGTAACTTGTGTTGTGGACAAACCAGGGCCGCCATCAGATATTTCTGCGCCCCATATTGGGTACATTTCTGGGCCCCCCATAACACGAACCAACTCAGACACGTGCATACCTCCCATCATTTTAAAATGCAAAAGAGGGACACATGGGGGGAAGAAAAGCGGTGAATGCGGATTTTTTTTTCACGCTCACTTTGTTAAGACCACGCCCACTTTAAGGTTACACCCATTTTAAAGACCATTTTTCCCATTTCCTGCAATATTATATCTCAATGTTATTTATAATATATCAATTGGTGCCTTTATCATTACAAATCCTGCCACTGTCTGGCCTGTGATAGTGAGTGGATTGCACTGTACATGGGGTAGGTAATAGCCTAATAGTCCCATTAGGCTATTACCTACCCCATGTACAGTGAAATCCACTCCCTATAACATGGCAGGCAGTGTGGCAGTATTGGGTAATGTGCATGTTCTGCCCTAGTGAGTGCACATTACCAAATGCTGCCACAATGTATGTCCTGTTAGTGAGTGGATTGCACTGCACATGGGCTAGGTAATAGCCCAATAGCCTTATTAGGCTATTACCTACCCCAGAATGAAGTGCTTGCCTTGGTAGCAGAATGCAATCAAGGCATGCTGGGAGTTGTAGTTTCTTAAACATCTGACGTTACAAGGTTTCCTATAACTGCTATGCAGGTAGTGGCACCAGCAGCCCCATAGAGGACGTTTATCAGTCCCTGTACACAGCAGTGAGACAGAGGGTAACAATGTCCCCCATGGACTCTCACAAGTAGAAATGGGATCAGCATAACTTACAGTTACTCCCTCCTGCTCTCTATGGAGATCACAGCACAGAAGAGCTAAAAGTTCAGGGAAGGAGCGGGAGGGGGTGGAGCCACATAGACATTAAAGCCACCTACTGATGGGCCATGCAGCAGACACACGCCCTCTCTTCTCTCTTCTCTACCTAGTGGCTAAATGCAGTATTGCAGGGGGAATTTTTTTTTTCCCTCCCTCTCACTCTCTGGGCCCCTGGCAAGTCTGGGCCCCATACAGGAGAAAACCAGAACTGTCTCTAATAAAAAATGTGTTACTGATTTGCTGCAGGTTTCAGGAGCCACCCCACTGAAAGGCGATTTTCACACAGCACTCACATTCTGGGATTTGAAAATGAAAATCAAGGATGGAGATTTGATATGGACATGGATGTCATCTACATTTACACCATCAATTGGATTATTGGATTCATTTTATTTTGCTTTATTTGCTATATTTTCTTTTTGGTATCTTAATAATTCATTGTTTTCAAGACAAACTTAAAACCTGAGTCTTTTGTAACATTGCTCAATAACATTGCACTGTTCTGGAGCGAAATTAAAACTATACATTTCAATGGGAAAAAAATAAAATGTGGCGGTAGTTTTCTCTTATTTTGTGTATTCAGTGGTTAAATGATTAATAGGGTTGGTCAAAAAATACAACACCAAAAGGAAAGGGTCAGAGAGAATAAGAATGTTTTTATACTACAGACAATTTAAAGGGCAACTATACTTAAAAAAACTTTTCCTAATTAGAATCTAACAATAAATATGTGTAAGTAACACTATGATATGTGAGTGTGGTTGCATAACTTCAATTCGGTACTTGTTTTGCTCAGGCTCCCCCTTCCCTCTTTTAAACATTCCCCCTACTATCTGACCAGACTTTTTTATAAGGGCAAGCATGCTCAGTAATCACTATGAGGCAGCACTGGGAGGGGAATTCCCTATATGTACCAAAAACCGCAAAAGTC
This sequence comes from Hymenochirus boettgeri, assembly GCA_019447015.1. Classification (NCBI taxonomy): domain Eukaryota; kingdom Metazoa; phylum Chordata; class Amphibia; order Anura; family Pipidae; genus Hymenochirus; species Hymenochirus boettgeri. Next base: position 365,169,029 of record CM033469.1, on the reverse strand, counting down.
TTTTTCTGTCTTAAAGTCACTTTAACAAATGTTAATGTGACTTCAAGATATAACTAACGGCGGTTAGTGCAAAATCTGTGTCACGCAACCACCGCAAGCTATTATTGGCTCTTTAAAGGGCATCTATACTGAAAAATAAGTTATTTTAAATTGATGATAACTGGAAACTATAATTCTTCCCAACCACCACTGTATTTTTTTTTTTTGATCTGCCACCTATTTTTTTAGATATCCAATCTAAAACTTTAGCTGTCAATCAAATTCCTTACTCTCAAAAACTATTCTTCTGTGAGTAGTTTTACTGTAGCTGGAATGGGGACAGAGTTTTGACAGTTGGAATGCTGTATGCTGTGTGCAGGCTTGACAGTTGGTTTGTGGGGGGGGAAAGTCAGGTCGGGTGGAAGTGGGAGAGGTTAAAAGAGGGAGGGGGACACAAAATGTGTGCTGGATTAAAGGCATGCAGCAACACATGCAAATCAGTAAGTGCTACTTACATGTATTCAATTATAGATTAAGATGAGGCAAAGCCATTTTTTCAGCATAGTTTCCCTTTAAGATAGCTGATGTTAAAGTCTCAGAATGGGAAAACCCCATTCGCTATGCACTAAGAGGCATTATTGGCTCAGTGCATTGTCTAGTGAAGGCAATAAAGAGCGATAGCGGCTCTTGGTACATAGCCCTGCAAAAAACAGCACACAGCATAGAGCTCACCAACTGTCAAAACTCTATCACCATTACAGCTATAGCAAAACTGCACAAATCAGAAAAGTTTATGTTAATAATATGGCACTTGCTTATCAACTAAAATGCAAGATGGTTCAGATTGGATATCTAAATAAATAGGGGACAGATCAATAAAATAAAAGGTTCAGTGGTAGTTGAGAAGAATTATAGTTTCCAGTAATAAGTAATCTAAAGTTAGGGCTAGGCTGCACTAGCACGTTTTTTGCGCATTCGTGCCCGCGTTTTGCGTTTGTGCCCGCGATTTTTGCTAACATGGAAATTGCGGGAACACAAACGTTCCCGCGATTTCCGATGCGCATGCGATTGCGCGTCTGTTTGCGTTTTGCGCGAGCATTTTTTCTGCACGCGATAACGCACGCCTTAGCCTAAAGGTGGTAAAAAGTAGAGTACTGTGATACGTTTAATGGACTAACAGTTTATTTTAGTAGACAAGCTTTCAAAGGATCAACCCTCTGACCTGAGAAAGGCTGAGACCACACTACAAAGCACCAAGCGTGCACGTTTTCGCGTGCACGCTTTCTGTGCGTTAGCGCACGTTGTGTTTCGCATGCGCATCGGAAACCGCAGGAACATTCGAAAAACGTGCTAGTGTGGTCTAGCCCTAAGTCCATTAAAAGTATCACAGTACTCTACTTTTTACTACATATATTGGACTAATACGGCAAAACAATCATTATTTTTACCAAAGTAAAGGTGGCCATACACATAACAACACTATTATTTAATCTTTGTTATTATATGATAGTGGATACTAAAAAACAAATTGGACCAAGAAAATCAGTTCCTTTGGTCTATTGAATATGATATTGTTATTATCAGATGGATGGTTTGATAACATCAGCAACTGGATGCAGGTTACGTTCACAACTTTAAAGTGTATGTATACTGAAAAAATATAATATAATATATATAATATAATATATATAATATATATAATATAATATAATCTATAAATAAATACATGTGAGTAGTACTTACTCTGAGGTGGGTGTGTTGCTGCATGCCTTCAACACTATACTTGTTTTGCTCAGGCTCTGACCACTCACCTAACAATTTCCCCCCATACCAACTGTCAATACTGCATACAGCACACCAACTGTCAAATCATTCCAGCTGCAGCAAAATTGCTTACAGAAATGCTAAAACCTAAGATGTTTCAGATTGGATATCTAATGAAATAGGGGGGCAGATCAATAAAAAAAAGGTACAGTGATAATTGGGATGAATTGTAGTTTCCACTAATGGGCAATTTAAAAAAAAAAATTCCAGTGTAAATACCCTTTAAAGTCTTTTGGCTCTTACTCTACCCACCTCCATCGTTAGTGGTTAGGATACAATCAGCAGTAAAGATTTGTAGATGACCCTCAGGCAGTATATATCAAGGTTTAACCTTGAATTGATGAATACACAATAAAAGTTTTTAGCAGAGTATATACTGCCTTAGGCTCATCTACAAATCTTCACTGCTGATGGTTTGATAATATCGCAGCATGTATGGGTTCTTTAAGCTATGCTATTAAATGTTACAATGTTTAATTAGAGTATATTATACCTATTTGAGTGTTCCGCCTAAATTAATCTCAGGTTCACAAATATCCATGGTGCTAAGAATAGGCATTAAGGATAATGTAGATATATTCTGTTTTATGGGAACTGGGGAAGTCAAAGCAAAATCTGGAAAACCTAAACAAGAGATTTAATCCAATGCTTCCCAAAAAAAAAACCTCATATGGCTGAAAAGTACCTGCGAGAATGTTTCTCCAGTGGTCTAATTAGATCAACATTGGGTGTAGCATTAAACAAAAATAAATAAAACCTTGAAAAGAGACAAATATGGGGGGTGTATCCATTATTTTGGTGGGCCAAATAACAACCAGCAGCAATGAAAACATTGTACAGTCACGGTAATGTATTCCATTGTAGTGTTAGTAGTCCTGGGTAGTCAGTTGGCCAAAGAATTGTCATGGCCAATCATGCTGTCTTCAGGCCAAACTATTGCCTGGTACAGCTGGGGTTGTAAGTTGTATATGTACATGTGTAGGTTTTTTTTGCTCTATTCCCTTCCCACACTCTATCATCAGTGTTAGTTTGTGGATGGCTTCCTCCTCCATGGTAAGGTTGTTCCTAGGCCCGCCCCCACGAGATCTGGCTTGCCCTTCCCAATAGGTAGATCCAAGGATCTAGCTAGCGTTTGTTGCGTGTGTTTGCGCATGCCCGGTGACATCATTGCACGCAAAACTCGCACGCGCCCTGTGACGTCACCGCGTATGCTCCTGAGGCTGTAGGTGTGTGATGATGACAACATTGCGCCCTTCATATAATGCAGCCATATCTCGCGCCACCTGCGGTGACATTATCATCGCGTGCCTACAGCCCCGGGCGCATGAGTTGTGCACGCAATGACGTCGCAGAATGTGCGGGTACGTGCACACATGCGCAACAAATGGCAGCTAGATCCTTGGACCTACCTGTTGGGAAGGGCAAGCCAGATCTCGTGGGGTGGGCCTAGGAGCAACCTTACCATGGAGGAGGAAGCCAGGCAGAAAAGAACACTGAGGTAGGGGGTGGGAAGGGAATAGAACAAAAAAACTTACACGTGTACAGCTTACATACCCAGCTATCTAATAACTTTAGGTTGCTATTTTATATAGCAACCTAAATATATAATATTTCTGTGGTTGGCTCTCTGGATTTGCATTTAGCTTGTGAAATGCTGTAAAAATATTTTAATAGGTATAGAATTTTCTAAGGGCTACCATGGAAACATGAAAATTACCCAGAAGTCTTTTTGCATTTTCTAAAGGGGTGCTGTAATGTCTTATACTCTCCCTATCTTATTTAATTTACTAGTGACATTTGTTAATCCAGTGCACTTGTAACAGATACCTACAATTAATTTATCTATCATCTGTGCACATTTTCACTCACATTACTTCAGCCTTATCATTATATCCACAATTACATTATTTAAAATTTTATTTAATTATTCAACTTTTGTATAATAAATACATTTCTTATTTTTTTTCTCTTGGAATAGCGGTCTAAATCTACGACCCAGTCATGTGAATTATTTAGCCATGTTTTTGCTTTAACCAAATACATCATACTTTTGCCTTAAATTGGTTCTAATTGTGAGACTTGCTCTTGGTAAATAAACATCTTTGCTTATTTCCCTGTTACCTCACCTGATTCTTTAAAAAGACACAAATTGACTTATTAGACAGAATGAATCAAAACATTAATTGCTTGTGAAGGTTCTCATTCATCCAGGTCATGGTATGTCTGTTGTATTCAATTAGATCAACTGGACTTGAAATGTAGTTCTTGAAGACGTTTCGCTAGTCATCCGACTGGCTTTCTCAATTCAGAATGACTTGTACAAGAATCTGTGGCAATTATGTACCCTGGAAAATCCCAATTAGCATATCACAGCCAGGTGTTAAGGGTGCGATTAGATAGTGGCTAAGAGGTGTTATAGGAACGCCCAGAGTAAGGTGTTAAAACAGCATTGTACATGGCAGACAGTTGGTGTCGAACCCCCCCACCTCTATTTAGGCTTGGTTTCTTTATTTTCACATAAATGGCCTCCTTAACACCTCTCTTGAACCAGTCACGTTCCTTCGCCAGTATGTTAACATTACAATCTTCAAAGGTATGTCCTTTATCCTTAAGATGCAGCTGTGTATCTGCATACACTGTTTTCCATTGGATGTGGTGATGGCAGATTAATTGAATAGTTTTAAAAAGAAGCTGGACAAGTTTCTAAAAACAAAAATGTTGCAGGTTACTGACATTGATAGAGTTGGAACTGATCCAGGGATATTTCCAATTGCCACTTGGAGTGAGAAAGGATTTTTTTCCTCCTTTCATACAGGAGAGAACAATAGTACTCCAAAATCTGGGTAAAGTACCCAAACTACAGTCTCCTATAAATAAAGCACTAGGCCATTTACATCCCACAATGAAAATATAAAAATAGAACCTTTATTGTACTAACATGAATACACACACATATAAATCAATTCCCACATACCAATGCAAGATTTGCATAAAGACAGCGCTGAAGCCAGGAACATGCCTAAGGTTTTTTGTGCTGGTTCTCCTCACATAAGCGATATTGGGAGGTAGGAATTATCCTACCTCCCTTCCCTGGGTAATTGCCACTATAGATCTTCTTTCAATGTTCTACATAAGTTAGTTTTTAGTAATTAACATAGTTTGGACAAAGAATTCCCAAAATTTATTTCTATTGGTAGCACGGATAAAACGATTTTCTTTATCTCTTCTTTACTAATTTCATGTAGGAAATCCTATATAAGATCGTATACTATATACTGCCCGTGCAATGCCAGAAAAATGCTTTGTCCTCTCTAGCGGATGGTGATAAATAAAGATGGAGCAGCTAATTGCACAGCGCTGTCTTGCCTTTGTTTCTATTGATTTTGTACAAAGCACTTCTATTAAAGCAAAATGAATGAATTATACATGAAAGTAGAAATATTTAGATAAAGTTTAGGTTTAATACAGTGGAGCCATTTACTACCAAGATAACTGTAACTGAAAGAACAAAGATGGGAATGCACAATGATGCTCTTACAGCTACATCTGCTGGATGCTAGGCTATGGTGAAAATATCTCAGATGGAGGAATCTCTAGTATCTAGATTTCTTGAAATGACTGGAGCAAATGTTCGTACATCTGAACTGACAGCAATACTGACCCTCGGAGGACATGGGAACTGGTGCTCAATAGATATTACAATTGTGCTTGCAATAAGAACAGAATGTCACAAAGGATTTTCTTGTGAGAGTCAGACCCCCCTACACTCAGATTGACATAAACCCAGAAGACCCCTAAAACCCCAAGTCCACATGATACTTACTTGTTTCCTTGATGTCCCTGAATGGAGGGATTCCTATTAATTCAGTAATTATGGATACTGTGGGTTTATTAATAGGCCCCAGAGATCTACAAATGCAAAGACAGAAAAATCTTTCACTAGATCAGGACTCCAGTCACTGCCTTTTTGGTGCTTCCACTTCAATACAGAACAGTTCACTGGAGACTATTCTTCCTTTTATCTTGATTCCCCTTTTACCCCTTATTCACCCCCCTTATTCACTCCTTTTACTCCTTATTCAAGGGGTAAAAGTTTTGCATATTGCGTGCGAGTTTGGATTCGCAATGCACAGAAAAATAATGGAAATCGTGAAAATCTGATCCCACTGCATAGTTTGCGGTCCAAATGTAATTGGGTCGTTTTATTATCCACTTGCTTGCACGACTTTTGGTCCATATGTGGCCATTTAGCACTCTAATAATATTTTATGAGTACGCAAAAAAAAAGTGGACACGCGGACAAAATTTATTTGCGTTTTTTCCCAGAGAGCCATTGTTTCCTGTGATGTGCTTCAGTTTCTTTTGAGGGTAAAGTTTTGGCGCAGTTAGGAGCGTGGAGCGGGTGAGCATAGTGGGTGAGCAGGATTGGGAGTTTGGTAGAAAGTCTGTGCTTGTGGGTACAGCAGGAGTGAGAGGAGTAGGCCTGAAGGAGAGTGAGTGGTGTAGGCCTGAAGGAGTGGGCAAGTGGTGTAGGCCTGCAGGAGTGGGTGAGTGGAGTGGGCTGCAGGAGTGTGTTTGGAGTGGTTAGAAGAAATGGCCAGCACCCAAAAGTCTCTGAGCTCTGAGGAGCTCATAACAAAAGTTTAGGATCACCCCGAACTTTATGACAAATGTCATAATAGTTATAAGGATGCACATTGGTAATGCCAGATATAGATGGATATAGCAAAGGAGTTGTATGAGGAGGGTGAGGCACATACAGCACCAAGGAAAAAGAGAAAAAAGGTGAAGAAATGTATTAAAAAATTTATTAAAAAAATGTAAACTTTTTGTAATGTTACTGGGCCACACCTGAAAAAAAAATTTTAAGTGCTACTCCACACAGGTGTTTTGATCTTGGTACATATCTGTGTACATATTTTCTTCACAAAAACAGCATATACAGATGTATATATATATATATATATATATATATATATACACTGTATCTATCAAAAGCCTCTGTTTTGTAGTACGTGACATGAAGACTCAATGGAGGTCCATCAAGGATACTTTTAAAAAGGAGCTCAATTCTGAGCAGGAGGACTCTCGAAGTGGCTCCAGCACCAGCAGGAGAGCACAGTACCGATTTGCTGGCATGTTAGATTTCCTTCGACCTGTCATGGAATTTGCACCGTAAGTACTATTCAAATACAATAAAAAAAACTTCTGCTTTATATATATATATATTTTTTTAATTAACGTTTTAATAAGCAGTTCAAAGGACAATATGCCAGATGATGCACCAACAGCAAAACAAGACAGGGTGGGAGAACCACAACCTCAGGAACAGCAAGTAGAGGTGAGCACACAAGGGACCCCAGGTGAAACTAATTGTGAGGAACCCATTGTATCTGCACCTTCAAGGATACAAACCTCACGGAGGCCATTATGCCATATCCTTCCTGAGTCTGCAGCCAGACAAACTAGGCGACTGAGGCAGCAGAAAACTCATCTTGCTTCCTCATTGAAATCGGTAATGTCTATAATTGATGAGAGGAATCAGAGGGGAGATGATTCCAGAAGCAGAGAATGTAACTTTGCTGCAAGCCTGGTGCCCTTAGTTGAAAAGGTCTTTGAGGACTGACAAAGAAGTCAACAGTCACAAGCATCCATGTAACTACAGTCATCATCAGTTACCCCATCCACGTGACTACAGCCATCAGCAGTCTCCCCACCCATGTACATGGATACATTTTACCTACCAGCCTTCCTCCCACCCTCTTCCCTACCAGCCTTCCTCCCAACCTTCTTCACTGTGATCCTTAGCTACCACCCTCTTCCCTACCAGCCTAGCTCACAACCTTCATCACTACAAGCCATTATGCATCAGTCACTCCTCAATATCATTCAATACAATTTAAATAAATTATTTTTTTGTATACACATACCGCAGGGTGATCAGACTTTCAGTTATTGTGATACACTTCCGAAAGTATGTATCCTTCTTCTGCAGGACATCTTTCATGAGCTCCAACAAATCATCAAAGCTGGAAAAAATTCAAATAAAATACAAATATTAATAAATATCAGCACACGCTTTTCTATACCACATATAGATAGACAGGTACATACGGTAATTAGCTCTGAATAGACATCTTGGTGTAGGGGGGGAAAAAAATCTCTGGGTGCTGATGTAGATCCCTATACAGGGTCGAGAATAGGCCCTTCTCCTCCATCTCTCTCAACAGAGGATGAACCCAGAATCTCCGGGTAATCATTCTGTTATCCATCATAGCAGCTATAAGGATCCAAGCCAACATTTCCAGAATTTCGAACACAAAATCATCCTCTTGTGAAAACATTTTGCCAAGAACAGTATAGCACTAGTGGAACCACACTGCAAAACATGACTGCTCTCTCCAAAGCACGCCAACAAACCCACAAAGACAGAAAATTACACCAAAGGATGCTGAAAACTGTGTTTTTTCAAAAAATTGCCCAGGAACGCACACTGAGTGGAACTGCAGACACAAACGAATAGAAACTCGCGTCTTTCACTACGCATACAGACAGGAACACGGACAAAATGCATTGCCTGCAATGCACTCAAAAAGGACTACATAACGCAACACATATAGTGGGACCTCTCCTTTAGGACTAGGCCACACCAGTCTGTTTTAACATGCGGTCTGATCATGTACTAAAAAGCGCACGCTAGTGTTAGCCAGCTGCGCTGCCCACACTAGGAGCGCTGCGATCCGGTTACTGGAGCACATGCGATCACCATTTTTTTGCGCAATCAGATGCAATCGCAATGTAAGATTGGTGGATTGCAGTGCAACGTTTGCCTATTAATCTGCAGCATCCAATAAGAGGTTATCTGCAGTAACCCAGTAAAAACCTAACATCTGATTGGTTGCTGCAAATTATATATATAGCACTTCTTATTGTATCTGCCCATTTATATATGTTTGTCATTATTTGCATTGCTCATTTGATCATCATTTCACGCCAGGACTATTGTAACCTTCTGCTTTTCGGTCTTTCTGCTTCCCATTTTTCTCCCCTTAAGCCCATACTTATCTCTGCCACACGCATTGTCTCGCTCTCTAACAATGGGGAAATGAATTCTCCCCTTTGCCGCACAGCTACCTGGCTCCCCATTAAACAACGCATTATCTACAAAGTCCTTCCCAAAATTTAAATCCCTTCGTTCTGCTGCTCCTTCTTATATTTCTTCTCTTATGTCCCCATATGTCCCAGCCTGTTCCCTCCGCTCACCACAGAACCATCTCTTATACAGACCCCAATACAGACCCTCACTCACACTGCCTCCTCTTGCCTTAATCTCCTTCTGGCTCCCATCCTCTGGAATTCTATTCCCCTCCCTCTATGTCAAGAAACCTCAATAAACAAGTTTTAATCTAACCTCTCATCCTATCTCTCTGAGCACAGCACAGCATAGGACTGTTTACACTGCACCAGTTCTTACTATGGCACTTCTACCCTTTCTTATGTATCTGTAAGTTACCCACCTAATTAGATTGCATGCTCTACGGGGCAGGAACTTCTTTCCTCATGTTACATGTTTCATGCGCTTTTATGATGCACACACTTATTTATATATTTATTGTCCCCCTTGTATGCCCTTTTGCATTCTAATACGGTACAGTGCTGCGTCCCCAAGTGGCACTATATAAATAAACATATAGGGGTAACACGGAGTCTCAGTGGTTAGCACTGATGCCTTGCAGCACTGAGTTCGAATCCACCCTTGGACACATCTGCTAGGAGTTTGTATGTTCTCCCCACGCTTGAGTGAATTTCCTCCAGGCACTCCGGTTTCCCCCACAGTCATAAAGACATTAATGATAGATTGTATCAAATAAATGTGCTTAGATTGTAAGCTCTTCAGGGCAGGGCCTGATGTCAATTTATACATGTAATTGTAAAGCACTACGGAAGATGTTAGCGCTATATAAATCCAATAAAAAATCATAATAAAAATAACGTCTTATCTAAAGCCCATTGATATGTTTACATTGGATAGGAAGGAAGATCCACCTCACAAAGTTAAAGTCCTATTGTCTCTTGGAAGCAAACCGTGACTGCGAGGCATTTGTGGCCAATAGCAAGTGAGTTGGCAGGGACATACCACTAATATGAATTTATATCAGTGCTGCAATGCGTCTACTTTCCATTCTGCCATATTATTCATAATGCCATCCGCTGCCAGGAAATCTGTGCTAATGCTTATTATAAGGCGTGGAAGGAGCCAGGTTGGTTCTAAAGTGTTATTAGTTTTGCTGGAAGTTGCCATACAAAGTATAAATCTTCCCTCCATACTAATGATTCTCAAGGTCTGTGTATGGTAATAGGAAGAATGCTGACAACATATTCAGAATTTCCTCATTAGACAATCAGACTTTTACATTTACCCTAAACCAGTGATGTTGAACCTTTTCCAATAATTACAAGTTAAATTAGTCTAAAATCCACTCTACCCAAAGTAATACCGGATGAGCGTGGTTTTAAGGGCATGGACACACTACGCCACAAACGCAATCGCACACAGAAATCGCATGCGATTTCATGTGCGATTTTGTTGCGTTTGCGCATGCGTTTTTTCATTAAGTATAGGAAAACGCATGAGATTGCGATTAAAAATGCAGAACGCAAATCGCAACGCACCCGAAAATGCGCGTTTTCGGTGCATGCCGCGGTTTCAATAATCTGAAAAAGAGCGCATGCGCAAACGCAAGAAAATCATGAAAGTGTGGCCTAGCCCTAAGTCTTATTTTAAATGGACTGCAGATTAGACTTTGTGCTGAGCATACGATGCATTAAGGGTGAAGTTAAAGGGGAACTAAAGTCCCAGATAACTTTATCCCAATAGATAAAGCACAATCACAAAGGTATGACAGGCTCTCCTCATCTCTCCCTTTGCAGTGGCTAAGGGACCCATTAAAATGAAAAAAATCCTCGAAAATACCAGAATTCCTCGTAATTTCGAAAATTTCCGAAAATACATATTTCCCGCATTTTCGAAAATACGAAAAATCCTCGTAATTTTGAAAATTTTCGAAAATACTTGAAATCCTCGTAATTTCGAAAATTTTCGAAAATACGTTTTTCCATGTATTTTCGAAAATACGAGAGATCCTCATAATTTCGAAAATTTTAGAAAACGCGGTTCGGAAAAGTTCGGAAGGCGGAAAACCAGTGATATCCGCCGCTCGCGAACGAGATAAATCCGCCGTGGATTCGGGCTCGGATCCGCAAACTGGGCCATCACTACTAGTGATCAGATCAGACTAGTGATCAGATCCTTTGTTTTGGCAGTACATTTTACATGCTTTCTAGTGCACAGCAGATCAAAACAAGGAAGTTGCAGCTTTTACCCCTAGAATCTGACAGCCAATAATTTTACAGCTTAGAGATTCTCTGAGACAGAACATGGATTTCAGTATTTTTTGGCAAACATATTTCAACATTCTTATCCATAACAATTACATATTGCATGGATGTCCAACCGCATGCAGCCCATTTTGAAAAATCTGAACCTGCAACCTCATGTACTCTTTTGAAAGGAAGAGCATTATTATTATTATTGTGGATTTATATAGCACCAACATCTTCCATAGTGCTTTACAATTAAATGTATACATTCACATCAGGCCTTGCCCTGAAGAGCACATTTATTCGACACAAACATACAGTATGTCTTTATGATTGTGAGGGGGAAACAGATTGATTTAAGATGTGGTGCACAACCAATACAGGTATGTGGAGTGGATAATGGGGATAAAAATACATCAATTAGAAGAAAAGAGAAAAGTATCCCCCTATTTTATCATATCTCAAAAATACATCAATTAGAAGAAAAGAGAAAAGTATCCCCCTATTTTATCATATCTCATAATAGTAAGTGACATAAAGTGTAACAAAAGGTGAGTTAAAATACAACCTTTAATTGGTATACATTAACACTAATAGCACACATTTAAAAGAATCATCTGAGAGCCGACCAGTAGGGGGAAGGAAAGAGTGTACACACCTAATGGGATACGTATTAGCTTGTGTTATCCCAATGCAAAATGCACTTGGGGTGAAAAACTCTCTCCACCTGAGGCAGGCTCTATAATATGTAGACCAAACCCTTCTAGCGTATCAACGCTTACCCTATCCTGAGAAACACATCAGCATAGGTTCCCCCTTTCCCAATAAATGTCGGTTCAGGCAGAAGTTAAAAAATCAGACCATAAGGACATAATATGGCATCAATGTATTAGCGCACATAAACATTAGTTACACTGGTTTAGGTTGAGAAACCTGCATTACAACCCCCTCATTGTGTTACTGGGATTAATACATATACTGTAGTTCTGGTGGGTAAAGCGATACTATATAATATTGAGAATTACTGGTATTAATACATATACTGTAGTTCTGGTTGGTACAAGGATACTATATAATATTGAGAATTACTGGTATTAATACATATACTGTAGTTCTGGCTGGTACAGGGATACTATATAATATTGAGAATTACTGGTATTAATACATATACTGTAGTTCTGGTTAGTACAGGGATACTATATAATATTGAGAATTACTGGTATTAATACATATACTGTAGATCTGGTTGATCCAGGGATACTTTCCGATTGCCATTTGGAGTCAGGAAGGAATTTTTTCCTCCCTTTTTAGCTGGGTTTTTTGCCTTCCTCTGGATCAACTGTTAGGAAGGGTTTAAAAAAAAAGTGAATAGGTTGGACTTGATGGACGTATGTCTTTATTCAACCTCAATTACTATGTTACTATGTTATCATGAGGAGGGTCAGGTTTCAAGCAACCAAAGTCCAATATGGTCAAGTTTTTAAAAGCAAAGTGCGGCACCCCTGGCGCGTTTCGTCCTACCAGGTGGACTTAGGTGACAAACCACCGGATGTTCCCGGCATTTATACCCAGCTGCCGGTCTTCTGCTGATAGGATCACTCAGGTGAGGATCCTAGTGACACACCTCCTAGTTCCCTCCTCCAAAGCATCGGAATGATTAATAATTGGTCAGGAGCTTTCCTAGCCAATGGGAAACGGACCATCATTACACCCCCCCAAAATATTATCATTACGACCATGAAATCGCTATCTGCTATTATAAGATTGGAGGAAAGTATCTACCAGATTGATGTAATATCATATCAAGGATTATTGTCCGGATATGTGTGCAACCACTATAAGAAAGCATTATATTGTATCTTTTCATTCAACCCCATTGGTGCAAATGTATATCAAAAATATCCACCTGCTCTCTCTTCTTAGTAGTTTAGTTTCTCTTTTGCCCCCTCTCATACCACCTACAGATACCCAGTGTGTGCTGCTTCAAGCCTTGAATAGATGCATTATGTTTAAAGGACAACTCCACCCTCATAATAACATCTTTTAGAAAGAATGGCCTCTTTAAAATATGTTGATATATTGTAGTTTGTCCTATGAATTCATTACTGTATGCCTGCTATGCTTCTGGATGCCTCATGGAAACTGAGCAATTTAGAAACCTGTACTGAGCCTGGGCATGCTCAGAAGAGGCAGATAGGGGATTAACATTCAGTCATTAGCTGTGATGTCAACTGTCAAATCCATAACTGACAGTTACTAACTGGAAGAACCAGAAAGCAGAAACAGGGGCAACAGGACATTGTGCAGGATTTCAGGTTAGACTTATATATTTCAGATTTCAAACTATTACCGTTTAGGGTTTTGGGGGGTGATTTACCTGTATGTAAGTTTTCATTTTGGGGCTGGACTTGCCCTTAAAGTAAAAAATGGGTAGCTGCGGTGGAAAGTTTTTCCATCCATAGTTTTTCAAAGGTTGCAGCCCTAGTATTGGATAGGTTTTTGATTATATAGAAACGCTTCTTGTGCATTGCAGTGGGGCCTCAAATACAATAACATTGTTTGGTAAAGAACTAACCACAATATAAGGCAATGATGATGCACCCAGGATTGTTTTCTATTTTGTGTAAGTTTTCCAGCTTTTGTGAAATCCGACTTATTCAAGTATCTGTGTGTTTATATATAGTTCTTTTTCCACATAGAGTTTCCAGCCTATTCTGGAAGATACTTGGATTCAGGTTCACACATTAGTCTTCTCTTGTTTTTGGTTATATAGACTGTTATATAGACTGTTATATAGATTGTTACATAGATTGTTATATAGACTGTTATATAGATTGTTACATAGATTGTTACATAGACTGTAACATAGATTGTTATATAGACTGTTATATAGATTGTTACATAGACTGTTATATATATTGTTACATAGACTGTTATATAGATTGTTATATAGACTGTTATATAGATTGTTATATAGATTGTTATATAGATTGTTACATAGACTGTTATATAGATTGTTACATAGACTGTTATATAGATTGTTATATATATTGTTACATAGACTGTTATATATATTGTTACATAGACTGTTATATAGATTGTTATATAGACTGTTATATAGATTGTTACATAGACTGTTATATAGATTGTTATATAGACTATTATATAGACTGTTATATAGACTGTTATATAGATTGTTATATAGATTGTTACATAAATTGTTACATAGACTGTTACATAGACTGTTATATAGACTGTTATATAGTGTTACATAGATTGTTATATAGATTGTTATATAGACTGTTATATAGACTTGTTACATAGATTGTTATATAGATTGTTATATAGACTGTTACATAGACTGTTATATAGATTGTTACATAGATTGTTACATAGACTGTTACATAGACTGTTACATAGACTGTTATATAGTGTTACATAGATTGTTATATAGATTGTTATATAGACTGTTATATAGACTTGTTACATAGATTGTTATATAGATTGTTATATAGACTGTTACATAGACTGTTATATAGATTGTTATACAGATTGTTACATAGATTGTTATATAGATTGTTATATAGATTGTTACATAGACTGTTATATAGATTGTTATATAGATTGTTACATAGATTGTTACATAGACTGTTATATAGACTGTTATATAGATTGTTACATAGACTGTTACATAGATTGTTACACAGACGGTTACATACACTGTTACATAGATTGTTATATAGATTGTTACATAGACTGTTATATAGATTATTATATAGATTGTTATATAGACGGTTATATAGATTGTTATATAGATTGTTACATAGACTGTTATATAGATTATTACATATATTGTTATATAGACTGTTATATAGATTGTTACATAGACTGTTATTTAGATTGTTACATAGACTGTTATATAGACTGTTACATAGATTGTTATATAGATTGTTACATAGATTGTTACACAGACTGTTACATAGACTGTTATATAGATTGTTACACAGACTGTTATATAGATTGTTACATAGACTGTTATATAGATTATTATATATATTGTTACATAGACTGTTACATAGACTGTTATATAGATTGTTATATAGATTGTTACATAGACTGTTATATAGACTGTTATATAGATTGTTATATAGATTATTATATAGATTGTTATATAGATTATTATATAGACTGTTATATAGATTGTTATATAGATTGTTACACAGACTGTTATATAGATTGTTATATAGATTGTTACATAGACTGTTATATAGATTGTTATATAGATTGTTATATAGACTGTTATATAGATTGTTATATAGACTATTATATAGATTGTTATATAGATTGTTACACAGACTGTTACACAGACTGTTATATAGACTGTTATATAGATTGTTACATAGATTGTTACATAGACTGTTATATAGATAGTTATATAGATTGTTATATAGACTGTTATATAGACTGTTATATAGATTGTTATATAGACTGTTATATAGATTGTTATATAGATTGTTACACAGACTGTTATATAGATTGTTACATAGATTGTTATATAGACTGTTATATAGATTGTTACATAGACTGTTATATAGATTGTTACATAGACTGTTATATAGACTGTTATATAGACTGTTATATAGATTGTTATATAGACTGTTATATAGATTGTTATATAGATTGTTACATAGATTGTTACATAGACTGTTACATAGATTGTTATATAGATTGTTACATAGATTGTTACACAGACTGTTACATAGACTGTTATATAGATTGTTACATAGACTGTTATATAGATTGTTAGATAGACTGTTATATAGATTGTTACATAGATTGTTATATAGACTGTTATATAGATTGTTACACTCACCCACACATACCATGCCACTAAACAAGGACACAAGCAATCGCTAACACACATGGAGGCAGTGAATTCCACAACCCGACAGTCCTCAAAAATAAGAACAATTTATCATTTCCAAGTTGTTGCTATCCTTTCTGTAGGTAAAGTAGCACAGCATACTACGGCTTACTAGAGGCCTTACTGAAGCTCTATGAAAAGGTCGAATTGTGCTTTCCTCCCTAAAATCTTTGCTTCTTATACTTAAATGTAATGTATTTGTTTTAGCAGATATTGCCTGACACTGCTTTAAGGCTGGGTGCACACAGGACAAGATTCGTCCTGACCAACCATTCGCCACTAGCAAATCACTCGTGGTCACAGTGAGTTTGGTCGCGGATGCCCCTACCCACGCCATACAATATTTCAATACACAATAATATCGGTCGGTCAGCTTGAATATCATATGGTGTGTACCCAGCCTAAGCTGCAAAGTCAATCGTTCCTAATAAATCCCAAGTCCTATTCTATCGTATTATTTTTTGCTTTTTTTTTTCATTTTGTAGTCCAATCCCCAGGTCTATCTGAATAATTTTGTAAGATGGAGATATCTTGCACTGAGCTTATAGTATTGCACCATTTATCACAGAGATAATACAATACAAACAAACAGAGAGTGGGATGGCACTAGTTAAACCTCCAGCTAAATCCTTTATCAAGAGACAAAACAACCAGACCTAGGACAGACCCTGAGGAACTCTACTAACAATACTGGTCCAACTAAAAAGTTTTCCCTATATAACCAATCATTGTAAAGTATCCTTCTGAAAGTTCTCAGTCCCATTAATTATAGTAAGGCCTACACAACTGTTCCTTAGTGTAGATACTAGAAAGTAGCCTTCTATAAGGTACTTTAGCAAAATCCAAATAAACCCCTTCTACTGATGCCCAAGATCTAGATTCCCACTCTCCTTTTCATAGGTGGCTATTAGATTGATTTGGCTGGATCTATCCGAAATAATAAAAGACTAAGGGGCATATGTATAATATCGGGGCGAAAATAGCGGACAAAAATTACCGCCGCACATTGCGGACGCGAAAATATCGCTATCACCATATTTATAACGGCGAGCTCCATTGCCGTGATATGTATCACGGCCGCGATGTCTGGCGGTAATTTTAAGTCCCTTCGCACCTATACTGCACTTAGCGCATTGAGCTAAGTACAATATCGCCGTGAAGGGACTTAAATCCTTTCCCAACACCTCCACTACAGGGGCGGGGCATACGCCCACCCCGCCTTCGACCCCCCGGCGAAAATAGGCAGAAAAATAGCGCCCAAAAATTACCGCCGCACATCGCGGCCACGAAAATGCGCTAAGTACAATATCGCCGTGAAGGGACTTAAATCCCTTCCCAACACCTCCACTACAGGGGCAGGGCATACGCCCACCCCGACCCCCCTGGCGGCGGCGGCGACCACCCGCCACCACTTCCAAACAGCCCCTCCCAACCCCATCCCCGTTTGCGTCAAACATATGGAGCAGGAGGCTAGGAGGGGCTGCTGGGAAGGGGCCGCAGCAGGTGGTCGCGACCACCCGCCACGCACCCCCTCCCCAGAAGCCCCCTGCCCCGCAGCTGGTTGGGAGGGGAAGGGCCCGCTGGGAGGGGTGGAGGAACCCTCCAGCTGGGGCCCTTAGAAGAGCCCTTTGGGGTTTAAGGGGTCCCGCAACTCGAACCAGGACCCCCCTCCCCGACCCTATCAGGGTCTTTGCGGCACTTACAAGTGCCCTTGCGGCTCTGACAAGAGCCCTTTAGGGCTTAGGGGTCTCGCAGCTCAAACCCTGACCCCCCTCCCCGACCCTTATAAGGGCCTTTGTGGCACTGACAAGTGCCTTTGGCGGGGGTCCCGCAGCTCGAACCGGGACCCCCAGTGAGCAACTGTTAAAGGAGCCCTTGGGCAGCGTCTTCTTTCTTCCAGTCCCGGCGACACCAGCTCTGCTGAGGCCGCCGACCCACGAGAGGAACCCCTGCGGCCACCGGCGAGCTCAACAAGGCCAATGTTGCCGGCGTATTAATACCTGTAATTCTCAATATTATATAGTATCCCTGTACCAACCAGAACTATATTATATGTATTAATACCAGTAATTCTCAATATTATATCGTATCTCTGTACCAACCAGAACTACAGTATATGTATTAATACCAGAAATTCTCAATATTATATAGTATCCCTGTACCAACCAGAACTACAGTATATGTATTAATACCAGTAATTCTCAATATTATATAGTATCCCTGTACCAACCAGAACTACTAACAGTATACGTATAATACAGTATTCTTAATATTATATAGAATCCCTGTACCAACCAGAACTACATTATTGTATTAATACCAGTATCTCAAATTACATAGTAATCCCCGTACAACCAGAACTACTTGTATATGTATTAATACCAGTTAATTCTCAATATATATCTGTATCCCGTACCAACCAGAACTACAGTATATGTATTAATACCAGTAATTTCTCAATATTATATAGTACCCCTGTACCAACCAGAACTACAGTATAATATTAATACCAGTAATTCTCAAATATGTATGTATCCCTGTTTTCAACCAAAACTACAGTATATGTATGCTTGGAAAGGTTCTCATTCATCCAGGTCATGGTATATTTGTTGTAACACACCTGCAACACAGAGCTGAGAACATCCCTACTACACAGGGCGAAGGCTAAAGAAATTAAACATCTCAGAGAGCCCATAAAACTTGTGGATATCCAGACTGGACCTTTGTCAAAAGAAGTAGAAGGAAAGAAAAGAACACGAATACCCACAGTGAAGGGGAAAAGCAGACAGGAGAAAGAACATGGTCATCCCATATGTAGCATGGGGTCTCCGAGAAATAAATAAGGGGAAAGTGTTGGCTTGTTGACACATTCTATAAATAGGGGAAAGTGTTGGCTATGTTGACACAATTTTATAAATAGGGGAAAGTGTTTGGCTATGTTGAACATTCTATAATAAGGGGAAAGTGTTGGCTATGTTGACACATTCTATAAATAAGGGGAAAGTGTTGGCTATTTTGACACATTCTATAATAAGGGGAAATGTTGGCTATGTTGACACATTCTATAAAAAGGGAAAAGTGTTGGCTATGTTGACACTTCTATAAATAAGGGGAAAGTGTTGGCTGTTGACACATTCTATAAAAAGGGGAAAGTGTTGGCTATGTTGACACATTCTATAAATAAGGGGAAAGTGTTGGCTATGTTGACACATTCTATAAATAAGGGAACGTGTTGGCTATGTTGACCATTCTATAATAAGAGGGAACGTGTTGGCTATTTTGACACATTTTATAAATAAGGGGAAAGTGTTGCTTGTCACACATTCTATAAATAAGGGAAAGTGTTGGCTATGTTAACACTTCTAATAATAAGGGGAAGTGTTGGCTATGTTTACAACATTTATAAATAAGTGAAAGTGTTGGCTATGTTGACTGATTCTATAATAAGGGGAAAGGTTTGGCTATGTTGACACATTCTATAAATAAGGGGAACGTGTTGGCTATTTTGACACATTTTATAAAAAGGGGAAAGTGTTGGCTATGTCGACACATTCTATAATAAAGGGAAGTGTTTGGCTATGTTGACACATTCTATAATAAGGGAAAGTTTGGCTATGTTACATTCTATAAATAAAGGGAAAGTGTTGGCTATGTTGACTATCCTATAAATAAGGGGAAAGTGTTGGCTATGTTGACACTTCTATAAATAAGGGAAAGTGTTGGCTATTTGAACATTCATAAATAAGGGGAAAGTTTTGGCTATGTTGACACTTCTATAAATAAGGGAAAGTGTTGACTAGTTTGACACATTCTATAAATAAGGGGAAAGTGTTGGCTATGTTGACACATTCTATAAATAAAGGAAAGTGTGGCTATGTTGACACATTCTATAAAAAGGGAAAGTGTTGGCTATGTTGACACATCTATAAATAAGGGAAAGTGTTGGCTATGTTTGACACATTCTATAAATAAGGGGAAGTGTTGGCTGTGTTGACACATTCTATAAATAAGGGGAAAGTGTTGGCTATGTTGACACATTCTAGAAATAAGGGGAAAGTGTTGCTATGTTGACACATTCTATAATAAGGGGAAAGTGTTGGCTGATGTGACACATTCTAAATAAGGGGACAAGTGTTGGCTATGTTGACACATTCTATAAATAAGGGAAAGTGTTGGCTATGTTGACACATCTATAAATAGGGAAAGTTTTGGCTATGTTGACACATTCTATAAATAGGGAAATGGTGTTGGCTATGTTGACACATTCTATAAATAAGGGGAAGTGTTGCTATGTTGCACATTCTATAAATAAGGGGAAAGTGGTGGCATTTTGACACATTCATAAATAAGGGAAAGTGTGGCTATTTGACACATTCTATAATAAGGGGAAAGTGTTGACATTCTATAATAAGGGAAAGTGTTGGCTATGTTGACACTTCTATAAATAGGGGAAGTGTTGGCTATGTTGACACATTCTATAAAAGGGAAAGTGTTGGCTATGTTGAACATTCTATAAATAAGGGGAATGTGTTGGCTATGTTGACACATTCTATAAATAAGGTGAAAGTGTTGGCTATGTTGACACATTCTATAAATAAGGGGAAGTGTTGGCTATATTGACATTCTATAAATAAGGGGAAAGTGTTGGCTATGTTGACACATTCTATAAATAAGGGGAAAGTGTTGGCTATGTTGACACATTCTATAAATAGGGAAAGTGTTGGCTATGTTGACACATTCTATAAATAAGGGAAAGTGTTGGCTTTTGTGACACATTCTATAAAAATGGGAAAGTGTTGGCTATGTTGACACATTCTATAAATAGGGAAGTGTTGGCTATGTTGACACATTCTATAAATAAGGGAAAGTGTTGGCTATGTTGACACATTCTTATAAATAAGGGAAGTGTTGGCTATGTTGACACATTCTATAAATAAGGGGAAAGTGTTGGCTATGTTGACACATTCATAATAAAAGGAAAGTGTTGGCTATGTTGACACATTCTAAAATAAGGGGAAAGTGTTGGCTATGTTGACACATTCTATAAAAAGGGGAAAGTGTTGGCTATGTTGACACATTCTATAAATAGGGAAAGTGTTGGCTATGTTGACACATTCTATAAATAAGGGGAAAGTGTTGGCTATGTTGACACATTCTATAAATAAGGGGAATGTGTTGACTATGTTGACACATTCTAAATATAAGGGAAAGTGTTGACTATGTTGACACTTCTATAAATAAGGGGAAAGTGTTGGCTATGTTGACACATTCTATAAATAAGGGGAAAGTGTTGGCTATGTTGACACATTCTATAAATAAGGGGAAAGTGTTGGCTATGTTGACACATTCTATAAAAAAGGGGAAGTGTTGGCTATGTTGACACATTCTAATAAAAGGGAAATGTGCTATGTTGACACATTCTATAAATAAGGGGAAAGTGTTTGGCTATGTTGACACATTCTATAAATAGGGGAAAGTGTTGGCTATGTTGACACATTCTATAAATAAGGGAAGGTTTGCTATGTTGACACATTCTATAATAAGGGGAACGTGTTGGCTATTTGACACATTTATAAATAAGGGGAAAGTGTTGGCTAGTTGACACATTCTATAAATAAGGGAATATTTGGCTATGTTGACACATCATTTAAATAAGGGGAAATTTGGCTATGTTTACACATTCTATAAATAAAGGAAAGTGTTGGCTATGTTGACACATTCTATAAATAGGGGAAAGTGTTGGCTATGTTGACACATTCTATAAATAAGGGAAGTGTTGGCTATGTTGACATTCTATAATAAGGGGAAAGTTTGGCTATGTGAACATCTATAAATAAGGGGAAAGTGTTGCTATGTTGACACATTCTATAAATAAGGGGAAAGTGTTGGCTATGTGACACATTCTAGAATAAGGGGAGTGTGCTATGTTACACATTCTATAAATAAGGGAAAGTGTTGGCTATGTTGACACATTCTATAAATAAGGGGAAAGTGTTGGCTATGTTGACACATTCTATAAATAAGGGGAAAGTGTTGGCTATGTTGACACATTCTATAAATAAGGGGAAAGTGTTGGCTATGTTGACACATTCTAGAAATAAGGGGAAAGTGTTGGCTATGTTGACACATTCTTAGAAAAAGGGGAAAGTGTTGGCTATGTTGACACATTCTATAATAAGGGGAAAGTGTTGGCTATGTTGACACATTCTAAAATAAGGGGAAAGTGTTGGCTATGTTGACACATTCTATAAATAAGGGGAAAGTGTTGGCTATGTGACACATTCTAAATAAGGGGAAAGTTTGGCTATGTTGAACACTTCTTAAATAGGGGAAGTGTTGGCTATGTTGACACATTCTATAAATAAGGGGAATGTTGGCTATGTGACACATTCTATAAATAAGGGGGAATTGTTGGCTATTTTGACACATTCTATAAATAAGGGAAAGTGTTGGCTATGTTGACACTTCTATAAATAAGGGGAAAGTGTTGACACATTCTATAAATAAGGGGAAAGTGTTGGCTATGTTTGACATTCTATAAATAGGGGAAGTGTTTGCTATGTTGACACATTCTATAAATAAGGGGAAAGTGTTGCTATGTTGACACATTCTATAAATAAGGGAATGTGTGGCTATGTTGACACATTCTATAAATAAGGGGAAGGTGTTGCTATTTACACATTCTAAAAAGGGGAAAGTGTGGCTATGTTGACACATTCTATATAAGGGGAAAGTGTTGGCTATATTGACATTCTATAAATAAGGGGAAAGTGTTGGCTATGTTGACACATTCTATAAATAAGGGGAAAGTGTTGACTATGTTGACACATTCTATAAATAAGGGGAAAGTGTGCTATGTTGACACATTCTATAATAAGGGAAAGTGTTGGCTATGTTACACACATTAAAAAAAAAAAGGGAAAGTGTTGGCTATGTTGACACATTCTATAAATAGGGGAAAGTGTTGTGCTATGTTGACACATTCTATAAATAAGGGGAAAGTGTTGGCTATGTTGACACATTCTATAAATAAGGGGAAAGTGTTGGCTATGTTGACAGCCGATTGTTGGCTATGTTGACACATTCTATAAATAAGGGGAAAGTGTTGGCTATGTTGACACATTCTATAAATAAGGGGAAAGTGTTGGCTATGTTGACACATTCTATAAATAAGGGGAAAGTGTTGGCTATGTTGACACATTCTAGAAATAAAGGGAAGTGTTGGCTATGTTGACACATTCTATAAATAAGGGGAAAGTGTGGCTATGTTGACACATTCTATAAATAAGGGGAAAGTGTGGCTATGTTGACACATTCTATAAATAAGGGGAAAGTGTTGGCTATGTTGACACATTCTATAAATAAGGGAAAGTGTTGGCTATTTTGACACATTCTATAAATAAGGGGAAAGTGTTGGCTATGTTGACACATTCTATAAATAAGGGGAAAGTGTTGACTATGTTGACACGTAT